>VXAC01005699.1:111887-247258 GCA_013399225.1 Rhipidura dahli
CGGGCTCCCGGGTGGGCAGGGGGGCGCTGCCGCCGCTCCTGCCCCGCCGCCCCTCGTGCCGGGCGAGGCGCCGCCTTCCCCCCGGGGCCTCGGGCGGCGGGAGCCGTGATGGGGAACCGAGCCCCGGCAGCGCATCTCCCGGGGACCACCCGCCGCTGCGGTGGGGGCCCGGCTTCCTGATCGATGCTAAGGGGAGGGTCTGAGTGGCTGGGGCTAAGGCGGGAGGGTCGGGGAGGATTTGGACTCTCTTGCGGAGTGGGAAAGAGGGACGCTTGGGAAGCTTGCGGCGTTAAAGGTGCTGTCAAACTGCGGTGCAACTTAGGCTTTGTGTTATCCAGCGGTGTTGGCACGGCTCTAGTTCAGGGCCCGGGGTAACCACCATGAGGGATCTCCACCTGGTGGCAAGGCTGAGTCCTGCCGGCGCCGGGTCCCTGCTCCTGGGGCTGGGTGCTCGCCAGTTGCGCTGCTCGTGGCCAGCTCTAGAGCTGCCTCCCAGCGTAGAAGCTGTTGCCCCTGTGGCAGGGGTCCTGCAAACTGAGCCAGTTGGACAGTCATTTAAAAATATTTTACTCTTAAGGGGAGGTAATAATCATTTGGCCGACTCCTTTCTTCCTTGAGGAGCTGAGTTCCAGCCTGCTCCCCCAGGTAGGAGATGGGCAGTTGAGGTCTCTGTTGTTGTATGGCTCTTAAATCTCTCAATTATTGTCGTAAAGTAGGCCTAAGTGTCTGATCTTGGCGGTGTTTCCTGTAACTGTGTGCGGTAGTTCAGACACCAGGTCTGTCAGGTAGAGCCCTGCCAGCATGTTGTTGTATCCTGTCCTTATACAAAGAGAGAGAGGAGAAATGTCTGCCTAGTACCTCTCATCTCCCAGTCATGTAGGTTGCTCCCATGCCTAGTCCACAACAGACATGGTAAACAGCTGTAGAATGAAGGAACAAGCTGGCTGGCACTGAAACTGCTACTGCACTTGCTCACAAATCATCACAGAAGGTACACAGTGGAGGGTAATTAGTAGACTAGCTAACCAAGTTATTCTGATTTTTCCTTCAATGTGAGTTAGTGGTCCCATCAGCTCTCTTCTGCTAGTAGTTGCAATTGCCAGGATCTGGGAAAAGTCTAAGCTAGCTACTGTGTGAGCTCTCAAAAGGTTTCCCAATCACGGTTGGAAGCTTTTCTGGGACTTGGTGTCAGATGACAGTACACAAGTGTCACATGTTTGAAGCTGCCCAGACAAGTAATCTGGCAACTTGCTTAAGGGGCTGAGACTAACAGTGATAGCAGAGATATGGAGAAAGGTAGTTTAAGTTGGGTAGTCAGTGTAACTGTGCTCCTTCACCCTACACCCATTACTGCTTATGAGCCAACTTCTAGTATGTAGTTACTTGGGGAATAGTAAAATAATACTTGTTAGCAGGCACAGGCTCTGATGTTACTCATACTCTACATTTTTTAGCCTAAGCCATATTCCAAGGAAGAGAAAATGTGTGAAGGTGCTACTACTGTATGAGTAGCACATAGAGAGCAGCTTTGAATTAGTGGCTAACTGATGCTGATCCAAAAATCACTAGGTGTCTAGTGACTGAAGGTGCAAATGAGGTATGACTCCGTTGCTCATGTAGCAGTGGATTAGACTGGTAGTGCCTAACTAAATGGTTACCTGGTGTTGTAGAACTGTGCTTGGTGTAAGACAGGGGATCAAAGTTACTGGCTGTAACTAACGTTCTTCTTAACTGGAGCTCATTTCAAGAGGCCATCACAGTCTGACAGACATCTTCAGAAGTGGTCAGATGGTGACCTTTACCTTTGCACGCCTCTGTGGGCGTTAGGTCTTGTTGATATTTTCACTTGTTTGTGGGCTATCAAAAGTAGTTACTTGGACATTTCACTTGGTATCAGCTGCAGAAGCAATGGTATCTCCTAGGAATGGCTTGTTGTTTGGATAGGAATTGTAAAGTTATAGCTGTTAGTACTAAGTTCAGCTATGATTTTTGTCAGCCTTGTGTGTAGCTTCCCTGTAGCATTTGGTCAGAATTATGTTTGTAAGTCAAAATGTACCAGGCAGCCTTAGCAAGCCTTTTCTGGTTATTCTAGCTTGAAATAGAGTAACTAAGGACCGTGGAGTTATTTTGGGATCTCCTTAGTGGCAAGCTTAGTCTAATATCTCTGTATGCTATTTTGAGAAAGGTTGACTGTTCTCACTCTGAACGCCTGAATGAGAAAGTCCTGAAACTAGCGGGAGTCAGTTGTTGCATATTTTATGTTGTAGTACAGTAAAACCTGAAATATGTAACCTGGGCTCACCTTCTTTCAGAGGTTGCTGGACAAGAAGGCATCAGGTTTAGAACAAGCTGCTAATTGTGGCATCTACTCCCACTCTCAGGTGGCTGGGGTGTGCCATCTAGTACAGGGCAAGCTAATTAACTGGTTGACAGCTCATGACCAAGTAGTAGTAGCTTTACAAAACCACACTATTAGAAAACGCACGCCGATGTAATTCCCAGCGAGAAAAGGAAACAGGAGATGGAAACAGTAAACACAAGAGCTGATGTTCTGATTTTTGGTACTTCTTGAACACGGTTCCCATGAAAAAAGTTAATTTTGTTTGTTAACAAAGTGGGCTACTGCTTTACTCTGCCAGCAAAGCTACTAAAATATTAGCAGAAGTCATTAAGATACTGTTTCACCTCTTTGATCATGCATTTATGTGACACATTCAGTAGATGAGACATTCAGCATTTGGAATTGCTCATGTTGTTCTTGCTTGTACTGCCCAGCATTTGTGAGTGCCTCGTGCATGATGGCTAGCCAATATAATGTAAAATGGCTGAGTACCTTCCTTCTGCTTGGAAGCTGTCTTGCATTTTGCACATCATACCGAGAGGATGTAGAATAACAAATAATGCTGTATTAAAGTTTGGTGCCCTTTGAGCTCTGGAATGCCAGGACAAAGCACCTTCCACTAAATGATGCAATAAACCAAGAAGGATCAGGAGTCTTGCATCGTGCTGTAGTCATGTGCAGCCAATACTGATGCATGACCTTACACACTTGGCTGCGTGCATTCAGTGGAACAGCTCTGGCTTAGCCACTGAAGATGCAGGCTGCTGCTTTTAGTGACACTTATAACAGGGCTTCCAAGACAAAGCATGTTGCCTTGAGGGATGGGGTCATGCAGCTGTACAGCTGAAGATAGTCTGGAAAATGCAGTCTTAAGGACCTTGCAGAAAGCAGTACCTTACTCAAGTGTACTAACAAATTAAGACTAACCAGTTGTGAGAAATGGACTTGGTTCCAGAAGGAAGTGATAAATTACTGTGCTCTTTTTAGCATCACGCTTCTTTTATTGTATACCAAGGAATGTCTCTGGATGCCACTGTTTGAGGAGTAACATAAAGCATGAAAACTTGCTTGGATACAAAGCAGTTATCTAACCTACCTTTACAGATGTCTTGGGGATTCTGCTGTAATGTGTTAGCAGCAGAGCATTGAAATGCTAATCCAGCTTGACATTAATCAAATATAAACCCAGTTTGCTTAAAGTTTGAAAAGTTTTGAGAATGCAGTGCTAGGTATGAGATAGCAGAGTCATTGTGGGTGCACATTTTTTTGCAGACTTGATCCTGTCCTG
The DNA here is from genome assembly GCA_013399225.1 of Rhipidura dahli. NCBI lineage: Eukaryota > Metazoa > Chordata > Aves > Passeriformes > Rhipiduridae > Rhipidura > Rhipidura dahli. Next base: position 115,517 of record VXAC01005699.1, read on the forward strand.
AAGAGGAAAACTGAATAAGAATAACATTGAGACTGTTTGCTGCTGTTTGGCAGGTGGACTGTTAAAATGCTTAAACTCTGGCCTTGTACTGTGAAGGAAAGCTTTTGGTTCTACTTTCATGGTTGAATAAGGTGGCTGCAAAGATTTGGAGCTCAGATCTGGTTTCACGTTGATGTTAAGCTTTCAATTAAACTGGGTAGCTTCTTGATGAGTGGGGAAAGCAAGAAGGTATTGCTTAACAGTATTGAGGCTTAGGTTCCTTTTTTCATTGAAGGCGCAAGAGCAAAATGTGAGGAATCCCAATTTGCATGTGGTAACGGACGCTGTATTCCTCAAATCTGGAAATGTGATGGTGATGAAGACTGTTTAGATGGCAGTGATGAGAGTGCTTGTGGTAAGTAATCAAAATAATTCCTCTATAGTAGTACTTGCTATTTGGAAGTGCGGACTTAAGAGTGGCTAGCTGGAGAGATGCTTATCCAGTCCAGCACTTCTGGCAGTCAGAATACAAAGAAAAATTCCTTGGATCAATCACTTTTGATTCCTTGTATCCATCTGAGGCAGTTGGATTTTCCTGAAATCAAACTCTAGTTATCTGACTCTCCTGAAACTGGCAACTGAGACAAAGCTTGTGATCAAAATTCTTCACTTGTGAGAGTGATGACTGGCAACAGAATATAAGCTTGTTCTCAGTAGTTTCTTGAATACATAATAGCAAATATTTGCTATTAGCACTCTGCTGTTGGCTATTCCATGATTAAAAGCCCTGTTTCATATGTGAAAGTGATTCTGCTGAGTCTCCTATAAACATTAAGTCTAGCTTTGGCTGCCATCCCTTGCTTTAAGCAGACATAGAAGCCAAGATGGATGACTAGATTTACTTGGAGACGAGGCAAAACATACTCTATATCCATCACTGGTGTGGTTGAACTGCCAGTCTCCTCAAGCAGACCTAAACTATTACCCTAGAGTTACATAGTACCATGCTTCTGTAATGACCAATCAAATGCCTTGACTATAAACTCAGAGTTCAAAACCTAAATATTAATAAACCTTATTTTAACTCAAGTCTATTCAAAGCAGCAGCTAATGTAGACTAACCTGCTTAGTCTCTTTAACCATAGTGGTCCTTCAGTGCCTGATTAGATTAGTATAAATGTTTCTCTGTGCACAGAAAAACTCTGTAGGAAGTGTTAAACAGAACTGTTCACTGAGTTGGTGGGGACAACACCAGACATCCATGAACCAAGGATATTGAATAACTTTCCTAGGGCAAGAAAGCTGATTCCTGTCAGTGATAAACAAAGCTCTGGTCCCTAAACAAATGTCTTTTTCTGCCTTGCAGTGAAGAAGACATGTGCTGAATCTGATTTTGTGTGCCTCAGTGGTCAGTGTTTGCCTAACAGATGGCAGTGTGATGGGGATCCGGACTGTGAGGATGGGTCTGATGAGAGTTCTGAACTGTGCCGTAAGTGAACCTAGCATGGTGGTGTAGGCAAGCCTCTGGGGAGGAGCATTTTGACTTCTTGCCTGCTTGCAGTCTGAGTCTCCTGCTAAAGGAAGGATGAACTTGTCCTGGGGAGTACCTTCCTAAATGCCTGGCCATGTCAGAGTCTTGAGGAGAATTTTCACTGCTTGAAAAGGTGCAGAACTGAGGGGCACTCTGCACTTGTACTGGTAAGAGGTAGCAAGTGCAAGGTTTTACTTATAGTCAGAAGCAGCAAGCAAGACGTGGCAGGCCTGACCATCACTGTGGCTTGTCCACCAAGTGATTGCTGTTCTCCAAGGCAGGTACTTTGTACGTGCTATTCCAGTACTACCAGCGCTAGTGTAAGGACTGAGTATCTAACTACATGTTGGGCATGGGAAGCAGTAGTGCAGAGGCTTGTCTCTTGTGAGGTCTCAGAATTAGCAACTCCGGTCTGAAGTGTCATAACCCATCAAGGAACATCTATCCAGAAAGCGTCATTCCCTTGTGTCAATAGGATCCACAGTGGGGAATACTCCAGCCCCCAGTCCTAGTGCACTTTGGCACTCCTCCTCCCCACTGCTACTACATGTTGCACCTCAAGCTGCTGCAGTGTAACTGGTGTGCAATCACAAAGCTACCACTACAAAGGTACCCTAAAAATACTTATCTGTCAGGAATTGGAAGCATCTTTTTACTGAACACCACAGAATAGTATAGCCTTTTCCATTAATTTATACAGATGTTGGCATCTAAACAACTGCAGCTTTGTCCAGACCTTTCAGTCCTAATTTTCAGGACAAATGCTGAAACCCAAGATCAATAGGTCTTAGAATGAACTTAAACTTTTCTTCAATAGATACAAGAACATGCCGGGTAAATGAAATCAGCTGTGGTCCTCAGTCAACTCAGTGTATCCCAGTGTCCTGGAAATGTGATGGTGAAAAAGACTGTGACAGTGAAGAAGATGAACAGAATTGTGGTAAGGAGAGAAATGGTGGTTGCACAACTCTATTTGAAATTGACTTATCTGGAGAGGAGCTGGCTGGGAACTACACCTGGAAAGATAAATTTTTCGTAGTATCAATATCTCTCCTATATTCATCTTGTTTCACAGACACTTAAAGCAAACATTTTCTAGCACTTCTCTATCCTGCAAAGTTAAGAACTACAATAATGTAAGTTATTTAATGTGTGTCTTTCTTCTCTCTTGATTTTGACGGTAGCCATAGGTAGATTTAGTCACCTGGCAAGTCAACTGTCAGAATTTGTTCTCTGGGAAGTTTCTGAAATTGCTGTTTACATTAACAAATTGTCTCCTGAAAGTAAAGTAGCAACTTTTAGCTGAGGGCACAGCTGATCTGCTTTATAGCCCTATCCTGAAATATCTGTGAAGTAGGATTTCTGGTGTTTGGGTGGCAAGGGAGGGGGGCACCTTCAGGCTGGTGCACAAGCAGAGCTGCCACTGTAGCACTCCTGGCTTTTTCAGAAGAATTTGCATACATATGAGTTGTCTGAGCTGTTCTGAGACATATTTGCTATAACCAAAGCCACAGGGCTGACTTCCATCAGAATCACCTTACCTGGATGGCCTAGTGGTCTTTAGACTTTTGCTATGTGTCTGTGGAATTGTCATCTTATTCAGCAGACAAATGCCTTAATCTACAAGTGGATCTCCTGACAGTGTTTCTAATGAAGCTGATAAAACTATCAGCCTAGGTGCACTGAGCTGCTAGCTACATAGCTATTAAACCAGTGTAATTTGTACTGATATAAATTGCATGGGTGTGTTTAACCACGGGATCGTCTCGGGCAAGATCTTTATTGCCACTGGTCCAGGCAAATGGGCCCCGCTGTCCTGGGGACCAGCACAAAACACTTCAGTTTCAAACTATGGTACATGCTGACCATCAGACTACTTTAATCTTAGTCTGTACTCTTGAGTTAGCAATTCTATTACCTTCTGTCTTTGGTTCACAGGGTTAAAGCCTGTTTTGTGAAAGGCTTGCAGTCTGAAGTCCAGGACAGCCTAACTACTTGAGGAGGTTATTTTCACTCAGTTCGAAACTGATGCCTATCACTTACAATGTCCAATGGCAAGGAGGATGGTCTGTGGAATCTAAATGTCCTGTAGGTGGTCATTAGGCTTCCCTATTGCCTTACATAGGATGCTGATCTTCTGTCAGCTAACAGCTGATAAAAAACCTGCAAAACAAATACCTTCACACAAAAGTCAGCCTTCTTGTGATAATGTACTAATCTCTCTTACTCCTGTTAACCCCAGGCAATGTGACTTGTAGTCCAGCAGACTTCACATGCAGCAGTGGGCAATGTATTTCCAAGAGCTTTGTCTGCAATGGTCAAGATGACTGCAGTGATGGTAGTGATGAGCTGGAGTGTGCACCTCCTACCTGTGGAGTTCATGAGTTCCAGTGCAAGAGCTCAATTTGCATCCCCCTCAACTGGGTGTGTGATGATGATGCTGACTGCTCCGACCACTCAGACGAGTCTCTAGAGCAATGTGGCCGCCAGCCTGCACCTCCTGCCAAGTGCTCTGCCAATGAGGTGCAGTGTGGCTCGGGTGAATGTATCCACAAAAAGTGGCGCTGTGATGGGGATCCTGACTGCAGGGACGGAAGTGATGAAGTCAACTGCCGTAAGTTCACTTGGTCCTTCTCTAGGAGGTACTCCTTGATGCCTCTTTTATTTTCTTTGCTTCAGTAAACCTCAGGAGTAAAAGTCTGTCATGGCTGTGTCCTCAGCTTCTCGGACCTGCAGACCTGACCAGTTCAGATGTGAAGATGGGAACTGCATCCATGGGAGCAGGCAGTGCAATGGTGTGAGAGATTGTCTGGATGGCACAGATGAAGCAAACTGTAACAATGGTAAGTGTGGAACTAAGCAATGATAAAGTCTTTGCAGAATATCTGTTGAAGCTGGTAGTGACCCACACAATCTTCATTATGTCAGTTATTCAGTGCTCTGGACCTGGCAAATTCAAGTGCCGAAGTGGAGAATGCATAGATATCAATAAAGTGTGTAACCAGCAGAGAGACTGCAAGGACTGGAGTGATGAGCCCCTCAAGGAGTGTAGTAAGTGAATAAACTATGTGCTCAATGTTGACTGCTAGATATACTTAGATATAGCCTCTGAGTTGTCAGATGTCAGCTGGAATGCTCATTGGCACTTCTTGGTGGCAAACATAAAACTGAGTAAGTTGGAGCTAGTTAATAGACTAGTATTATTCTAGCCAAAGTGGCTGCTAGGAAGATTTCTCTGTGGCCAGAAGGCACTTGAATGCATTAGAAACACTGAAACTTCAGGAGCCTCAATCTTTGCTGCTGCCTACTTGTAGCAGTAGCACAGAGAAGGTGCTGACAGCTGAGCAAATGTGAATTTGAGGGGTGTCTCTTGCATATGACTTTTGAGTATCAGAATGGTTTATCAGATGTGACAGGGATTGTCAGAAAATGGATGTGTACCTGGTAAAGTGCATGGCTAAGACTATAATACTAAAAATGCATGCCTTCTCAGAAGTGGCTAATTCTCTCTTCTAGACATAAATGAATGTCTGGTGAACAACGGCGGATGCTCTCATATTTGCAGAGATCTCATTATTGGCTATGAATGTGACTGTCCAGCTGGGTTTGAGCTTCTGGACAGGAGAACCTGTGGAGGCAAGTATCTAGTGGTTTAACATGGATTCCACCTGGTGGTACTGAAGGTGAGCATAAACAGTATTGTTGTTTCTACAGATATTGATGAATGTCAGAACCCTGGCATCTGTAGTCAGATCTGCATCAACCTGAAAGGGGGCTACAAATGTGAATGTAGCCGTGGCTATCAGATGGATCTTGCTACTGGGGTGTGCAAGGCAGTTGGTGAGTGTTGGCATAAGACTTTTATATCCCCACTTCAAAATGAGTCAGCAAGTGATGCACTGTTCATACTACTTTGGTTTTTTCACTAGCTGTTGTGGTGATACTGATATAACTTGTACAGATCTGATCAAAGTGTTCTTTGAAAGATGCCGTGATAAAGTACTTCAGGCTGTATGACATAAATTGCTTGTGTCTGCACCCTGGGCAGGAGGATCCTCCCCACCAGGTTGTGGAGGGAGAAAAGGATGAGGTGTGGTACAGCCAAGACCTTTGTCAGCATTGGCTAGCAAGTGTGGAATGGCAAATACTAAATATGATGACTCTTAAAACTTTTTGTAAAAGAAAAGTATATGACTGGGTATCTAGAAGTACAGGTAACACCTAAACTTTTTTCACAGGGAAAGAACCAAGTCTAATTTTTACCAATCGCCGGGATATTAGGAAGATTGGCCTTGAGAGGAAAGAATACATTCAGCTTGTAGAGCAGCTAAGAAACTCCATAGCTCTAGATGCTGATATTGCTGAGCAAAGGCTTTACTGGGCAGACATCAGCCAAAAAGCAATCTTCAGGTAAATGAGCTTAGCTTCTGAACCTAGTGTGCTTCCCTGAACCATCCCATGTTTTACTCAAGCTCTTTCTCTGGTCTCTGGTAATGAGAACTAGATTCCTGGTGTCCTAAATATGAAGTGCAGTTGATGCAAGTTCCCACAGCTAGCAAAGTGAATGCCTATTGCACTTTGTAGTAACTGCTGCTGCAGTTGTACAAAAGGCACTCTGTGGAATGTCCCACGTGTGTCTTCTGCCTGAAATCTTGTGCAGTATTTGCTGAGGTATGCCAAGGGATAGTATCTGGGGAGGAAGTGGTTGAAAGCAAGTAATTCTTGTCTTCCAGTGCCTCTATTGATACCCGTGATAAAGTTGGAACGCACATCAGAATCCTGGACAACATACACAGCCCTGCAGGCATTGCTGTTGACTGGGTTTATAAAAACATCTACTGGTCTGACTCAGCTGCAAAGACCATTTCAGTGGCTAGTCTAGATGGCACAAAAAGAAAGGTTTTGTTTTTCTCTGAGCTGAGAGAGCCAGCTTCTATTGCTGTAGATCCTATCTCTGGGTGAGTATTTGTCCTGGTTCTTTTAAAAGAGCAGAACTACCAACTGTGTTTTCTGATAACTGACTTAGATAGCCTTTGTTAGTTATTGGTCATAATAAAGAGTGGTACATCTACACAGTACTATAGTGCATCATACAACATAAATTTTGCTTCACAGCTTTATGTACTGGTCAGACTGGGGTGAGCCAGCAAAAATTGAAAAAGCAGGAATGAATGGATTTGACAGACAGCAGCTTGTGACAACAGAAATCCAATGGCCTAATGGAATTGCTCTAGGTATGTTGAACTTGTCTCTGTGCCAGAGATATTCTGGAGCTTTAGCAATTTTTTTGCTACGAAAGCTAAGGTCATTATTTAGAGAACTATTTTCAGCTTCTGAGAAAGGGAAGTTTTTGCATGCCTGAAGACACTGCAACAGGCATCAGCACTTCTCAGATACTGAAATAGTAACTTTTCTTGAACTGCTCTGTGTTACACTTCAGGTGTAGGCCACATAGGCATCACTGCAGCAGCCCTCTGTATGCTGGAATGGTAAGAAACTAGGGCAACACTGCCACCATTCTCAAACCCATGGGTGTTTCAATTATTGCAGCAAGCTTTGGAGGTTTCTTCCATGTGGACACTAAATATGTTTGGTGTTTTCCCCCCTTCTAGATCTTGTAAAAAGCCGCCTGTACTGGCTTGATTCTAAACTACACATGCTGTCAAGTGTGGACTTGAATGGCCAGGATCGTAGAATTGTGTTGAAATCACATATGTTCCTTCCTCATCCTCTTGCTCTAACCATTTTTGAGGTAAGAATGACTTCCTGTGATCACTGTCAAAGATCCTCTTCTTGTGGGTATGTGGCAGGAATGAAGGGGCTGATAGCATCGTGGTGGTAATGGGATGCAATGACATTGTCTTCTAGGACCGTGTGTACTGGATTGATGGAGAGAATGAAGCAGTCTATGGTGCCAACAAATTTACTGGAACCGAGTTGGTTACCCTAGTGAATAACCTCAATGATGCACAGGACATCATTGTGTATCATGAACTTGTCCAGCCTTCAGGTAATTTCAGTACAGTTTATAGTAAAGTCAGTGTGTTCCTGTAAGAAGCCTGCCCTGCCTGGATGGTGGCAAATGGTGCCCCTTGACTGTACAGCAGTCCATTTCTACTTCTGCTTGGAGCTTCTAACATAGGCAGCCCCACTGGGGTTGAGAGGGCTAGTTGCAATTCCTCTTTCTTGGCCAGAGCAGCTATAAATCTGTAACCAGCTCAGACAAGTAATTCTGCTAAAGCAATTACTGAGCAAATGCTTCTGCTACACACATGGAGCACGAAGGCTCACTCTTGTTCACTCCTTACTGCTTTATCCACAGGTAGAAACTGGTGTGAAGAGAATATGGCAAACGGAGGCTGTAGCTACCTGTGCCTGCCTGCTCCTCAGATAAATGAACATTCTCCAAAGTACACCTGTGCATGTCCTGCTGGGTACTTTTTGCAGGAGAATGGTCTGAGATGTACAGGTACTGTAACACAACCGAGATCTTTCCCAGGATAGATGGGGAAGGGTTAGGAGAGTATTGGATCTGTTAGTGGGAAGGAAATACAGTGGTATAGGCTTACAGCTTTGCTAGAATTAATGTGATGTAATTAATCTTGAAAGGGAGGGTCTTATGCATTAAGGTGGCCCTACAAGTCTGCAGATGCTGTTCAAAGTTCATGCTTTGCTTCTGCGTCATCATCGTCATTTGCAACAAGACTCTGTACCTCCATGGCTTTCTGCAGACAGCAGGCACAAGGGCAAAACATACTCAGCCTCTTACAAAACAGGGGTATAAACTAATGTGGCTGTACATATAAGTACAGTGTTCTAAAGGTGATCAGATAATGGTGCTGTCCCAAGAAGTTGGTGCCTCCGTTTTGGTCCAGATGAACATGCTGCTGTGCTGCTGTTGTCAGTACTGACTATGCAGCAAGCTTGCTTTGGTCCAGTGGAGTGGAAATAGAAACTCCAGGGTGCCGCCTACTCTATTGTGTGTTGATTCTGACTGCCAAGAGAGTGCTGAATGCAAGGATGCTGGCCTCAGCTGGCTGCTCTGAAAGGTTGCTGTGGGTATCAAAGGCTGTACCTAACCAGTAAACTTGTAAAACTAAAACCTCACTCAGAAAACCTTATACAAGGGATGGCATAGCTTATGATTGTTGTGACTTTAAATACCTGTAATTCATTCCTGGTTAACTGTCTGGCCTTGTTCTTGGAACTACTTTTCATCAAGAACTCTCTGCTGAGGGTGTGCTAGTGAAATAGCTAATGTCAGTGTTCCCAGTGAAGCTAACAAGCTGCGTGATCATTTTTGCCATCTGCTAAACCTTCACTACCATGGCTCTCATAGCAAAGCCATTGCAGAACTTCAGGATTAACTGATCTATAATTAGCTCTTGATCTATAATTAGTTTCAGGTACTGGAACAACTGTGGCTTACACTGAGGCTAAAGATACCAGCACAACAGAAAAATCTCCAACTGTTGGACTAGTTCCTGGAGGTACTGGTCCCAATAACTAACACTGCTAAACCTTAGAGAAATGAAATACAAGCTGACCAACTAGCCTACATGGAATTTTTCTCCTTTGCATGCAAGTAGAGAACACAGGCCAGAACATTCATGTAGTGTAACAGCTGGAGCATGTGTTAAACAGAATTAGTTTACATGTGACAGTGTGGAACCTGTAGGTTCCATGAAACCCCAGGAGTGCTCAGAGAAAGCAAGCAATAAAGCAAGCTAATAGAGGATGAAGCATGTTAGGCTATTCTAGCAGTGTGCTACTGAGAAACTAATCAAACAGGAGCTTCTGGGTTTGGGAAATGCTTGCATATGACAATCTGCCAGCCTGTCAGTACACAGGCTCACTGCATCAAATTCTCATGCAGGATTCAACACTAGTGGTACAACCTCTGAAGTAACTGCAGCTGGAAGAACATCAGCAGCTTGGATCATTCTTCCTGCTGGTGAGTACAGCACTTACTAGCCTTTTGGACCCCATGTGGTGGGACAAGCCACTCTTACGAGCTTGACCTGCCTCTACTCCTTGTGTGCAATCTCCTTGTCTCCCTTCAGTATTGCTGATGATGGCTGCAGCAGCTGGCTACTTCATGTGGCGTAACTGGCAGCACAAAAACATGAAAAGCATGAATTTTGATAACCCCGTCTACCTAAAAACCACAGAAGAGGACCTCACAATTGATATTGGAAGACACAGTGGTTCAGTAGGACACACTTACCCTGCAGTAAGTAAACCTATTAACATGTCTGAGACCCCAAGTTAATAACTGGAGTAGAAAGACTGCCAAATGATGCCTGAGCTGAATTTAGGAGAGGTCTCTGCTTTTGAAACCTGCTGGCTGCAGACAAACTACTGGGCTGAATCAACTGACAACTTTACCATATAATCAAGCTTAAAATTGTAATTGGTGACTATTATCTGTACCTGGGATGGAGTAATCTGTGCAGAATGTGGTCACTAGCCTGCAGGATTATCAATGATGTGTGTTGTTCTATGTCTTTTATTAGTGCAGTTGTAGCTAACTTGTACTTACTTTTTTACAGATATCTGTTGTCAGCACAGATGATGATATGGCGTGAGCACTGGATCAGGAAACACTTTTAGTTTACTTGTCTTACACTCTTTGGGGATAGGAACCAGGTTTGTGGCTGAAGGACTTCCTCCATTCTTGGAAGAAAGAAGATACTTTCTGTATTTATGGAACACTTGTGTAAATAGCTATTTTATACAGTTTAACAACTCTGTAAATACCTGTCCACAACAATTCAGCTGTTAGTGGTTACAGTTTTATCAGTAACCCTTGGGTTGGTTAGTCAGTAACATCACTGACCAAATATAAAGCACTTTCCATGGAAAGCCATATTCCAGCCACAACTTGTAACACCTGTACATATGTCTATAGGCCACTTGTAAATAATTATTGGAAAATCACTATCAAGCACTTTGAAATACTTCAGATGTATATTATTGTACACACTTTTTCAATGATTGGGGCAATGGCAATAGGAAAAAACGGGTTACTATGATTGCCAAAAATTTGTAAACATAAGTAATTTTGTATGTATGATTGAAACAATCTTGTCTGTTACCTCTTAAAGGTCTACAAGAATGAATGATCTTTAAGAAACCACTGTAAAACTCAAATGCAGCCAAGGGGATAAAAATAAAATGAGTCAAGCAGCTAAAGTATTGTTCTCAATTATTATGTTAGCACTGAAGTAAAATGGTGTATCTCCTAAGTTGAAGGCTTCAGTAGGCTGTGCTACCACTGCCAGCCAGATCATGAAGTATTTCTTCAGTTACTTCAGCAGTATTCTAGGCAGCTAAGATACGTGCCAGGTGACACATTTAACAGTCTGTACAGAGTGGGTCTCCTATCACAGAAGTCCAGCTGATCTCCTGAGTTAGGACTCACACTGGCTGAAATTACTCAACTGCTGCTGCAACGTTTTGAGAGGCAGCACTGGCAGACATGGGAGGTGGAGACAGGTCAGAGCGTGGTCTGCAGGGTGGGTGTGAGGACCTTGCAGTGTCAGGCTGGTGGCAGCTACTCCCCATAACTTCTGTGGTATGAGGTGCTAGTTGCCTCTTGCTAATCCTTCCCCCTTCGAGGTAAGAAGAAGTTGCTTATGGTGGGAGGGGATGCAGTTTCAAGGCTGACACGGTTTGGAAGAAGCAATAATCTTTAATGATGACTAGTTAAATAATTTTCAATCACTCCTGTCTCTAAAATAATAACAATGAAAATCCTTGAGTCAGAACGTGGATCAGTTCCTGGGCTTGCTTCTAATGCCTGTTCTCATTGCAGTTACAGCTGGGGTCTGTTCTCTTAATGGTCTTCTTGTATTGTGGACTCCTTTATTAACAGATGAGGACAGCTGCCAACTTGTGCAGATTTAAAATGAGTTGTTTCTAGCAAGTTCACAACACTTTGGGGAGTTGAAGCTTCTAACCAAGTGTTCCTGGCAACTCTTGGCTGCAGACATGTGAGGTATCTGGAAGTCATGTGGATGAAATTGTGTTGCAAAGATAAGGAAGTAAGGGGGCCTCTAAAGTTTGTTGCTAGCAATACTTTATCTATTTTACCAAGTAGTTTTTGGGGTAAAGTGCCTTTCATAGCTGCCTAATACGTGAGGTTCATTAGTTTTGGGATAGAATTCAAACTTTTTCAGTCAGACATCTACCTCTGGATACTCTGAAGCACTTGTATTCAAATGTGACAAAACAAACCATAATTCTCAGTCAGAAGGGGATTATAAATTCACATGGCAACTAATTATGGGCAAAATGCTCTTCTTTCCCAGTCTTTATACAGAAAAACAGCTCTATTATTTTGCTGAAGTTCATTGCTCTTACCAGATTTGTGCCAAGTGATATAAGGAGAGACCAGTAAGACAAATAAAGACATTTCTTCCTGAGATTAATATTTATTTGAAATAACAACTTCAGTCTCTTTTGGGAACCTAAGGTAGTTATTACAGACACTGTGGGTTCTAGGAGATTTTCTGACTTGATGTGCTGAACAATGAATAGTGCCTTGACATACAGAATTAGTTCCTGTAGCCTAGAGGAGACTTATCACTCTACCAGATAGAACTTCTGTGGTTTCATATAGCAGGAGGGAGGCGTGGGGAATATAAGGCAATAGCAGGAGATGATACAAGATGGCCTGCACTTATTTGCAACTGATATTTGGTTTTTAGTCTCACTAGGTTTATTCTTTCCTGCCCCTCTTCATTTTTGAGTTATGAAGTCACTGTTTACTTCTGCAGGAGGCTTGGAGAGTAGTCAGGGATTCCTTCTGTGAAAACAGATCCAACTTGCATTGACAAATACCTTCCTCTCTTTGAACAGTTTTTTTTTTCCCTGCCCCACATGGAAGTGTTTGACTGTTTTGCTCCTTGTCATAAGACTCTTCTGGCATCTAATGAAGGTGGTATAGCTGTACTGAGCACTCCTGCAGCAGCACCCTGTGGCTGTGCTGGTGTCCACTAAAGGAATTCTCAGTGATCATCCCTGCCTCAGCTCCTCTGCTGCAGTCTCATGGTATCCCAGAAGAATGGGACACTAATAACCTCTTTGGTCAGATTTCACTGTTGAGTTGACTTTATATTCCTCCTGAAGACTTTTCTGCTTATAGCTACAAAAATATGGCTTTAGTTGGTTTTTGAGTATTCAAGGTAATGGTATAGTTTTTGCTTCACAGAAGAGTATATAGGCCCTCTGGTTCTAAATACTGCCTATTTCTGTTCAGTGTCTGATAGCCAGTGTGAGTGTAAAGCTAAATTTGAATCTGGATTTTCTTTCCCTTATAAACATGCAAATTTCTCTTAATACACTCCCTCTGTTCCCACATAATTTTCTGCCTCCTATTTGATCTGCCTTTGTTTTTACAGAACTGTAAATATTTTACATTATTGCTCAGAGGGAAATTAACATAAAGGGAATTGATGGCTGCTCATGTGATTTTTCTTCCTTTTCTGCTCCTTGTTCTTCCACAGCTAGCTATACTATGCCTTTTCCAACCCAACTTGTATTTGCCTACATTTTTAATTTTAATGAACATACCTTTTTTTCCAATCAGAACTTTCCTGAAACAGTGAAGATCCATTTATCTATTTTTATGTAAGTGCTGAATCTTGCTAGATAAGAGAAAAAATACAGAAACAAAGACTTGGGCTGGAAGAAATAGTGTGGGAGTCCTCAGATAAAGGAAAAAAGCATACAGCTACAGAAGCATTCTTCACAACCTAGATGTAAGTGGAGGCCTGCCAGTACTTTCTGTAGATATGGCACAGTGTTTCTGTAAAGAAATGTGCTCCTCTTCCTTCTTTGAGCTGGCTCATAACAGTAGTTAGTATTATCACTTAGTGGAAGAAGGTGTTTTGAGAGGTCTGTCTGCTCTGTTGAAGTGCAAAAGGCAACTTAATACATTCCTGGCTTGCTGGTTTTTGCTTTTCCTCACCTGAAGGAGCTTTGAAATTTGCCCATATCAAGTGAAAAATTCTGACAGACAGGCTGTGCAATCAGTTAGGCTGCTGAATATCCAGGCTGTTGAACATCTAAAATAAAGACTGCCTGTGGAAAGAATGATTAATGGTCTTAATTCTCCTTGCACAGCCCTGGTTGGGACGCTTCCACACCGCTGTCAAGCAGTGGAAAATGCTTCATATCATACATGAAACTTCCCCCCACCACAACAGGTAACTAAAGGCTAACTTTACTAACATACTCTTTGGTATGTAATAAATTGCTTGAACATAGGAAACACTAAGCATTAAATCAAGACAAATGACTGGGAAAAACACATTTCATATAAATAGCTTTTTGCTGTAGAGATGTCCTCTGTAGAAAAACTTGACAGTTTTTAGATAATTTTTCCCTACTCCCCAGACATCCTTTCCCATAGTCAAACTTCAAAATACATGGAAATGTTTTATTGTACTGTCAGTGCATAGACTTAAGGTTGGTAGTTGGATAGCAGTGAAAAAAGATCAAGTTAACATCCAGCACACTTTTTCTTTCCAATGGAAAGTATTTTTGAAAGGCCTCTTGGAAAGGCTGATCATTGAATAGAGTCAACACCACAACCCTCTAGAAGCAGTGCTGCATGTTCTAATGTGCCCTTTGTGGGTGCATGCAACTGAGAAGTGGTGGTTTGGTTTAGACAGTTTATTCCTTTTTTGGGCCCTTAAATATATAAGAGCTCATATGTGCATTTAAATGAAGACTTTCAAGAAAGCTAGATTGTGGTTTGGTAATTCCACAGTGTATTGTGGCTGCTACTCTCTAAGTGAAATACATACTGTGAGTTTCCAACTGTTTGGCTGGTGCCTCTAGTAGTAAAAAAAAGTTCATTCCATGAACTTTCTACAAATAATGATCTTTAATAAAGCCTCAGTACAAAATTCAAGTTACATGTGCTGTATTCATGCAGGAGTAACTTGGTCATTCTGGTTTAACTAGAAGAAAAATGCTGATTATTCTTTAATCAGACAACATTCAACCCACTGTCTTTCCCAGCTTTTTTTGGTGGAAGAATCGGTCAAAGTCATTTGGGGGCAGAGGGAGTGGGAAGATGGTGCCTGTAGACTTTTATGTGTAAGTTGTTGGTTGTGATCAATACACATTATCAAATTCCTGGTACCAGGTAAAATCTGGTGATTTTGTAACTGTAGTATACCTATATCTTGTCTCAGAAATGGAGTTTGAACAATTGCTTGGACAGAAGTGGGTAGCTGGCAGCTTGTAGCATATAGAAAGAGTTATTTCTTCCTGGCCCTTTGTCTTTCTGGCAGCCTCCAGTGCTGGTTTAGTTTATGTAAGTGAATGCAGAGAAAGAAAAGTTGTAAAACTGCTTGCTTACAGAGAGCATAATTCAAATGGTGTCATGAGAACTGCATTTCAGTATTTGATACAGTGCATCCATTTGAGGGAAAAACCAGTCAAGCCATTTTTCACTATCTTAAGTTTCAGATGCAAATAGCCACTGACTGCTGAACACTAACATTTTATTAGCTTTGTAATTCAAATGTCACATGAGAGCAGTGGGCATTCCCACTTACATGACACCATCTAAATGTCCCTTGTTGATCATCAAGAATCTCTAGCAGAAGGCTGTTTAGTGCTCCCTGTATAAACATGACAGACATGACTTTCACTAGGAGCTACCCCAACACCTTTTTTTGGTATTCAGCAGTTACAAGGATCCACTCCATAATATGACCTCTGCAAGTGGCTGTGAAGTATAGCATTAATAATTAGACCTGACATTCATTTTGTTCCTCTCCTCATCTGACACTTCAGTAGAAGTTAGTTAATTTAACAAACATTAAGTGGCAGCTTTTTACATGGTACTGTAGGGGTAACTGAGAAAATGAGTCTGCCTTTAAATTACTTCAGAATGGAAGGAAGTCAAGCAGCCAGCCTGGTCATTAGGAGCCTAACAATCACATTAATGAATCAGCGAGGAATTGAAATAATCACAACTTGTGTAAATCAATTAATTATTTTCAGAGCTTGTTCTCTCTGCAGGGAAGAAGTGAAGCTTCACTGTCTGCCTCAAGAGACAGGATTTGAGCCAGGGGTCTGCTGTGAGGAACCCAATCCCCAACAGAGAGGATGCCTCTGGTGCATTAGATATGTGGCAACTTCCCCTTTGCCTGCACTTCCTTTTTTAGCTGTTTTTTAGAAGACTCTTGATGTTGTAAAATGAGGTCTTTAGTGTTAGCCATAGATCACAGGAAGGAACCTGACCCAAATTCATAGCAATCAGAAGCAGCTGCATGGGTGAATCCAAGAACAAAAGCTAGATATGCAAACTCCCCGCTGCTCATGTTGCAAAAGGTAGGGCAACCAAAATAGCACACAAAGTCTGGGAGGCCTCCATTAGGCCAGCAGCAACATCCTTAGGTGCTCTTTGAAGGAGGAGTGCCTGCCAGCAAGTCTGGGCCTTTTGGAAAGGCTCCAGTCATCTTCTGAGGGCAGCGTGCAGTGCTTCATCCATCTGTTGAAACAAAGCATCAAGGACTAATAGGCAGGAGGACATACTATGTTAGTTAAGATTTTCAGAAATTAATATTGGAAGTGGAGCAATACATTGAAAACAAGAGCATAAAATCAGTTTAAGTCAAAGGTGAAGCTGCCATATTAATTCTTCTTGCAGGGAATCCTTCTCAGTACCAGCTGTTAATTTATGAGCTGCATTAAATGCCATTCTCTAGTTTGACTATATATGAAAGTCCAGAAGGCCATCTAGGCACTGCTCAGCTCTTAAAATGATGAGGATTAAAAGGGACATAACCAGGCAGTAGCAGAGAATATACATTACCAATGATTTAATTTTGGTTCTTAGTATTTTTTAAAAATAGGAAGGAAATCAAATCAATGTCTTTTCAGCTTGGCAAATTTATAGCTTGACTTGCTAGGAACTTACAGTTTGCTTTTAAAAGGAGTACACAGAGAAGTGTACTGACAAAGAGTCCAGTTTACTTAGTACAATGTTCTTGAAAGTGGAAACAAAACTCGGAGAAATCCTTAGCTTGGCACAAGAGAAAATGCCTCACTCAGCAATTTATCTTAAGCACACAAGCTGACACAGTTAGCTACAAAGAGGAATTGTCACAGGATCCCTTGGCACTCCAGAGTTTCTGTGCGCTGGTCCATCGTGTTGGATTGTTTAAGCTTTGTGGACCTTAGAAGCATGACTAGGCAATATAGTCCTGTGCTTTGTAAGGAGTTGCAGCTGCCTTCGGATTAGGTATGTATGAAAGGCTATTAAACAGCTCGTGTGGTAAGTGGAAAGTGTGTTGCACTCATTCTGCTATTTGTTTCCTGCGTCATCTAAGGCAAATCTCTTCTGTGCCTCAGCTTTCCCACTGTACCAAGTCATGGGGCTATTGCAAATATAAACCAGAGCCTGTAAAGCTCTAGGGGAATGAGGGGTGCATGCTTATCTGCAGAAGCACATGTGTATAAGCAGATTTCATATAAAGATGCCCAATACCATCATTTAACCCAAAGACCTGAGGTTAGTAGTTGTAGTGTTCTGCTGCTGTGGCTTTTCCGGTTGGCAGTGTAGGTGATTGTCCTGGTTTTGGCCAAGGACAAGGTTAATCTTTGGCAATAGCCAAGAAGGGGCGTGGCCAGACCCTAATGTTACTCCCTGTCACCTCAGGTCACTGCCAGGGAGTTTTGCTTCCAAGAAGGGTGAAATTTCTGGTTGGGAGAAAGCATGGTGGAAGATCTGGTTGGGATTCCTTGTGGGCTTTCTGTGTAAATCATCTCTTTGTCTTATACATTTTGTTATTAATACTGTTGCTGTTACTGTTCACTTTCTTATCTCTTTGCTGTTTCCAGTAAATTGTTCTTACCTCAGCCCATGATTTTCACCTTTTGTGCCTCTGATTCTCTTCTCCATCCTACTGGAGTGGGAAGCAGGAGGGGAAGGGGGAAGGCAGGGAGTAAATGGTTTAGGGTCTCGGGGGGGGATGCTGGATTGGGGAGTACCCTTCCTGAACCAGAGATGTGCACCATAAGGACATTTACTTCTCTGTTAGTTGTAAGATTTTGCATTAAACATGCTGTGCTAAAGGAGAGAGAAAACAGAAATTACATATATATGAAGTTTAGTCCAACCACATAACCTGTGTATATGTTCATTCTGCAAGACACACTGCACTAGTCTGAGATGCAAACAGCATGTTTGAAAGAAACAGAGTAAGAACCAAATATTGTGTCATTAATTGGATTTCAAATGGCCATGGAAAAATCCTTGGAGATCATTTTGTACAGCCTACTACTCAGAGCAGGGCTCCTTTCAAAGTTAATCAGGTTGCTTGTGTGGGCAAGTTTTGAGTTTGCAACTTAGATCAGACTTTATTAATCAATTTTGATTAACATATCTTCATGATGCTAGTTTCTTTTTAGCAATGAGTTGGCAAGGCTTTCTGATATAAGGACACAAAACAAGGCATTGTTCTTTGAAAAGAGAAATGGACCCAAATGCAGATGTCATCTATCAGAGTAAGAGTTGAGTTCTTTGGCACAACTAGCATAATGAAATAAATATATGTATTGAAAATATATATTCAATGAAAATAAATGTATTTCAGGACCTGACTGAGTGAGCCTTATATGTTGACATGCTTAAGACGGAATTTTTTTGCTAACTCGCAGCTTCAGTCAGTAGCTCCAAGACTCATACTGTTCATATGTTCAGGTTACATGGGAAGTTCAACAATAATCTGAATTTAGTTCATGTTGTTTGGAAGTCTCATACACATGCCTACTGTACTGGTCATGCATTAACAGCATAAATACATTTTCAAAAGCATCGAGCTAATAGTGTAAGAAAGAGCCTTAAGGATGTAGTGTTGCTTACCTTCAGATATTTCTATTCAGTTTTATAGGATTATGCCAGTAAGAATTTTTTTTTAATCAATATTTCTCTTAACAAAATTATGATACATTGCTGTGATTGTGACATTTACATTGTGGTAGTTCTAAGCCATCTATGTCCCAAAGAAGGAGAGAATTTATCAAAAGAATAAGTTAAAGGGAAAGAAAAGGAAGGTGTTTTGGGCTGATTAGCTTATTCATCCCAAAGACAAAAAATAGAAGTCAACCCAGGTTGTATCACCATACCGTTTTGTCTTTAGGACAGAGGACTGGCATAAAGCTGGATGTACTGCACCAATCTGCCCATCCTTTACTGCATTAAAGGAGGACAGTTGAATAAAACATGCTGTTTAGATAAGTGCTCGGTGGCATTAAAAAAAAAAAAAAAAGGCAGTAATTTGTTAGACCTTTGCTGAAGCAGTAGTACTGAACAAGTGAATGGTTCCCTGACTTTGCCTGTTTTAGTTCCAATTCTGCTCTGCCTGCTCTCTGGAAACAGACATTTTTCCACTGCAATTGGTCTTTTTTAAAACAGTCACAAAGAAATGTTTAATTTCTGTGTTAACATTGCCTCATGATACTTTCATTTTTAGTTTCTGCAGTGCTGATCTTCCTTCTCAACAGACTCCTGAAGTCATTAGCAAACATGAGCAGTCTGGGATAATCAGTTACACAGGAAGCAAGACATCGGAGTCAGTAACGTAGGAAGAGACATCTTTCTGCTGGAGGCTATGTCACCCCTGTATTGCCGATGATATCAAAGCAATCAAAGGCTTTTTTTTTTCTTTTTTCTGCTCTGCAAACAGTGCTGAGCATTCAAGTTAGTGTGCTGAAGAAATAAATTTCAGTGGTAAGCTGGCAGACCACTCCCCACCTGGCTTTTATCCCCTGGCCCTTCTGCAGTAACAAAAAAGAAGCACAGATGTGCCTGCGGGAGGACTGAACGAATTTGCAGTGTGATGTGGCTGGAGATGACACTTAACCAGAGCACTGCTGCAGCCTGGCAGACCCTTTGCTGTGTGGTCCCATGTGGGACCGATCCTGCTCATGATGGGGGATTGGGACAGCCCTGAGGAAGCGAAGGAGCACAAAGGTTGTACAGCTGCTCAGTTCCTTCCCTCGCAGCTGGGACCTGTGCCAAGCACAAGCGAGACCTGAGGATGTGTGCTGTCTCTCCCCCTCCTCCGTGCAGCAGCTGTGCACTCCAGCACCCAAATAAATCTTAATCACTCCATGGTGGCTCTTTTGTTCAACTGTTTTTAAACTTGGAGACCCATTTATGCAGTCAAGTTAACACAAGACTCAGGGCTTGAATCTCCATTGTTGTCTGCTTTGTGCAGTAATTTAATGGGCATGCCAAATGGTAGTTGAACAGCACTAAACCCTTGACCAGCTTTTTTTTTTATCTTTTGTGTGCAGACAATCGATTATACAAGAGGCAAAACAGAATAGCTTGTTTGATGTAAAACAAGCTGCAAATTTTGCCGTATTGTCATTCCCATCCTTACTGCAATTAATTAAAATTCCCTTCGTGCAGCTAAAGGAGAGGCCCATACTGAGATATATGCCTGACTGTACCCAGGCATAACAGACAAAACAATTGATATTAGGTGTAGCGTTGTGCTCACACTAGGTGGAACAATTTTTTCTGAATGTTATGAAAGTTTGCCCTGTTTTCAACAAAATCAAAACAGAATTATTAGCTTTAGATAAAGGGAGGAAAGGAATGGCACAGATTACAAAAATAAATATGATATATTAGGAATTTTTTTTGTTGGTTACTGCTTCAGAGCTAGATATCGTTTCCATTACAACAGTATAAGAATATAATTTTCTGTGTCTGAGACCCTATGTGTGAGATATGACCACATGGAATCTGGAGCACAGTCCTTCCTCAAACATCCACAAGAAGCTGGAACCCTGGGACTGAAACCTGGTTTCCTCAAAGTAGCAGCTTCATAGCCAAAGCAACAACCTGAAAAGTATCAGTCAACTAAGTTCAGCATGACACATTTTACAGGAGAAAAATCTCCAGGATCAGAATAGCCTGGATGGTAGTGGTAATGACTGAGATGAATTGGTTACATTTTACAGCAAAATTATTCTACCTCATTTGTCAGGTAGCTTGTTGACTGCTCTGTTCTGGAAACAGCTGTCTTTGCGGAAGGGGAAAATGTCTGTGATGCTGTAAAGGTCTGGAATGTATATTTATTGCATAACAATTTAATTTTTTTGAAGCTATAGGGTTTGCCACAATTATACCAGCTTAAGAAACCAGTGAAGCTTTAAGGACACACCATGAGTTTAGAATATCCCTTCTCTTCAAGGATAATTTTGATTTGTCTTTAAGAAATGAAAGAGAGTTTTCTTCAGTTTTTGGGGTTGAGAAATCTATTTTTACCACATGGTGTCAAATGCCAGAAGGAATTTTCTTACTTGAAGTTATTTGAAGAAAACATATATGACATATTTCAATAGTGACATTCTAAGATTCAAATTGCCCTGAGTGAAAAAGGACATCTTCATAGGTTTAAATATTTAAATGGGTAGAATTATGTGTTACTTAAAAATAAAAGAAAAAACCCTAAAAAAGTCACTATAAGCAAAATTTTATCTTCTGATGTATTCAGATGCACATGTAGATCCAGTACCGTTGTGAAACATGAACTGATTTGGGTGGTATGTCTATTTAACAAGCAGAAAGAACCATGTTAGTTCAGGGCTTCCAAAAAACCCCCTATACTTCAATATTAAGACCTATGAAACAGAAAGAATAATATGTTTTAATGAAAGAAAATTAATAAATATAACGTCAGCCACCAGCAGGAGCCAGGAAATTAGCACAGAGAAATAGCTGCTTTATAGCTTTTTTTTTTTTTTTTTTTTTTTTTTTTTTTTTTTTTTTGTGCTGTACGTCTACCAGAATCTAAAACTATGACATCATGGATACTTTCCTCATGACACAGTGCAACATGATAAATTTTCATCAGGCAGTCTGTCACCCAGCTGGCAGACAGTGAAATACAATACTGTCAGAAGGCAAGCCAATAAAGAAAAGAAGACAGAGACACAATGTTTTCCTGGCCTATGACCACCATTTTAGTTATGCTAATCCAGCAAATTAAATGCAAGAAAATCTACTTAAAAGGCAATGTTACGCTCCAGCTGCCCAAAAAAACCCCCAAGAAATTGCAGAGTGATGCTGCTGCCAAAATGTGCCCTCTCCACGTGCACATGCACACGTACACACACACAGAGCATGGTTATGTCACGCTCAAAAGTAATGCTGAGTGTTCCACTTGAGGGGAGCCAAGCAGACAAATAAGTAAATTAATGTTGTTAGAAGAGCTGGAAATAGGTTTTTCTGTCTGGCCCTCTTCAATTTGTTCTCTGATATTGCATTAATATTCTGTATTCAGCCTTAAGAAAGAGGGGAAAGAAAATCAGGAGATGATAAATTCCTAGTTTAGCATTTCCATTGTCTTTCATGTTAATGGCTTTTCCCAGGCTCAGGGCTGTACCTCAGCTATGGGGCAGCCTGGAATAATTCCTCTTAACAGCTAGCTCTTAAGCTTGAGTATTAATCTGTAGGCTTAATTCTGCATCCAAGGATAGATCCTTGTTAGACCATTTTCAACTCATTTTTCATCACAGACCATGTTCTATCCATATAGAAATTAATATGTAGAGTTTCTGTTCCATGATTTAAATAAACAATTGTTTCTATGGCCTAGGATTCACCAAGAGTTACGTGTAATAAGGAGACCATCTTATTTTGGTTTCTACTATTTTAATTTTAGATTATGTTTTAAAGATAATAAGCTATTGCTTTACTGAGTTAAAATAGGACCATTGTTCCTATATTTCTAGGTTCTTTTTCAAGTGCCTGTTCTGTACCAGCTCAAGTCTCTTGTGATTACATGTCTTTCTTAGACAAGCTGAAAGGGGGTCATGTTACTAAACTGAGATTTTCTTTTTTAACAAAAAGGGTTTGAGTCCTGTAGCTGGTGATGATGGAGGCCAAACACTGTACCATTAAGCTGAATAAAAATCCAGGCTCTCCATGCAGTTTCCACCTCAAGGAATTCAAAGATGTCAAATAGGACCTTGAAGCAGAAAGTCTATGAGCTGTTTTGCTACTGCAAATCTGAATCCCTCAAGGAGGCACTTTCCTCCTCAGAGATTAGGGTGGGTGACAGGTGGGAAGGTGTGTGAGAGTTTTCCACATGCAAAACCATTTATCCACCTCCATTTATCCACCTAACTACAGACAGAAAGTACCACATAGACAGCAAGAATCCAATAAACTATCATGAGGGAAAGGTTAGAGGGAACATACAGATCTTTGGCTCATTGCAGTATTGACTACACACAACCTGTTTTGGGGCTTCAGTGGCCCTCAGCTCTTCAGCAGCAGCCTGGGAAAGGTCTGAAAAGGGATTGCAACTATTATTGACCTCATGAGCCATAAATATTCCAGCATTATTTTTTCTTAATTACCAAGATGCCTGGTGAAAGATTGCAATTCCTGAACAACCACCCAAGCATGCCGCTGAAGACACAAGCATAATGGCAGCATTGGCTGAGTTGGCATCCCACTCTGCGACTTGGTGCCCAAGCAAGTGTGAAACACAGATCCTCGAGGCTGACTTCATGCAGTAATTGCAATTTCAAGTGACTTCATTAGGTTCCCCTAAACCAACCCTGGCATATTGATTAGGTGGAGTGAGGGCTTGGAGCTTGGCACACTTCAAGGCAGGAGCAGGAGATGCTCTACCATGGGACCTCCCTGTGCCATGGGAGGCTCTCCATGCTTCTTCCACCTGCAGGTAGGGGGCCAGGGAACGGCATTTTGGTTTCTCACTTCTGCCTGGAGAAAAGCAGCAGGCCCCAGAGGGACTGCCCTGAGAAAGCACAGTACAAGGGGCAAGACTTAAAACCTCTGCCATGGCTCTTTCTGTGAGACCCAGGGAATGGTACACTTAGCAGGGGGATGTAACACACCTGCCTTTGGTGTCTGTCTTTCTGTCTGGCAGGCTGTTGGCTGGGGAAAATTACACGTTTGTACACCCAGGACAGCTTTTAGATTGTTTGTGTCTTAATTAATTAAACTTCCTCAGGTTACTAAGAATGAAGAGCCTCCAATTTTTTTTGGCCTACTGCTACACCATGGCTTGTTCAAGTAGGTCTAGTCCTCTCAAACCTTTAATACCATCAGTTATAGCTACCATCTATTATATCCCCCAGCCTTTCAGCCAAAACTTCTATATTCTCTTATTTCCAGTCTGACTGACACAACAGTTGCTTTCAGGCAATGTAGTCCTTAATTAATCAACTTACTAGCAGATGTTTTCTGGAGGCTATAATTTCTTGTCTAAAAAGACATTTTTCTATCAAGAAAATATAAGGCTGGTAAAAAAACCCCCGAATTGTAGCTGCAAAAAGTAGTTATTTCCTCTGTTGTAAACTTCATCTCATCACTCCAGTGATGTGATTTGGCAGCCAAATCTTCAGGGTCTCTGCTGTCAGTGCCCATTATTGCACCTTCTGGTGAATGCTGGAGTGTTGAAGCACCATCACAAATAAAAGAAATTATGCTGCTGACTTGTTTTTTCGCAGTGATGGCTTAACCACAATAGTAAAAACAATAACAGTTTTTACCACACAATTGACCATAGAGCAGAAAATAGGAAAAGAGATTCCAAAGCTCATATCAAGTATTCTTAATTGTTCATCCTCCTCTGCAGATCATAGTTTTACAGCTACTTACATTCAGAACTGAAAAGTATCCCTAACCAAAGATTTATAAATGTTAAGAAAGTACAGTGAGCCCCTGTTCCTTAGCTGAGTTTCATCCAGCTGCTATCACAGTGCAAAAGCTGATCACTAGCAATTCTTGTGGTCTTGAAACTTAGTTTTATGGGTGCAACACATGCAAGAACATCTGGGGTCCCAAAGAATGTTATGATTGACTCTTAGTCTAAGATCACAGCCTTTGACTGTCAAAGAAAGCAAAGGAAGACTATACAGTGTTTGTATAGACCTATTTTTAAAATTATTGAGCCATTTTGCCTACAACATGTTTATATAGCTGAAGTCAATATCTATCTTTCTCACAGGACTCAATCAATCTAATTTATCTATACAGCTATCAGACTTTGTTGCGTAGCATTGAGAGTTTAGCCTTTTGTTGCCTTGTAAATATAATAATAAATAATATTTGGTAATCTGTGCCACAACTCCAGCACCTGTAGCCTCAGAAAGGCAAGGCCCAGTGCCTTCACACACTTTTGTCTGTCTGCAAGGGCAGCAGAACTGGGCACCAGGAATGGGGGTTAAACTGCACAGTTCAAAGTGTAGAAACAGCAGCAAGAATCTGAGCACCAGAGGCTGCATGAAACCTTCGGTGCTAACATCAGGAGTCAGGATAGATCTGCTTTAGTGATACAACCTAAAACAGAACTTGTGGGCTGTACAGTCTGTCTGTCTGGGGCACTGTCTAACCACTCAAGAGCCAGCAGCCATTTCCATTCCTACTAACAGCTAACAGAGAACCGGAAAACACAGGATGTACTTCTTCCTCTCATTCATTTCCCTGTCTTGCCAGTCCTTTTATGCTTAATTTGACTCAATAACATGTCCAAACAGCTCCTGAATGGGAGATCTCACATAAGAAATTCACATTAGACAAAGTTATGCAGAGGGCAAGCCAGCAGGGAACTCCTGTCGCAGTGACTGGGGTCAGAGTACAACTTTTACTCCCACAGCAAGTACAGAAAATCTCAGTCTGCGCTGAGAAATCACACTGGAATTCCTCTTAATACAAAATGAAGTTATATCACTGAGAATTTTGCAGCAGGGCACAATTGCTTTTCCTATGCAATTCAGCATTAATCATTACAATCTGCCTCAATAAAAATGATTGGTGTTTTGTCACTTCCTGTCACTTTAATGTTGCTGTGTGCTGTGTGGCCAGTGTACATTTTTGTTTGGGGCACATCTGAAGTCTCCAAATTTGAAGAAGCTTACTCCAAGACAGAAATCAGCAATTAGGTAGTTAGGACATGTAGACAACTGAGTGCACAACTTACTGCACAATAGCGGGGAAAATTAATATAAGAATATCACCTTTATTCTAATGTTATTGACATTTTAGCATAACCCAAATCCACCCTAAAAGTAGGGGCTGCATTGTACTAAATAATGAATAGAAACAGGAAAAGTGATCCTACCCTAAAGAACTTCTAGTCCATTGGGAACAGAGTGTAATATAAAAAATAACATTCAGGTAAAATATACAGTCATAACATTCTTGGAAAAAATGCTTTTTTTATGATCTTAATAGTCATGTTTTCCATACTCAGGATTAGATCTGTTAACTGAACTGCATATCACAATCCTTAGAGCCACAAAGTGAAGCCTTCAGGCATCATTCCAAACAGCAGAGCCCCGAGCAATACTAAAATACTTCCTCCTGAAACAGGAGGGGAGAGGGAGAGCTGGGTATCCATGTTAGGATTTCCCCAAGCTGCTTTCCCCCAGCAAAAACATGACAATAGTGCCCTTGAAGTTTTGCAGACTTCTGGTAATTTTTAAAGAGTTCATAAGTTAGCACACTTTTGGTCAAAATGTAACAGGCAAAATGGGAACCAAAGCAATCATCAGAAACTAAAGTTTAATAAATAATTTTTCAGCACCAGGCCAGAAGAGTCCATAGTACAATCAAATACTGGATTTTACACATTTGTATTGATGCAGCTGTATTTTAATGAACAGAACTGAGCTAACAACTAAGAATGTGTCTCACAATCATCTGCTGTTCCAGCAGGGAATCTACCTGCAGGTGCAGCAAGATCCTCTCTTTCCTTTTGTGATGGAATCTCTGGGGCTTAGAATAGATTTGTCCCTTGAGGACAGTCTGCCTACTGGTGTTAGACTTAAGAGCCTGAGATTTGTTGCTAAGCTTCCTGGGGATACACTAAGGTCACAGATGCTGTATGCCACGTGGTATTTTCTTAATGGATTATTTTTGTTGCATTATCCCTTATAAGTTTTCTGTCTTCCCTGCTACTATCATGTGTAAAGTGCTTTTAGTCCCTCTGTCAAAACCCCTGTTTTTGCAGATACCAACCACTCCAATTTTTCATTCTTCAAACAAAGAACTGCCTAGTAGGAGCTCCACATGTAGATATGTCTTACACCCTCCCCATCCCTCTGTCGGGATTCACCTTTTTTTCTGCTCACAAATCTCAGCCTTCAAAACTCTTCAAAAATTGGACAACTTTTTTCTGTTGCTCCCTTTAAAACAAAACAAAAAAAAGAGTGAAAGAAATAGTTCTTTCCTCCTTGCAGCCTGAACCTTTCCTTATTCTCTTAACTAACTTCCCAATAGTTGGGTTGTATGTATTCTATGTAACCAGTACCAAGGACATGGCCAAAGAGGCTCAGTTTATTAATGTTTGTGCCTACTTAGAGTGCCTCCCATCAGAGTAGTATCTCCCTGTTCTCACAGATGACCAAAGCAGCAGGTACCAGCTCTTCTGGAAAGCTGAGAATGGGTACAGAAGTATCAGCAGCTCTGTTAGGAACTGGTTTCTGAAACTTAGGCAGAGCGGAAGAAAAAGACAAATTTTTGGTTGGCCAATGTGTATATTTGTATTATTTCACAGATGTTTAAATGGTCTATACAAAGACTTCTAAATTCCATTAAGGCTTTCTCCTTCAGAGTAGAGCTGCTGATCTTTAAAAGCAGGAGTTCCACTAAAGGCCAGAAAGTAGAAAAAAATTAGTGTCTAAGGCAGAAATGCCCTAATTCAGTAGAAATAATTGTTATTTGTATAAATTTGGAATTATTCCTTGTTTCTCTTCCGAGCATAACTAAATTACTCTGAAAAAGCTACAGGACAACAAAAAGCCCAATGAGAAATGCTTTCTCATTCAGCTACAGGTTTAATATGATCCTTCATTTCAGG
Source organism: Rhipidura dahli (assembly GCA_013399225.1). NCBI lineage: Eukaryota > Metazoa > Chordata > Aves > Passeriformes > Rhipiduridae > Rhipidura > Rhipidura dahli. The sequence continues at coordinate 142,907 of VXAC01005699.1, forward strand.
TTTACAACAGCCAGAAATGTTTTGATATTGCATTTTAAAATCTTTTATACTCTATACTAAACTTCTGACAGATTTCAAAGACTCCACAAATGGACTAGCATAGTATCTACTGTCCTATAATTATGTTAGATATATCATGCATTATATATAACTTCAGATCCTACAGAGATTTTAATCTCTTTTACCCCATCCACATTCAGCACAGAGGCTGAATCATGAGCAACCTGACCAAAAGCCATATGATGTTCAGAAAACATACATGCATCATACAATCCCACAAGGACCTCATGTTCTTATTCATTTCCTGCTTTGCTGTGCTTTATTGTGCAGTGTTAAGGATGTGAATAGGTGCTCTCTGCCATTTGGAGACAGCTGTGACTCTGTGATGAATGAAGCAACCCGTGCACTGTGGGAGCCTAAGTTTACAGCATGATATCCTCAGTTGGTATAAATTATCTGAAGCCCTTTAAACTTAATGGAGTAGTGCTGATTTACTGCCTGGGAAAATGGAGATGTTGGTTACTGTGGAGTGTGGCTCTCAGCAGCTCATTAATGAGATCTAATGGCATCATATTTTTATACCTCACAGAAACCAGATTGAACAACTCTCAGTCATTTAGCTGCCCTGAGAGGAAAAGGCTGTAAAGTGTGTTGCAATTCCTGTACTAACCTGTTGTCTATGGAACTGCTGATTCAAACTTGGATGCTGCAGATAAAGAAAGCCTGGTAATGTCAAATTCTGTATGTCCATCCAGTCCTCAAGGGAGTTTTAAAAATGCATGCATTTTCAAGGACTTTCCACCTGCCACCTGTCAAGGAGATAATCAGTCAAAGGTTAGACTTGGCCTTCGAGGTCTTTTCCAACTTAAACGATTCTGCAATTTACAGCCAAAAAAATCCTTTCTCAAAAGACAGGACACTTGAGGAAAAGATGTCAGCTGAAATCCTCTGGCTGATACATCAACATTTACTGGAATCTTTGTTCTCATCAACCAGTTTATCATTCATCTTAAGTGATTTGTCTGAAGATTGCTCAGGACTATACCAGCCACAACGATTCTTCAGGTTATCTTATGCCCTACAGGCCCTGTCATCATCCACTCTCCTGATTCCAAATTACATTAGGAACATCACATTTTGGCCCATGTAAAGGAATTGTTCATGAAACATTTTACGTCAGGAATTGCTGCATTCAAAATCCTGTGCCAAACAGACAATTGTAGCAGGCTATTGTGAGTACACTGATAGGATGAGTACTGTATTGTTCTCTTCTCCAAATCTTTCATGAATGCAAACCCTAAATCTGACATACTTCCAGCGTCACAGTTTGAGTCCCTGAACAGATTGTTACTCTCAGAAGTGAAATCAAATACAGTAAATTGAAAGCACTTCTGACTCCCTCTTACCCTGAGGCATACAAATGACAAGTGTGCACCTGCGGTGGGATCACTCTACTTTTTTCAGTTTTGCATTTTGAAATGCTTTCTGCCTTTTCTCCCGTATCTCATCAGCCAAAAAATCTGGAGATTATTTTATGCCATTTAATAGCATTCCATGGATAAAGATGACCTTATGGCAGGAGGGAAGGCTGATAAACTGTCTCTTTCCACAAGTGAAAATTTCTTTCCTGAGGAGTGGCCTCTATTATTTTTAAGGTGTAGAGTGATGAAGGCACTTCCTCCTGTGAATTGCTTATTTCATACCATGAGACATGCTAAAATAAAACCTTTTTTTTTTTTTTTGAGATCCTGAAATTCAGAGGGGAACATTATGCAAAAGTCCCCAAACTGCCTTTTGTTTCCCCAGCAAGTGTGTCACTCCAGTAACAGATTCTCAGTGTGATGGTGAATGAGTTGTTACATATTTAGGTTATGTGCTGCAAGAAGGAGGAAGGGCCATATGGAGCCTCACGATAGCCAGCTCCTACGAGGTTACTTCAGCTTGGCTGTTGAATTTGTGGTACACATAGTAACTGACAGGATGGAGCAGTAGGATACGGCAAGCATTGTGCTTCATTTTTCTGGACTACTGCATGGTTTAGGTTTTACACACCTGGAGATGTTTTACCTAGTCACTTTAGTGTTTTAAAACCATTTGGGAGAACTGTGTTCTCAACACAACAGGTGAAAAATGCCAAAAGAAGGACAAGTCACGTTATCACAATTACATTCTGTAGTTCTGATTCCAGATGTGCCCACAAAACATCCCCTCTGATCCAGGGAGCAACCCTTGGGTATAAATCAGTTTTATCAGGCAAAGGTAAAGGCAAAGGGTTTCCGTTACCATTTCTCAACCAGTTGCAGCAGCAGATTAACAGCCTTAGGAAAAAAATTAAATTCTGCAGGTTTAGAAGAGGAATATGTTCTGCTTTCTGTTCAAACTAATCCTTAAAACACCTCATGCAATACCATTGCTGAGTATGGGACCACAGCATACTGTACCTTTGAAAGTAATTTAGGCAGAAACAGAGCTGGCATCCCTGTATGAGCACCAACTACCAAAGAATGTGTGTGCTGAAACACTTACCCACTTATCATTTCGCTCACCATTGTTATTTGTTGTTATATTTGTATGCCCAGGAATTCCAAACACTTAATGAAATTCCCTTAATTATATAAATACGGAGTACCAAGACTTTTCTGCCCTCATAGCTTCCTGTCAGTGGGCAGACTACAGACAAGAGTTACAGCAGATGGACAAGGTCATCACATGAGAAGAAAATACCAGTTGTGCCAGGGCATATCAGAGATCTATCTCTGTGTGCTCCCTGGCAGTAGCCATCTGTGGGTGCCTAGGGAGGATTTAAGGACATCATACAGTGATGCTTTGACAGAACACTTCAACAGAATATTTTGTCACTTAAATGCAGTTGTCTTCCTCCATAACTTTCCTTCAGGTTTGATTCTAAGAATTTGCCTAGTCTCATTTGTGGGCCATGAAAACTTTAGCATACCCAGTGTCTCTGTGTGAGGGGCTTCACAGATGATCTGGTTTTGGCTGGAGTAGAGCTGCTTTTCTTCACAGAAGCTAGCATGGGCCTGTGGTTTGGATTTTTGCTGAAAACTGTGCTGATAAAATGGAGATATTTTCATTATTTCTGAGCAGCATTTACACAGCATCACGGCCTTTTCTGCTGCTCACCCCATGCCATCAGAGACAGGCTGGGCATGCAGAAGGACAGCTGACCCCAGCTGACCCCAGGGATACACCATACCGTATGGTGTCATGCTCAGCACACAAAGCTGGGGGAAGGTTGGCCCCAGCTTCGGGCTGTGCATTTCTCCACAGAAGCTGGCAGCAGGGGATTAGTAACAGAGCAATTTGGATTTCTGAGCTCGGTGTGCCTGCACCCAGCGACCTGGCTCAGCCTCTGCTCAGCTGCATCGCCAACACACAGACCTGTCCCACAACTGAACTGTGCCAAGTCGTGTCCAAAGCTGTCTGCTTCCTACCTATCCACACCCACAGATGAGCTTTCACATGCTGGCTGGGGACACTGCAAGCTCTTGCATTTTAATCGCCTTGCTGAATTCACTAAGGCAGGGAGCAAGGCTGTGTCTGGTCTCATCAGCATACTGAGTATTATACTTAGCACACAGAGAGCAGAAATAACACCAGGGTAATTAATTACCTAAGGTACTCCAGCTCTCGGAAACACAGTAAAAAATTAATACAATTTAACTTTATAGTTAGCACAACAAATTAAAATAGAGAAACAAATCCTTATTCTTTTTCTTTTTTTGTAGTTCATTAGACAGGACATAAACTCTCCTGTGAACAGGCCTGATAAATGGAATTTCCCTTTAGGGCATTACTGATGAAAAATGACAAGTGTAATATTTCTATGTAGCACTTTGCTGAGATTCTGTCAGCAAGTCCCAAAACCTTGCAGTTCCAAACCACTCTAAGGAAAATTTTGTCCTTAAAGTCTCTTAGGAGATCCTTCCTTTCCAAAATATGTTGGCATTCTGACATTATGGTGTCATCCCTGGAAATGCTTTAAAAACCCCAAGGTATTGCTCCTCCCCAGGAGACCAACTCTGGTTCATAAAAAATAAGATTTTGATCTCATAGGTAGATAAATATGTTGTGCAAGCATTATTTTGAAGTGCAGAGTACTTTTCAGCTGGACTGATATTTTATGCCATAAAGAATCAATGTTTCTATCCATCTAAATCCTCTGCCTATTTATACTTCCAGGCACCATGGCATCCAGTCACAACAAAAGGAGAAAAACCCCACAGAACCTCTCTTCATTTGTTAGCCACCATTATCAGCATGTAGGAGCCATCAGATCCTGCTTGCATGGCTCATGCAAGTGCCCTCTACAGCTCCCAGAGTTCTGCATCCACAGTCTGAATGCATCGTACTCACTTCAAACTAGGGACAAATTGCAATGCTGAATGCTTAAATGCTTTCTCCACTGGAAGTTCTTTTCAATAATTGTCTTTTGAGGTGGAACTCCACTGGACGCTTGCATAGACAAAAGGCTAAAAGGGACTTCTTTGTCAGTGACCTATTAACATCTATTAATGTATGTCTTAGTATGCATTTTTTAAGTCTTACACTGTCTGGGTATGAAGGCATCAGTTCATCTCAAATGGACTAAAAATCCATCATCCCACATTCTCCATCAGTATAACTTGTTAGAACTGCAGCTAAAGTAGCATTCCCTTCTGGTAGGCACAATCTCATAATGATTCATGCTGGTTTCTTCAGACAGAGGATCAAGCTTGCAGAAGACTTGCTTCTTCCACCACAGCTGAGTATGTGGGGGTGCAGATTTAGCTTGTTTGAATCAAATCAAGGATGGGCTCTATGTGCTTGAAATTCAGCTGAGGCTCAAGGACCAATTTAACCCAGCTACTTTCCATGACAACTTAACAGAGCACCTAAATTAGTTCATTCCACCACTCTAACCCAGCTTATGAATCTGTGGTCCTCCCCTGGCACCAAGTTAGGGATCAAGCTATCCCTGGCCATCCCAAAAGATGCTTGGGCATACAGGCACCCAGGCTAGGCCACGGCCCCCCAGAGAAACCTGAGAGCAGCATTCCAGGCAGGGTGTGGGTTGGTGATCCCATGGTGCTGCTCCCTGGGAAGCAGGAAGTTGCAGACCCACGTTGCTGGAGGGAGATAGCAGCGACAGTGTGAGGCAGGTTCTCCTCTGTTCATGCCACAGGCCCTAGTGCCCCACACTTCCCCTTTAGTGCCTTGTAACTCGGACACTTAAATCAAGCAGACTGATTTATGCCATCTGTGGTTAAATCCATTATGTGTGCATATTTCTTTAATTTATAAATAGGGCTGCTGTCAAGTAAATGGTGTTCCTTGTGTGCTGCTTCACTTATCAAATTTGCTATAATGTCTTTTCTGTGCTCATTACAGTTTGGTCCCTCCAGACTTATGCCAGCCTAGGATGGGTATGCAATTGCTCACATATGAGAGGGAAAAGAAAACCAGAAAAAAAGAATAAAAAGAGAAAGTGCAAGGAATCAGTGAGCCAAAGATGTATTGCTGGGTTAATTTAAGATCAAGACTTAGCTTAAAGCATAGTTCATGGCAAAACAAAACCAGCCACAGTTCATTATTCTGAGCACAAGAAAAACAGCAACTTAGGACATTGTAATGGATGCCAGGTCCCCTGCTATACTCAGGGTAGCCAAGGGATAACATACATTCCCCCAAAATGCATGCAAGGCACTGTGAGCAATGCAGCACCACGGGCCTCAGGACAGGCTGCAGCCACCAACAGCAAACAGGAGCAACAGGGCTGGAGAGAGGCAAAGTAGTGGGAACACCTGAACTGCCAGTGCCTCAACCAGCAGTGCGAAATGGTGATCTAATCCTAAGAAAAATACTTCACATGAAGTCCCATGCATATGTGGCAAGTTCAGAGCTGCCCTGTGATACTTCTTGACTACCATGCACTGTCTCGCCTCCAGCAGACTCTGTGTGAACAAGTTGGTTCATCTTAACGGGGAGACATAGAGGAAGAGCCATTACAACAAAAACAGCTCTGGCAGCCACCTCTGTGAAGGTTCAGAAAAGCAAATACTAGGAAAAAAGTTCAGAGAGCAATTTTGTCTTTAAACATCTATCATCTTTTAAAACTTTGGCTTCCTCCTCAAGGTCTACAAAACCCACCATGGTCCTTGAAAAGGTGAGGTGACTAGTGACTACAACTGGTTATCACAGGATCACAACCATTTCACTCCCTCTGTAAGCCTTCTCCCACATTTGCATTAGTTACTTCACCTCTTGCTGTAAACTCTAGTCTTAATTAATTTTGGATTAACTGCATTGTTTTTTGTATTTCCTGGGGTTCTTCAGTGAGGATGGGTTTTGGTGCTTCTTCATCATCTTCCTTGTTCTTCAGTGTTCAGTACCTCAGTGTCCCTTGGCCATAAACTATCATTGCTGTGCTGATGCCCTCCACTACTGTGGCCCTGGTGTAGAGAGCCCAAGCAGCTTCTTGGGCTTACACCAGGTGTAGGCTTCCTTACTGTTTCCAGCCAGGAAAGACAGCAATCCAATGTTTCTTCCTAGTCTTGCTCTCTGCTTCAAAGTAGAGAAATGGGGGTGATGCATTTATGTTAGTGGCGGTACTTGCTTACACTGTCCCCAGCAGTAGCTAAAATCCTGAGTGCAGCTTGTTGCCTTTACACCATAGAGTAGTAAACTATCACAAAACAGATCATTTTTTTTTCACTGAAAAATGGAAAGTGTAAGGAAAAGAATGCTGTGCTTAAACACCCTCTTCATCACTCTCTCGAGTCTTAGAGAAATTCAGTCTGATCTCTCCCTGTTGCCTTCCCTGCCTGACTTCCTATAAAATGTTTAAAGATTAATACACCTGCATGTGTTTTATGACAAGTCTCCTTCTTTCCTTGCTTCCTCTGATCCTTCTGATCTGCCAGTGCTCCCTACCATTTCACACTTATCTCCTTTTACAATGGCATCCCACACTTTTCATAGCTAAATTATGTCTGGCAGATTATTGAACCCCTTGACCCCACAGAGCCAAGATTTGCTGTGAAGATACATGTAAAAACTGCAGCAATGAGCCAGTGGAGAATTAAGCTGGAAACAAAGTAAAACTTTGGATGGAGGACAGTTAATGAAGTAAGACATAACCTAATGGAGTTAGTGAAGCAGAATGGTGACAGAGAATTGTCCTTCAGGATCCACTTGTCCTAGTGGAGGATTTTAGCAAGTTACTGAGGAAGAAATCTGTTTTAAACATATTAAGGAAATCACTGACTGACAGGACAGGAAAATGACTATTGGACCATATGGTCTCTGAGGCAGGAAAATATCACACAAACATGTGTGCCTGACCCGTCACAAATGACTGACTAATCATAAGCCAAGGATTGTGCTGGAAGGGACCTCCTGGCCATTGACTCCATCCCCGTGGTCCTGTAAGCAGCACCAAAACCCATACAAAAAAATTAAACATGAAGCATAATTGTATTTTTTCTGTGATTTTCAGCTCCTCAAATAGACTTCAAACGGGGTGCTGACAATTTAGGCAAATCACTATTTGCCACACTGCCAAGAACCTACATTAGCTATTATCAGTTGGTTATGTTGGGTTGTTTCTCTCAAATCTCCTTCATTTGTGAATGAACTGTATACTTCCCCAACTGCATTTCTCATTCCTCTTTTTGCTGCCTCAGGTCATCCAGTGCCAGCTTATTCTAGGCAATGTTTTCCTTCCTTCCTTCCTTCCTTCCTTCCTTCCTTCCTTCCTTCCTTCCTTCCTTCCCTTCTTTCCTCCCTGCCTCCCCTCCCTCCCTCTCATTCCCTCCCTTCTTCCCTTCTCTCTCTCTCTCTTTTCCTACTTCCCTCCCTTCTTCCCTCATGATAGCTTAGTGCTAAGCTAATGCCAGGATGTACTCACGCCAGGATGCTCTTACATTTTGAGCTTTTCATCAGCTTCAGCAAGCCCAGTTTGAGCCTCAGTGAAGCACAAATAATTTGGGCAACCATGTCTCACCACTTAATGCCACTCACTTGCATCAGGGAAAAGCTCACCTATGCCTGACTTTTTCTTCTGATTCCCTGAAGTCACTCATGGTCAAATTAATGTTACTGTGAATTACCTTTCATTAACATCTTTTACTCTTCTAAGGCTACTTAGAGAGATAAACTGCAAGTCTGCTGATACTGGTTTTTGAGCTGTCTAGATCCTTTATTTCTGCAATGGTTATTCACAATAGCAATGGCACCATGTTTCTGCAGAATATTTTCTAAATCCTGTCTTCCAAGCAAACCTCAAGAGACGATCTTGTGTAGAGAGGCCTTAGATGCAACTCCAGTTTGACATAAAGCATCTCACAACTAACCTGTCATTATAGCAAAATTAACATTCATAATTACGAAATAGGGATTTGTGACCATTTTTTAAAGCAGCAGATCACAGTGTGTTTTCTAAAATATCCAATTTTCAGGACGATTTTTAAAGTAGTATTTGACAAAGGTAGGGATTATCTTAAACAGGCACTTATTATTCCATCACATTTGAAAACCTTCACCAGTTTTGCAGCTCTACATATGTCTTTCTCCTGCCAGCCTTTGAGGGTAGGGTAAGGAATGAATTTGTTTTTTACCAGAAGTCAAAATCAAAGGAGTATTTTCAAAGGTATATTCGTTATTTCTTCAGAGGCAATATCAACAAAAGATCTTTTCTCTGTCTTGTTCACTGTCCAAACAAAGACAATTTCTGAGAACAACAAAGAAAAAAACTTCTGGGCATTGCATTGCATTGAACAGAGAAGTACAGAGTTGAGAACTGAATTCTTTTCTAGTAAAGTTTAGCTTATAATTCAAGCCAGTGCAGTGCAGTGTATGGCCAGAGCAGGAAAATAAAAGATAACCTGTCCAAATCACTAAGCTATATATTCATGGTATGCCCAAAATGCTCACTGTATTAAAGTGGTTTGCAAATGGCACATGGTTAGGATAAGGATAGCAATCTTGCTGACAGATTTTCACACATATGTGTAAAATATATGTGTATGCAAACATCCATACACAAAAACTGGCCAAAATCCAGGCTTGCAAAAGCTTTTTTTGCCCCTGAACTGATTTGTTCTTTGGTATGCAGCTATAGATAGAGAGCTTTATCTGTGTTAGTGTTTGGAAAATATCCCCCAAAATTTAAAATCACAATTAGTTCTGAATTAAACATCTCAGCAATGACTGAAATAGTTTCTTCCACTTCACAAAGTTATCAAATTTCCTCTGAAAAGTTCAAGGAGCAGCTTGTTTATTTTTAGCCAACGTTTCTTGTGTATAAGAAAACACTAATAATTTTGCAGCATTTCAATTGGTATGCTAAAAGCATACACTTTGTATTCTTTGAACTTCATCATGATAGAGCATATTAAGATCTCATAATGAAGCTGAGAAATGAGATCTCAAGCATGCTGTGGATAGAGAAGTCTTCATGAGGAATATAAACATCTGACTCATAGGAATGCTTGTGTCACTGATTTTCTAGGGAGAGATGCTGCTGTAGAGCAGGCAGACCTATGGGACCCAGGCAATACAACACAAATACAACCAGGGCAGAGAAGGAAGCAAGAAATTAATGTCAGAAAAGCAGAGGCCATTCAGCTGCAGTCCCAAACCCACAGGGACAGGAAGAGGGAGAGGTGTGACATGCATATGCATGAAACAAACAGAATTTCACAACAGCACAGCCTTAAAAACTCCACTACAAATTATGAACTTAAAATTATGGGGTCAGAAAATTCATTTCAGGGAGTGTGGCGCCCCTTTTCCCCTTTTCAAAGGTAATGCTGGTGTGAAGCTGGGTATGTCTCTGAGTACACTGAGGTGGAGAATCTGGCAGATGCCAAGCTGTTTGTTCAGATTTGGGATGTAGCACAGCATTAGTCCTGCACACATGGGTAATTCAGCTGCAAAGCAGCAGTCAAATATTCAAAAGTCAGCTGTACTAATTCACTATCACCAATAGTGCTGGTCTAAGAAAGGCTCAGGAGGGGCAGTTATACCCAAGGAAACAAGAAGGAGCTATGGAAAAAGTTATTACAATGGATATGTTTGTTAAGGGACAGAACTTGGAAAAGACTATTCTTGCATATATGCCTTGCATAAAGTCCTTTCTAAGTCTGTGTGATCTTTTCACAAGCAAAGGGCATGAATGAGGGAAAAAACCCTGTTGCTAGCTGCTTTCAGTAAAGTCAAAGTAAAGAACCAGTAGCTTTCATCACAGTGTGTGACAGAAGGCATAAATCAAAACGAAATTCTATCCAGAGGCCATGACACATGTATATATCATATTGTCCTGTAACTGAGTCCAACCCAACTCATCATTATGCCACCAAAAGGAATCCAAGGTTAAATGTACCTCTTGCCCCTCTTTGTTCTTTTTTTTTCTTTTTTTTTCCCTTTTCTTTTCCTTCTTTTTTTTTCTTTTTTTTTTTTTTCCAAGCAAGGTGGGGTGGGGCAGAGGGGAGTTGGTTGGTTGGTTGCTTGGAGCTTTTTGTTTGTTTGTTGTTTTTCAAGATCCTGATTTTTGGATCACCATAAACTACGTCACATTGAGATTTATGTTCCTGGTGGCTGGTTCTTGCTAAGGGTGGGATATGAACAGGGTAAAAAGGAGGAAGTGGTGACTGGAACAGTGCCAGAATGATACCATTTACAAACTCAGTAGGCTCTTTGCAATTCGTGGGACAGGTTGATGTCCAGCCCACCAGTGATCCTGAAATCTGAAAAGGGAATGCATGTCATGCTGCTTAGTGTGCCAGGAGGGGATGTGTGGGCTTGAGGGACTGCTGTTCCTCTGCTGTTCCTCAGGTCACACCTTCATCTGTGGCTTCCATTTTGTGACTTTATTGCTGTTGATTTTTAGATTTTTTATAGGTATAGTGGCTATATATATATATATATATATATATAAGAGTATGGTTTTGCAAGGTCCTCTCACACTGAAAAAAAAGCACTGTATTACTACATGCTGCCAGGCAAAAGTGCCTCTATCATACATAAAGAAACAGCAAAACAAACAAAAAACCCCAGAAATGTAAATTCCCGGGAGAGAGAGGAAGTAGAAACACTGCATAAACATATCAATACTTCCTCCCTTTCAGTGGTATGAAAAAGATTCTCAAAGCAAAACTGGCAACTCTGTCAGCAACAGAAGTGTTTATTCCCATAAATCTGTAGTGCTCAGAAAACATGAAGCCTGTTGGTTGCACAAGTCACTCCTTCCATACCTGCGGCAATGTGTTACTGTCATGACTTGGTCTCTGCTTCCAGCAAATTTCCCCTTTCTCTACATATAGTTGATATTCATTGCAACTCATTCAGTAAAATTTGCTCTTGCTGCTGCTGTTGTGTGCTTTTTCTGTTTGCTTGTGTTCAGTGCAGGGCTGGCACTGACTGCCTGCATCTGAAGAGCAGCTAATGTTTGAATGAGCCACCACATACAGTAAGCAAGGCCTGGTGGAAAGCCCAGCAATATAAAATACAGAAAATACTGGTTTGTTCTTCTGCTTGTTTCCAGGTTAAATCACTTTGTTCTTCAACATCCCATCTGTAACAAAAGGGTTTTGAACTCACTGAGCTAGAGGAATATGGTACTGCTGGTTTTGTGTGTGCCACATTTTCATGTGTGTTTGCTGCTGTAATGCGTTGACTTGCTGAAGCACCTGAACACTGTGTGTTTATCTGCTTAACAAAATTGTAAGTTACACCAGTACCCAGAAGTTCACTGGGAGAGGAAAGTGGTGGCAAAGAGTGGCAGAGGTGGAAGTAGATACCAACAAGGACACACTGACACACAGCAGCAGTGGGAGCACATGTGGTTCATCCTGGGTCTCTGGGCTCTGGGTCTCTGGCACGCTGCTGCAGTCAGCTGGCACAGCCCTCGGACATACATCAGTGCTGCTGCCCTAGATGACACAGCCTAAATACTCTGGTGACAAGACAACGACCTCAGTCTGTCCCTCTGCCTCATGTCTGTGTCTGTAGCTGGCACTCTGTGTTCTTTTCCTTTCCAGAGGAAGGCAACACTGATGCGTGAAGGAAGGGGATTGCACAGGCACCTGAGCTCTTCCCTGGAAGCAGGAAGAGGTAAACTGGGTGATGCTGATTATCCCACCCCTCAATTACCCTCTCTTCCCACTTACTCATCTTTTCTAAGCATCGTCTGTGTGGCTGTGGCAGCAGGGCAGGCAAGCGTTTCTTTAGCAACAGCATGGCATTCTGATGGCAGAGAAATTCTGCCAGGGTGGTAGGGTGCAAAGACACCTGAAATTACAGAGCAGAAAGTATCCTCGTGCTCACCTGCTTGCATTTGAGTTTAACTAATTGAACTGAGTGGAGAGTGAATGTTGCTTCAGCTCTGCACAGACCTGGTATTTTGGAAAAGCTCTAGCTCAGGAATTTAAAAAATTTTTATTCAATTTTCTTTTTTTTTTTTTTGACAATCACTCTTTACAAAGTATTGGTGTGTGGAGAGGCAGATGGAACAGAATCTTAATTCTTTTATTTGCTGAGTCATCCCTTACAGTCTCAGCAGACAGTGCCATCAGTCAGTCTACCTTCAGCCCTATTACATTTCCTGAGTGCTCTAAAATGATAAACAGAACATAATTAATTATTACATTGTTAATAATCACCATTAACAGTATTTTCCACATGATCAACTTAGCTTCAGAAGTCACTGGATGTTAAGGAAAGAGCCTGGCCAGATCCTTTGAAACATGCAGAATGGCAAAATTACTGAGTGAAGTTCTGGCGCTATTGTTCAAGTACATCAGAAAAAATTATCTCACAGGCCTTTCCCGACCTTAAAAAACTACTAATTTATGAAAAGTTCCTGAGGTAGGAACTAATCTACTGAGGCCTTTTAATTTTAAAATTGTCTTATTTTTAAACCAAGAACAGGCACATATACTCTATTTTGAAGCTGATTTACTCAGTGAAAGAGCATTAAAATTATGCAATCCTCTATCCTGGAAAAGTCAGCACTCTTAGAAATGAAGGCTTACAAAGACTCATCTGCTCATGACTGTCTTCCATTTTAATTATAGTTTTCTCTTGTGAAAATCCTGTACTTAGGAAGCTGGTACCCAGAGCACTGTCTGGTTGATTGGACAGCATTCTGCAATGTTACTGACTGCTAAGTTTTCTTCTATCCACAGAATCATACAATATCCCAAGTTGTAAGGGATTAATAAGAATCACTAAATCCAAATCCCTGCTCCTTGCAGGACTACCTGAAACTGAACCATATGACTAGGAGTGTTGTCCAGACAGTCCTTAAATTCTGGCAGTCTTGGTGCTGTGACCTCTTCCCTGGGGAGCATGATTCAACCACTGACCATTATTTTCACGAAGAGCTTTCTCCTATTGTCCAGTCTGAACTTCCCCCAGTGCAGCTTTATTATATTTCCCTGTGTCCTATCACCAGCCACCAGAGAGAGGAAATCAGCACCTCTCACTCCACTTCCCACCTCGAGGAAGTTGTAGGTTACCCTGAGGTCACCTCAGCCTTCTCTCTTCTCCGACCTGAGGAAACCAAGTGGCCTCGGTCTTGCTGTTGAGCACTTTCACCATCTTGGACACACTCCTTTGGACATTCTAACAGTTCAATGTCCTTATACTGTGGCACCCAGCACTGCCCCAGCACTGGAGGTGAGGCCAGCCCAGTGCAGAGCAAAGCGGGACAATCCCCTCCCTTGCCCAGCTGGCGATGCTGTGTCTGATGCCCCCAGGACAGGGGTGGCCCTCCTGGCTGCCAGGCACTGCTGACTCATGTGCAACTTGCCATCAACCCAAACCCCCCAGATCTCTTTCCCCAAGACTCTTGTCCTCCAGTCTGCATGTACCTCCAGGATCACCCTATATCAGGGGAGAATAATGCAACCAATCTTGTTTAATTTCTAATGGTTGGTAGTTGCCCAAATCTCTAACACACTCACATTTCTCTACAGAGCCACTCTACTCTCAAGGGAGTCCACAACTATTCCTGTTGTATTATCATCACCACACATACTTCATGTGTATTTAATCCCTGCATCCAGGTCATTTATAAAACATTATAGAGCACTGGCCCTAAAACAGAGCCCTGAGGAAACTCTGGTCCCTGGCTGCCAGCCTGATGTAACACCATTTACCAAAACCCTTTGAGCTCAACCCATCAGCCAGTTGCTCCCACAACATATTATGGACCCAGCTAGCTGTGTGCCAGGCAGTTTATGCAGCAGGGTACTGTGGCAGACAGTACCAAAAGCCCTGCTGAAATAAAAAACAAGCCACATCTACTGGCTTCCCTTGGTCACCTAGATGGGTTACTTCAACATACAAGAAAATTAAATTAGTCAAACAGGACTTTTCCCTTTTGAATCCCTGTCTGTCTGTGACCAATCACTGCATTGTCTCTTAAATGTTTTTCAGTAACTCCCGGAAAAACCTTCCGTATAATTTTACCAGGTGCTGCAGTGAAAATGATAGGCCTAGAGTTTCCAGAGTTTTCTTCTTGTCTTTCTTGAACACTGGGACAAATTTAGCCAGGTTCCAGTTGACTGGGACATCTCCAGACCCACAAGACAAATGAAATATAATGGAGAGAGGGCTTGCCAAGTACATCAGCCAGTTCTGTCATGGAAAGAATCCTATCTGGCCCCATACACCTGTGTGCATCCAACTGAAACAGCATGTCTCAAACAATTTCAGGATTGCCTGGGAATCTATCATTCTCCAGGTGACAGTCTTCCAACGCTGGTCTCCCAAGATCCCAGCTCATCACTGATGTTGACGACAGAGGTGAAGGTGGCATCATTCTCTGTCATGTCTGCAATCCTATTTGAACCTCATCAAGCAATGGACCAATGTTACCTGTGATCCTTTTTTTGCTATCAACACATAAAAACCAAAAAAGCTCTTCTTGCTTTCCTTCACAGCTTGTCCTGGACAGCTGGAATTCTATCTGAGTTTTGGTCACACAAATTTTCTGTCCACAGAGATGAGCAGCATCTCTGTCACCCTCTCATGTCACCTTGCTTGCAGTCTACATACATTTTCTTTCTCCATCTAAGTTCACTGCTCAGCCAAGCCAATCTTCTGCCCTATTGACTTGGCTTTTAACACTGTGTTTGGCTGCTTCTGCACTCTTAAAAGACAGCTCTTGAAAAGGGACAAGCATATCTGGACTCAAATAACTTCAAAAATAAAAAAAAAAAAAGATTCCGAAGAGACTTCACTAACTAGCTCTTCAAGCAGTCCATAGTCTGCTTGCCCCCATATGAGATGTCGTGCAATTCTTACTAATGACATTTATGAAGAAAAGCAGCACAGTCAATAAGGTAGGTAAGGGGAAAAAATGTGTTGTTTCTGGTCACTTCTTTTTCTTAACTATCTAGACTGAGGATCTAGCAGCTCAGAACCAACTCCCACCCCAAAATAAAGAACATATATGAAGCAATTTTATTTTAGCTATTTTGTCAGTTAGAGACAAGTTTGAGCAGAGTGCAGCAGGTGCCCCAGAGCTCTGTTCCCATGAACATTTAGGTCAAAGAGATTATTCTGAGCAGACAGAAGCTAGTGATCTTCCTTGCTTTGCTTAGTAACAATGTCCAAGATCTGAGTCCATGTACAGGAGGAGCTGATGCCTGACAGTCATGAAGTTCATCCTGTAGCAGTTCCTGCTACTGCAGTATGGTGTAAGGAATGATCTCAAATAGTGAGCAGTAAGCCTTACTGGATACTTCACAGAAGTGAGACCAGGTAGCCTGACATAAAGCAAAATTAAATGCTACAGCAAAGGCTGTCATGAGGAATATGGTTATAGTCTACCCTGGATCTTGATTAAGAAATATTCAAGAATTTTTGGTACTAAAATGATGTCATTGCAAACTACCCTTTTTCTTATGTCTGAATTAGTTTGCTTAGGAGAAAGAAAGAGCCTTGAAACTGGACATGAATTTGCATTAAGGTTGCTATACAAAGGACTCACCATGGTAGGGTTTACTGCTTAAAGCAAACTGAAAAGCAGGCTGATATCTCCAAAGAGGTACTGACAATCCCTTTTAATAGGGACCTTGTCTCTTTTGCATCAGGAAAGAGAACAGGCAGTGGAGACAAATTCACTTTCAAGCAGAGTTAAATACGAATTACAAATAAATCAGGCCTTAAACAGTGTGACTCAAAGAAACCTTGAACTGTTTGGTGTGATCCACTCACTAGACTACACCATGAGCATAGAAGTATTGCAAAATGCTCAGCTGTGGCATCCTCCATTTTATCAAGAACTAGTAAATATAAGTACAAAAGCTACAGCTGGAGGTAGGGAAACAGGAAAAAAGGAGGAGACATTCTCATAGCAACAGCAATTGCTTCACATGGGATACCACCAAAAGGAAAGTATTGGGGTTTGCAGGTGGAAGAACATGAGACCAGTGCAGAAGAACAGGAGCTTGAGGACAACAAGGTGAAAACACTGCTGCAGGGACTCTGGGATACACCGTCCCAGCAGATTATGCAAAAGGGTAGGGAGCTGCAAGTGAAAGGCAGGCTACAGGATTGCAAATGGGAGGCCTTCCAGAGGAGCGAGGCTGTTGCCAAAGCTGGTAGTTTCCAAGTGCCTTGTCCCTTCCTGCACCTGCCTGGATACAGGTGGAATAAGGAGCTGCTGCTTAGAAGTTATAAATCAGATGCTAAGAGCATGCACAAGGAACCAATATTTTGTTGTGTGCATCCCCTGCTTTACAGGACCTCCAGCTTAGCTGAAGCATTCCCAGTGGCAAGGGGAAAGCAACCTGGTTTTGGGATGCTCATTGTTACAGGAATTGCTGGTGCCAGCTCAAACAGAGCTGACGATGAAACCTCCATTCAAACACAGGTTTCCCTGTGTTTGAATGGATCTCTCCTGTCCTGCTAGTTACCCACTGCAGCTTTATACTACTCTAACATGACCTGCAAGAGAAACAAGAGTGGCTTTATGCTGTTTCTCAGCAGCTCATGAAGAGTTTAAAGCTGGAAAACCCTTCACATCCCTGCCCTTTGCTTCCACTGAGCCTAGCAGAGCATTAAACCTGCACTCCCAGAGCACATCCAAAGCTTCAGGCACAGACTGCAACATTCCTCAGCTCTTAACCAAATGGAGGCATTCTAACTTGGAATAAAATGAAATTACTTTTATTTTCTCACCTTTTGAAAACATTTTAAGAGCTACTCCAGTGAGTTCCTACTCTTTATCTGCATATCTATTATTCATTATTTTCATTAAAGGAAACCAAGCCATGTTATCCTCATGAGGATGAAAGAAATCTGTAATGTTGTCTCTCTCTACGCCCCTCATACAATTTTATTTAAGATTATTTTTAATCCATACGTACTTGAAATAGGAAAATGTGTGCATTTTATTAGCAATAAAACATCAAGGATTTTCCCCCCCTACTGATTTTTCATAGATTTATGGATCCATAATCATTCACGTCACAGCCTAAGGGAAACGAGGTTTGAACAGGATAATAGCCCTTAAATCCCTTCCTCTAAGCACTCAGATCTTTGCTGTCAGCAAGATTAAAACGGTCAACAGCAGTCTTCATGTGTCTATATCCCACACAGAGCTTTCACAACAACTGGAGTGGTGGCTGGCAGGGAGAAATATGCAGAACCACTGCTGTGCATGATACTACTGAGATAAAGAGAGGAGAAAACCAGGTTGTCAGCTTTTGCAGTGTTGGAAAGGACTGATATTAATTGTTTGATCGGGTGAATGCAAAGAGGGGAGAAGAGCAAGGAATAATATTATGTTGCAGTTTAACAGGAAGCAAGAGTTTCCTTTCCTAAAACATAAAGACAGAGAGATGGAAGCACCAAACATCCTCCCGCAGCCCAGCAAGAGGAAGGATAAGGAAGTCATTCATGTCGACAATCAGAGTGGTTCGTCTGCCACCACTCCCTTGAACGCCCAGCCCCTACTGCAACTTGGACCTGAGGGGAATTTCAACTACTACGTGGATGATGAAGATGAGGAAGACGAAGAGAAAGAACAAGGAAAATGGCCACATGAAGATGCATTTAAGGAAGAAAGCAGGGCCTCATCATTTATTCCTTGTTCCCCTGCTCTTTCCTCTAGAGCCCCAGCTACAGCATCTGCTCCATCCATGCTGAACATCAATGTTGGTGGCCAAAGTTACCGCCTCACCTACCAGGCAGTGGCCATCTATCCCAAGACTCGCCTGGGCCGCCTGGCTACCTCCACTGACCGTCGTTGCCAGCTGGGCCTGTGCGATGACTACACTGCCCAGGTCGATGAGTATTTCTTTGACCGGGACCCGGCTGTCTTCCAGCTGGTGTACAATTTCTATGCCTCGGGGGTGCTGCGGGTGCGGGACGAGCTGTGCCCCCGTAGCTTCCTGGAGGAGCTGAGCTACTGGGGCGTGCGTCTCAAATACACACCCCGCTGCTGCCGCATCTGCTTCGAGGAGCGCAGGGACGAGCTGAGTGAGCAGCTGAAGGTCCAGCGGGAGCTGCGCTCCCAGGCAGAGGCTGAGGAGAACGAGCATCTCTTCCACCACATGCGGTACTACGGCCCCCAGCGCTGGCGCCTCTGGAACCTCATGGAGAAGCCCTTCTCCTCTGTCACTGCCAAAGTGATGGCAGTGGCCTCCAGCTTCTTCGTGCTCATCTCCGTGGTGGCCCTGGCACTCAACACAGTAGAGGAGATGCAGCAGGTAGACTGGAAGAGTGGGGATAGCCGGCCTGTCTTGGAGCACATCGAGACCTTGTGCATTGCGTTCTTCACGCTGGAGTACCTGCTGCGCTTGGTCTCCACCCCAGACCTGCGCCGCTTTGCCAGCAGTGCCCTCAACGCAGTAGACCTCATTGCCATCCTGCCCCTCTATCTGCAGCTGCTGCTTGAATGCTTTACTGACGATGACCAGCCCCGGGGCCGGGGCTCCCAACATGAGCACGACATTGAGAAGGTGGGCCGGGTGAGCAAGGTAGGACAAGTGCTTCGCATCATGCGCCTCATGCGCATCTTCCGCATCCTCAAGCTGGCCCGCCACTCCACTGGGCTGCGTGCCTTTGGCTTTACCTTGCGCCAGTGCTACCAGCAGGTGGGCTGCCTTTTGCTCTTCATTGCTATGGGCATCTTTGCCTTCTCTGCCATGGTCTACACAGTGGAGCACGATGTCTCCAGCACCAACTTCACCAGCATTCCTCATGCTTGGTGGTGGGCTGCCGTAAGTAAACACATTTTACCTTGCTGGGTAGACAGAGACCCTCCCTTCCTCCTCCTCCCCTTCCATTCTGGAGTTGCTGACAGTCTTGAAAACAACAGGCTCAGATCAGTGAACATCTGCTCTGAATTCTGAGCTTACAGGACGTAAGCTCACACACACACACACACACACACGCCCCCCCACACATGCACTCATTCACCTCTCTGTAAGCTTAAATCAAGGCTTAATCAGGAAGAGAGTGTTGAAATTCCCTTATCTCCAAATGTGGAAAGTATTTTCACTTTTCAAGGAGAAGTGGGGAAGAGACAGGAAAGAAAAGCATTTCCCCACTGAATGCCATTGTCAGTGTTGCCAAAACAACAGGGAAAGAAATGTGTGCATTAGGCTATCTAGTTACAGATGGACACAGGGTTTTCATTCTTATTCTATTTGTCTGATCTTCTGTGACCCATCATACAACTGCAAGATCATAAGACAGAGGCTATTAATTATAGTCAGATCACTTAAACTTTAAGAGTCAAATCAGTCCCAGAATTCTTGCTGTTAAAAATCCATTAGGACCAACAACTGGTTTACATAAGAGATTGTGTTCTGTTGTGCTGCAGAAGATGTGTGTATTTACAACATCCTAGATGAAGCTATACATTCTAGATGCTGAGGGAAGGCACAGGACCCATATCTTAGCTGTCCATAACCCTAAGGCATGTCCTAGACTATTGTCACACACATTTTGGTTTGCAGCAGCTGATGCTGGCGTCCACTTTTATGCAGGGCCTCAGGAGCACTTCTGACCCCTGGGCCTGGCTATGGGTCTGGCTCAGTCCCAGGCACTTCCCTGGAGAAAGAAGCCCATGCAAATAGACTGGATAGGAGTTAGAACATCCCGTGTTGGTTGATCAGCACAAACAGTGGATGCACCGAGCTGCATATGGGGCCCACCAGACAGTAATCCCAACCCGTCCAAGGTCACTTCTCCTGGCCAGCCACCCCAGAGCCCATGGTCCGCACTTCTGCTTCAGCCATGGCCAATGAAGTGTGGTGGTTTACCACACATCCGCAGTGATTCAGAATATGGCAGAAAAAAGTCTTACAGACAAGCATAGGTACACACATTTATATGTGCACATGCATTTATGTAACTGTGCTGAATATCCTTTAGGCTGGGCCATGGAAGGATGGAAAAATCAGTGAAAAAAGGTTACAACACATTACATTGTAATGTAACCGTCACAATCATCTGTCAGTGATATATACAGGCTATGAAAACATTGGTAATTCATACATTGCTAAAATATTTTGGTTTCGAAGCATGCAAGTTGTATGCAAAATCTTTGGGGCTTATTTTTGCAAACTGGTGACACCATAAATTTAGATATTCCTAAGAAACTTACATGACTAGCTGAAAAAGGCCTATTTAGCTGAGCAAATGTCTTCAAAATGGGACCTGTATCATGCACATCGCAATTCCAAAGCACAAAACACTTTTTAAAGCCTATTTAAGACTGTAAATTAAAAAATCTAGATCATTCAATTTTATAAAAATCCAACAGCATTCATCATCTCACATATGCAGGAGAAGTATCCCTCCAAACAGGCAATGTATAAGACTATGCCAGTGGTACAGTAACTTATCACAGGATAACATTTTTGTCCTGGCTGGTGGAGATAAACATCTTGCCTTCATCTCAGTATTTATTTTTGGAGATATTTATCCTGTATTATAATTCAAATCCAGTGACTTAATTTCCATTAAACCAAGTCACTAATCCTTTTTATTCCTCAGGAAGCACCAGGTGCATCCTAAATATGTGCTCACCCAGTGCTGTCACATGCACCTAGATGCTTTCTTCATTTGAAATATCATTCTATTTAGCATGTTAGAGAATAGCAAACTGTACACAGTGACCCTCTGAAGACTTATTTCAGTACTAAAGCCACAAGGACATTACAGTGAAAGTTCTACTCTCTGGGGCTTATTTCTGTCAGACTTTTAGGTTACTGTTAACAGATACACAGAGTGTGTTGAGACACTGTGAAAAAAAACTAAATAAAATTCACTGGCTGAAAAAGATCCCTTCCACAGACTAGAAAGTGATAGGAGACAGAAACCCGCAAGTTGTACCTGTCAGAGAAAATAAGTAATATTTACTAAGTGTAAAAATTATAAAATATGAACATGTGTGCAGTGGAACTATATAAATTAGGAGGCATCCTATGTTGACTATTTGGGAGTACACCTTTCATAAGCAGCAGCTCCATAATCAAACGTCCATTAATTTTTGATGTGTATTTTACAGTGAAGGTAATTCAGTACTTGGTGTAGCACTGGATATGTAACAGAGTTCCCTCAGGTATCTATAGGCTAGAGAAAGAAAATTACAGGGGCTGAGAGGAAAAATGTGAAGCTATGTACACAGTGAGATGGTGATTCATATAAAACAAATATACTAAACACCATCCTAAAATATATATGAAGAACAAAGGTAAAACTCAAAATATAACCCACAGAACAAGTCCCAGATAGAGGGTTTTATCAGCACACTGGATTTAGAAACAGGACATCTGTTCCAAGTGACATGATGAGGGAGCAGGGTTGCAGCTATCAGTGGATTTGCATGGTCAGTGAGCCAGATGTCTCCTCTCCCTACAGCCAAGGAAACTCACCTCTGGACAGGCTGGTGTGGAAATTGTCTGGGAATTCCCTCCACAGGGTAAAAATCTAAAAATCTTCCTGAATGGTGTCACCATTGTATTTCTTTACTTCCTGAGAGGAAGTTTTAATTTTCTTTTAAATTGAGGATATTTTGCATGAGATAAATGGTACACGCACACACCAAAAAAAAAAAAAAAAAAGCACAGAATATTTCAGACTTACAATGCAAAGTACAAAAGAGCTAATTTTAACATGTCCCTGATCAGTGAACACATCTGTCTATGTGTTTCTTCTCAGCTAATAAGGTGTATATTGCTTTGCCTGTAGGTCAGCATCTCTACAGTGGGATATGGAGATATGTGTCCAGAAACTCACCTTGGTCGCCTGTTTGCTTTCCTCTGCATTGCATTTGGAATAATCCTGAATGGCATGCCCATCTCCATCCTCTACAATAAATTCTCAGACTATTACAGCAAGCTGAAAGCCTACGAGTACACAGCTCTCAAGAAAGAAAGAGGGAAGGTCGACTTCACACGGAGAGCCATGAGGAAAATATCTGAGTGCTGTGGTGAAGGTGCATCCCAACCTTTGTCACAGCAATGATAGTTTGTGCTTTGGATATTGGGAGGCAACCAAGAAGCTGGAGGAGAAAGAAGAAAAACAGATCAGCCAAAAGATAAACGAAAAAGGCCAAAAGTAACAAAAATAGATGTTGAAATCTGTTTTGAAGGGGGATGTTTTCAAAACTAAAAAGGCTCAGATTACAGCAACAGATTTTTTTTAAACTCTGGTAGACTGTGAGCAGCACTTAAATGCTCATCAACTCTCTGAAATTACCTCCTTCAGATTAAGCACTCTGAATTAGTCCCACATGAAGATCTAGCCCCCTGCTACTGATTAGATTGCCAATAAAGAGCCACCATAATTGTACAAATGGAAAACAAATTGCTGTCATTAAGGGTCAGCCACCTTACTGCTGTCAAGGCAGTCTCAAAAATGAAACAAATAGAATACCCAATATACTGACTGCATCACTTAAATTGGTTTTGCATCAGTTTTCAAATAGAGGAAAATGGCCTAGGGCACTTATCTAAACATTAGCAGCAGCTCGACTCCTTAAGATGTCAGCCTCTGTTTCCATTGCCAGATAGCTATGCTTCATTGCTCCAATATTATTTTTCAAAAGCAGCCCTGCAAATGATTCCTATTTTCATGCCTAGTCAAGCAATGCACTGTTTTTAGCAATTCCCCCCGCCCCACCTCCACGATCATCATTCAGTATGACAAGAACTAGTGAAGAATTCTGGAGTTTGAGTTGATATAGCTCATTGATCAATTTTGAAAACGTGTCCAAACCAAATCCTTTTTAGGCACAGGATTAAGTGACAATTTATTTTGCAGTATTTAATGTATCTACTGATTGAATTGTTAGACTAATAGACCAGTCATAGGACATAAGGAAGTATTTAAAAAATAATCAAAGGAAATATGTAATGGGTAGTAAGTCACAAAGACTGTTCATACAAAGCATCTTATCAGCACTTAACTGTGACCAAATTTAAATATAATTTAAAATCAAGATAATTTTTCTGGTCCATACAGCCATTAGGGACACAATCCTGACACTTAGCTCACTCCCAGGAGTACCTTATGTCCTAAGATTACTGTGTCTTCTTGCACAGCTGGATGGGATTTCTCATGTGTCTAAATTCACCCCAAAACTTAAATAACAAATAAAACTAACAATTATTAAATGGAATTGCAGTTTTATGTATTACTTCAAGGACTATCAGGAATATTCTTTTTACATAGGAGCTGTCATGCCAATTTAGAAACAGTAATCAGAGTAACAGATCTGAGAGATTATTTTTTTTTTAATAATCAGATGCAAAGACCTTAAAGAAAAAAAGTCTAATGAAAAGGATCAATGGTAACAAGGCACTGATATGACCCATGGCTGTTACTCAGCAGCACTCCTGTTGCAAAGCATCCTGATGACAGAGATGCATTTTAAAACTCCTGAACTCTCACGCTGTGTCTGTGCTGCCCTGATGGATGCAAAAGGCTGCATTCAAATCTCAGGGCCACATGGGACACAATGGTGTGAAGCTCACTCTGGGACAGCTGAGGGTGAAAACGTTCATTAATTTTGACACTTCCATGCGAGTTGTGTCAAACACGAGGACATTTCTCCTTTCAGTGGTGGGAAGCTAATTAGTAACCAACTTGCTCTTCTCATTCTCTACCTCCAGACAAACGTATCATAAGCCCATCTGTCATCCTGTTCTTTAGGAATGACAGTCAGAACACTGTGTGCTGATCAGCTCTGGTAAAAGCTAAACCATGTCTTTAAGGCACAGCTGAGCCCTGGGAGTTCAATGTGATAGATGTTTGCTGTTCTGGACTGCACACAATGCAGCAGGCACAATCCTGGCACTCACTGAGAAGAATAGCTGCTTTGCTTTGGCTCTAGGGAATTTACATAGCACTTCTGCACAGCAACAACAGGACAAGAAGCTTCCAGGAACCACAGGAAACCTCTTACTGCAGTTCAGTGAGGTGACAAGTTACAAGCATGCAAAAAGACAACTATGCTTTATTTTCAACATGCAAATTGAGTTAGATCCATTAAAAGGATTTAAAATCTGGTGATGACTGGATTTTCAAAAAAAGGGGACATTGTAAATCAATATCTTTGCTGAAGGAATTCATACTTGCATGAGCATGCAGATGGGATGCAGATGCTCAGCCTTGCATGGCAGGCTCAGCAGCTTCTTGCCACCTCTAGAAATCCAGAGCCTGAGCACTAACTCTCCTGAGATTGAACTTTGTCACAGCCTCAGACCTGACAAAGATCACTAGTTTTGTTTTCCACCCTGCTTGCCTCACTTGCAGGACCTATTCAAACAGCCATTTTTGAAGGCATGTAACAAAATAGGTTTTCCACACCAAACACAAGCAGACAAAAAAGGAGTCTTGTCTCCTAATCAGGACTCAGGCTCTAATATCCTTGGCAAATGCTTTACCTGTTCATTAAGATTTTAGTGCATAAACCCACAGTATCGCTCTAACTGTTCAAATGGAGAGGGTCCCCTGCACTCCTCTAGTTGAATGTGTTCCACTTTGTACCAGGTAAATAATGGTCCTCAAGGTGACAGCAAAAGAACGACCATGCAGCTTGGTGTTTCCAGCACTTGCTGGGTGGAAAGGAGTGTGTCATAGACCTTGCTTCAATAAAGAGCTATGAAAGTACCCTGACCAAGCAGCAAGTTCTTCCCAAACACTCAGTCTCCTCTGGCCCAAGCTATCTTTTGTTGATGGCTTTAGTTTGGAAGGAATCCAGAGTCTCCACACACTACAGCCACATGAAGGTAAAACTCTTACTTGGAGTCCCCCACGGGCTAATGGCTATAGGCCAAAATACTGACAGACACAGAGGAGTGTGATTTCTGTCCCTTCAGAAGCACAAGATTTTGTGGCCGGTACCACCAGGTCCCATTTGGGTGCAGTGAGCACCAAGGCCACCACACTTTGAGCAGCTCAGCTTACCTAGCAACTGCTCAAATCTCTCTTTTTTCTCAATGCACTTTTCCCCCCTCACCCTTCATCCAGCCCCACCGTCTCACAGATGGCTTTGGTACCATCTTGACTACTCTGTGCACTGACTCAGCACACAAATGTCACTCTTTTCAGGAGTGGGGATAGATTCTTGCTTGACTCATGAGCAAGCTCAGTGCTGAGAGCTCTGACTAGCACCAGAGCTGGCACAAGGTACATGCAAGAAGTGTGCAGTCTGGAGGACACACCTCTGGCAGTGAGACCCTAAGCATAGGACTACACAAAGTTGCTGGGTTTTGTTTTGCAATACCTGTCAGCCCTGCCCTGCTGCACTGAGGAGAAGGGGTGCTTAGTGGAGTAAAGCACATTCCAGAAAATTAGAAATAAGTGATTGGTAAGGTTTTTTTCCCAAAGATTTGTAATTTTCTTCTCTGGATTATCTTATGCAGCTTTCTGCCTTTGGCTTAACTATTCTTATTTTAGGAGTAATAAGCATAAGCCTGTGCATTGCAATAGGAAGGATTATGCCTAAATTTGAGGCACCATTATAGGAGCCAGACGGTGCCCGGATTGCTCAAGGCTCTGTCAGTGCCAGCACTTTCAGCACTATGTGTAGACAGGAACTAACAAGGTCCTTCCACAAAGTTCCTCCTGCTCCTACCGTACAAAGTGGACCACCAGCCAGCTCAGAGGAAGGGACAAGTTAATATTCCCACAGAACAGACTTTTGAGAACCTGCAGAAGGCTGTGCAAACCTGTATCAGCTGGTTTTGAAAGAGGATGAAGAATTTCTGCCTTTTCTTCTTGTTGTTGACACAATGTTCCCCACAGAGCACTTGGTTAATTTATTGTGCCACATCCACGAAGACTTTCAGTGGCATCACTGTCCCTAAATTACTCAAAGGAAACAGGCAAGTGGCAGACATGATGACATCCAAGAACAATACAGGAGAGTCATGATTGTCTTGGCTACTTGAATTCCACAGGGCTTTTGCAATGAAAAGGTTTCGAAATAACACATCAAGGGCAAACATGCTTAAACACAACAAAGATGGGCAACACTATTAAAGCAGACAGTCTTGTTTTATGAGATGCTAATTTCATAACTAAGGTTTTGGGGAAACAGGGTGGAGGATTCTCCAACAACTGAGAAATTAGAAATCTCTCTAAATATGGGCATGGTAAAGTCTTCTGTTTTAACTAATTGCAGATATTAATGAGACCCAGAGGGAGAAGGAAAATGTATTCTATCACTATGTTTCACTACAGACTTAGCAAACATGCTGCCTCTGTAAAACAAAGGAACAGCCTGTTTATCTGGATGGCTTCATTCTAGGAGAACCAAAAGTTGTTTCTTCTACTTAATTGAGGACTGGGAATTACTGGGGGGAAAAGGGGATGAAAAGGAAAAGAAAAGTAAAAAGGAAAAAAAAATTAAAAAGAAAGAAAGGGGAAGAGAAAAAAACAAATGGGGGGTGGGGAGGTAGTAGAAATGTAGAGTCCGTCCTTACATGAGAGAGTGGAAAGAATTCCAGATAGATAGAATGTGCTCCTGCACAAATCCTGTCTTAGAAGAACATCATTTTCTCAGTGCAGTTCAGGAGTTGTTTGCTTTTCTCATTCAGAAAGATAGCACTTAAAGGGGTAGCTACAGTACGCCACAGATTAATAGGCATCTGGTACTATTCCCAGGTTTCTAAGGCAAATAGCAATATTCAGTCCTTAAATATTTTAAGTAAAGTAAGTGAAATCTTTAAAATACCAACTAGGAATACTTCAAGGTTTTTGATGAAACATAATTACTATCAGTAAGACTAAGAAATAAAGATTGTCACCTTGCTTAAAAAATAGTTTCAACTGTTTAGACCATTCTGGTTTTGTCATACAAAAATATGCTTATCTACTATTACAAAACTTTTATTGACTTCTTTATTTGGTAGAATAAAAATCACATGCCTTTTGACTGTAATCCAGCCCTTTATCTAGGACTAAAATAGGGAAAGGTCAGAGGTAGAAGTTTTTTATGTACTTAGGTATTTTAATGGAAATATGCTGAGAAAAATTAAAGCTTTCTACTTGTAAGCCCTGAGATAGAGATTATCAAGGTTTTTAAATAAAACTTGTCAGAGTCTAGTTCTACTCTATAAAATTCTCTGTACTGTCATTTAAACTCCTGAAGTGTATTTGCTCAATTTGTAAGCAAAAGAATTTGCCATCATTACTAAGCAGATAAGCAAGTACCACACTTTAAAGCCAGTCTTTTGCCATCACTTAATAACTGTTCTTCAGGCCACCACGTTCACTTTTTCCTTCATCAGTTCTGGCAGGGGCTGGGTGGGAGATGGGACAACGATGACAACACACCACAACAGACAACACAACAAACAAGCAAAAAAACCCCAAAACCAGTACATTCCAGAAGTTCAGGAAAATTCAGGAAATCACAGGCAGGATGTGACAGCACTTCCCGCTGGTATGGGGAGCCTCTTTGGAGCAGGGCAAAGTAGCTGGCTGGGTGCCCTTGTGGCAAGAACAGCTCCTGGCATGGAACATTGTTCACTGCTGCCGCTCAGAGGCTACAGGCCGCCAGATTCCTCTTATCCTTAACAATATCTGGTGCCTGCTACCTGCCATGTTAGCCAGCTGTGCTGCATCCTCCTCAGGCAGTCTATCAAAAGCCTGAAGTCTTGTCACCAAGGGTGGAGTGTTAACAATAATGTACAAGTTCAACCCTTTTTAATTCTTTTGAAGAGATATAATTCAGACGTACCTCAAACGTCTTTAATGGGTACTGCCTCTTTTTTTCACTGTCCACTATCAAAAGATATGGAATTTGAAAGAGGCCCTAAATATTTTTACCTGTTCAGATAAACAGAGGAATAAACCCGTAAAAATGGAAAACTGAAAATGCCTACATAGAAAAATGGGCAGTATCAATTTGTAAAACAACCTCTGAAAGCCTTTCAACCATAAGAACAACTGCCTTGAAAATTGGTGCTATCGCCATGCTGTGAAGATGACTTCATAGCAAGTGTTGTGGCAGCTGATGTTCTTCATCTCACCACAGCCTGGGAGCAGAAACTTTAACAACCACGACTCTCATCTCATTAATCTTTTCCACAAA
This sequence comes from Rhipidura dahli, assembly GCA_013399225.1. Lineage (NCBI taxonomy): Eukaryota > Metazoa > Chordata > Aves > Passeriformes > Rhipiduridae > Rhipidura > Rhipidura dahli. Next base: position 171,477 of record VXAC01005699.1, read on the forward strand.
AAATATTTTCTCAGAAATGCTTATAATTTAGTCTATTATTAAAATGACAACTTGGTTGTCAACCAAACCAACCTTGGTTTGGTTTTCTCTTTTTTGTTGGGTTTGGTTTTTTTTTTTTTTTTTTTGGTGGTGGTGGTGATGGTTGGTTGGTTTGGTTTGGTTTTCCCCCACAAGTGTTTTTTTTTGTATCTGTTTTGTAAACAGGCATAAACTTTTTTGATGACTTCTTAATTCAATGCTTATAGCACTTTCTTGTCTATGCCTGTATACCCAGAGGTCCCTTGAGCTCCCTCCTGAATGCATTTTAATTTTGGTTTTAAATTCTAATAAAATATGTAATCCATGCAGACACACTCTCCTTAGAGCACTGACAAGACTGACAAGATACCTGAAGGACAGGCAGAACCAGCTCTGGGGAGGACAGTGTAAATTAGAGAATCAGTAGGATTTTTGCATTGTGTAAAGCGTAAGTGTATCTGTAAGACACGTTCTGATTGAAAGATATATGAACCCAGCAGTTAAAATCACCTTCCATACAGCGGGTGGCAAGATGGTTAAATCCACTTCAACCAGTACGGCCCTTGACAAAACTTCAATATGACTAACTGCCAAGAGGAAAATCACAAAGATACATAATGTAAAGTAGGGCATATGCAAGGAATTACTGCTGATACCTGAGTTTAACTCACATATTTTCCAGTGTTCCAGCCATCAGTGACTTTCCCTTCCCTCAGTCCCTCCACACAGAACAGCTTGTAAGTAATGACTCTACTGGCTTCTTTGATGCTACAGTAAAATGAGTTATACCCTCTGTATACATTTTCAAGAGAAAAATCATGTCAATAAAACTTGGACTGCTGAAATGCAGAGCTGCAGGGATGAGACGAAAGGTGGAGGACCCCTCATGATAGATTAGTGTTTCTTAAATAGCAGTGTTTTCCAGGAAAGTCTGTTCCTCTTTATTAGATGGTTAACATGGGGTATTTACTATTTATAGATCTTTACAAAAGGTTTCATACCCTAAAAGTCCAGGATGTTAAAGCAAGACATACAAAACCACAGAATGGTCTTAAAACAACAAAAAACTTATTAAGAGAGGAAAAAGTGCAACTTACATAATGGAGCATGTAAAGGAGCGACTCAATGCAAGAGCTTTAAACTCCAAGCAGAAAACAAGGAAACTGGTGGAAGAGTAATATGGTTAAGAGTAAATGACCTTTGGTGTTTTCACAAAGCAGCTGAACAGTGTGGTACACACAGAGGCAAAATGGATGGGTTTTGGCAATGATCTTGAACTTGACAATGCCAAATGTCTAATGGGCAGTACAGATTTCTTCCAAGAAATCAGAAGGAAATGTGTCTTGATTAATGCAGTGAACTCTTGCATGAATCTGTTCTAAATATGTAAGAAATTTTTTAAAACCCTACTTTTAATATTTGATTATTGCAATTCAGTTTTTTAGGCATAATACAGGCATAAACACAACACATGGTAGAACTCTGTAAGTACAAAGTGGTGTGCACACGTGGACATGGCCCTGGGTCAATTCTGACAGTCTACAACCCAACTAGATAAAGGATGGACAGGAATAAGAAAGAAAATCTCACAGCTTATGGGTCACAGACTGCCTGCAGTGTGTATACTGTCCCCATACATTCTCCCTTTATTTCCAGCTAAGTCAATCACTCCACGTTCTCTGCTGATCCCACTCTTTTCCTCAGAAAAAAACTCAGAGTCATTTTGTACTTTTTTTCATTTGAAGAGAAGGTAAGATGGTGAAGTCAGTGGGAAAGCAAAACACTGCTTGCTCTTGGTGGATCCTGTTGTCAGCAGCAAAGGGGAAGGCTGGTTCTTCTGTACCTTAAACCTAGAGCTACTAAGGTACTACAGTACCCATCTGCATGCCCCTATTTCCAAGGTAATGGAAAATACACTATTACACACTAATATACATCCAAGAAAATGGGTCTTCTGTCTTCTAAGAACAAAAAATAAAACAATCATTACCACCTTTTCTGTCCTCGCTCTTACAATGGTGGTTCCCCTGCCAAGTTCTGCTAAGTAAGGTGAGAGGTGTTGGCTCTGACTGGTCACAAGGGACAGGCCACTCGGGAAAATAGCTTCAGAACAAATACCTCATAATTGCAGACTTTCTTCTGCAGAGAAGTGGCAGACAAAAAAAATTTACTTGCTCCCTATGCACTTCTGTTTTCTTCTTGGCAATAAAAAAATTACTGCTAGCTATATTAAGATGCTGGCAACAATTTGAGTACTTTTGATAATCTAAAGTGGGCAAAAAAATTCATATCAAACAAAATAAAAAGGAAACACTTAAAAAAAACCCCCAAATCCAAAAAAACCACACACTATTCTTTCAGAATCTTTCAAAAATTTACTTCTCAGCCTTCACACGGCCACAGAGGCCCATGGGAGACTGGGACAGATACGGCACTTCATTAAACCAGCTTCTTCACCAGGAAAAACCAGGTCAGTCCTTGACATATCTTAAGCCATTGAAACAAACTTTTGTACTCCCCATAACCTGCTTTTCCTCTCCTTCCATTTATGCTATTTCAGAATTTGTTTTCAACTGACGTTAAAGACACACCTTAACAGTAAATTTTAATGTCCTATCTCTGGTAGGAAAATAGTGGCAACTATAGCACAACCTTAACTGATGTCTACTTAATGAAGAGCGGCACTTCTCAACTTGTGGTAAGGAAAACTAACAGCCTCTCCAAATTACTCCAAATTTAATAACTTAAAATAAATGATGTATGCAGATTCAAAAATGCAAATAAACTGCCTGGTACAAATCCAGCTAAAGCACACAATCAAAGCATCAGATCAGATTCATGTTAGCACACATTCTTACATGGCTTTTTACTGTTCAGATTTTTAGCACCCTCTCTAGCTATGACTTATTTTCATTTCTCCCTGTAATCCTCTTGATTGGAAGTATGTCCATGCCAGATGCTAAGTATTAGTTCCCCTTAATAACCCAAAAAATTGAGAAGGGCTGTACCAGATTTTTTTTCCGGTCCCTGTTTTATTTTACTATTAATTATTCAGTCACAAATCTGTCGCATATTTCATTCAGGTTGGGTTTTTGGCAGCAACTGAGACTTCTTTGGAAACAGTTCACTGCAGTTTAAATTAATTATCTGCTGCTAATTAAAATGATCTGTTTTATTGTCACAAAAGAAAATCCTGTTACAAACACTAGTGAGCTGCAATCTTCAGTAACTGAGAGGATGTGTTTACAAGCAGGAGCACTTAATGCCATTGCCAATCAGATGCTGGAATTAAGTACATTTTCTAGATGTGTATGTTTAAGCATAAATAGTCTAAAGCAGTGGAATGTACTGTTTTATCTTTATAAGTAATCTCTTGCTTCTCACTGGCCCTGTCTGGGGGCAATATTTGTTATTTCACAAAAAATTCTAAGATACTCAAACAGGCAAATTCATAAAAACAAATAAACCAGAAACCCAACTGTAATTTGTAGTTTACTTAGGCTACTTTGGGCAGTACATAAATGTTATACTTATGAAAATGGTTTCTAACAGTGTTTGTTTGTTTGTTTGCATCTGTTGATTTACAGATACTTTGCTGAATGTGCTCTGCTCTAATTCCACCTAAGCTTATGAGTGGGTGTAACACTTAAAGGTTAATCCCAATTAGACCTGCTTGGACCCGGCGTTAAGCGTTCCTGCTTGTAAACACATCCTCTCAGTTACTGAAGATTGCAGCTCACTAGTGTTTGTAACAGGATTTTCTTTTGTGACAATGAACCAGATCGTTTTAATTAGCAACAGATAGAGAATTTAAACGGTAGCGAACTGTTATTAAGAAGTCTACGTTAGTGCCAAAAAAGCCAACCTGAACAAAATACGCAACAGATTTATGCTGAATAATTACAGAAGTAGAGAACCACAGAATGAATCAGTTTGGAAGAGACCACTGTGGGTCATTTGGTCCAACCTTCCTGCTCAGGCAAGGTCATCCTACAACACATGGCACAGGATTGTGTCCAGAGGAATTTCCCAGTTCTGGAATATCCCCAGTGAGAAGAGACTCCACAACCTCTCTGAGAAACCTGTTCCACGGCACAAAGAAGCTCTTCCTCATGTTCAGGTGGAACTTCTGTGCAGCAGTTTCTGCCCATTGCCTTGTCCAATTGCTCAGCATCACCAAGATGAGGCTGGATCCACTCTCCTGGCACCCTCCCTTTGGACACTTGAGGTATTGATGAGGTCCTGACTCAATCATCATAAGGCAGAGTAGGCCCAGTTTCCCTAGCCTTTCCCCACTGGAGAGATGCTCCAATTTCTTGATGAACTTTGTAGCTCCAATTAGTGCTAAAGCAAAACAGGAAGGGCAAAAAAAAACCCTTCTCAATTTTCAGGTTATTGAGGGCAATAATCTAATGATTATAATCTGGCACAGACATACAGGAGCAATGAAATTAAGCCGTAGCTAGAGAAGGTGCTAATAAACTGAATAGCAAATAGCCAAGTAAGAATGTGTGCCTACGTGAATCTGACAGTACCAGAGTATTTTAGCTCATGCTAAGCATTCAAGTCTGAGTCTCACACTGGGTGATCTGGTTGTGATTTGTGCTGAGCACTGCACTTCCCAACAGACTGCAGTAGTGGTGGATCATCATAACCTTTGTCAGTAAACACAGAAACTTAGGAGACTGATTTCAAGTATGTAAAACATGGGAACTTATACCTGTTTACTTAACCACTGGCAGCAGTATTGTACTTCATGTCGAGGAAACTGTTATCTTAGAAGTAATGCCTCACTATCTGCTACTACAAATGGAGCCACATCTTCTCAAACTAAGCAACAGTGAAGAGTAACTCCTACAACTAGAGATATAATCAATCTGGTTCTTTGTTTGCCTCAGTCCATCAGCATGACATTAAGCACCAGCAGGGTGGGTGTTCTATGAATGCCTTATGAGGGAAGTTTTGGATTTTTTTCTAAATGGAGCAAATAAAATATTTGCTTCATTTCTGTAGATCAAAACAGGATACAGAAAAAATCAATAGGATACTGATTTGCTATCATGCAGTGTGGTAGTCAGTGATCTGCATGGTATTGGGATAACCATAGTTTCTGCCCCATCCTGTTATTGTCAATCTCCCCGTTTGCTTCCCCGGTTGGCTGTTGGCCTCGGCCTTTCACCACTCCCCCAGAGCTTCCCTGTAGGTCCCAGTTCCCCTAATCCCACCTCCCTGAAGCCCGGGAAAAACCCAGGTTCCCCTTTTCTCGTGGTATTTGGAGATTCTGAGGGGCACAGATGAAAAAAGCCATGCTCTGCCAGGATGAAAGCAATGCCCTTCTCGACTCTGCTGCTGACATATTACTGGCCCTGCCTGCACACGGGACCCCACAGAGCCAGGTTTAAAAAGGACTAAAGTAATAATGCAAAAGTTAATTCATCCCTCCCCCATTACCACAAAGAAACTAAAAATACCCTCAAATCCCTTGGGTTTATTAGAGCTTAAAACTGTGTAGTTAGAAGACTTCAGTGAAACAAAACCAAAGCCTGGTTCACTGAAATAGTCAGCTGTTCCTTCAGAATCTTCTCTGAAAGAAGTTGAGACACTATTTTCATTCTGTTCTTGTCAGTTCCTAGGGATTATAGCCTCCATCACAGGGCAAGAATGGGACTTGAGTAGTCTTCCTGGTTGTCTTCTGTTATTAGGAAACCAGGAAGAAAGGGGATTAAGACAAATATATTTGCCCAAACACCGTATGTCCAGAACAGATGCTTGTGTTTCTGTGGTAACTGTAACACATGCAAATTTTAACATTTAAAACATTTTTGTGCAGGTTATCAGAAAAGGTTCAACTTCTTGAATATGTGCTCAGAAGTTTGCATTAACTCTTGAATCTTGAGATTTCAGTCTCTGAGAACAATCATCTACTGTGCACAATAGAATGAGTACAAAGAGAAGTTGTTTTAGAAATTATTTAATATACAAATGCATACACTGCTTCTTAAAACAATCATGGTGCAAAATCTTAACAAATCTCAGCTGACTGCATTGATGTAAATAATCATTTTAGATTCATTTACACTAGGAAGTCAATTTCTCCAGTAATGCTTCTATTCCTTTCACATTTTTATTTTGCTTCAGCTTTGGGATAAGCTTTTTTAGTCCTTTTTTGACTGTGCTTGCCACGTTTTCATCACTGCTCCGGAGAAGGCTGCAAGATACAGGAAAATAATGAAGAATATCAAAGATCAGCATGCAGGTCATAGAAAAATAAGCTGTCCATGTACAAGAATATAATTCAAGCCAGATGCTATCACCTCCGATTATAAAAAAGATGTAAAACATTCCAGAAAATATGAAACACCAAGTCAGAACACAGCCAACACAGGATAAATCAGTCTGCAAGGAACTGCTGATCCCAACTCAAAGCATGTTCAAATACTGGGTCAGACCAGGTTGCTCAGGGTTTCATACAGTCTGGGCTTGAAACATGCCAGGCTGGAGACAGCACAAACTCCCTGCATCCCAGTCCCACTGCTGCATCATCCTCATGGGGAAAAGGTTTCTCCTTATCTCCTCTTCTGTTCCAGCTTGTGCCACTGCCTCTTGCTCTCTACTCATGCATGCACTGCTGTGAAAGGACCAGCTCTCCACCCATCCCGCTGGTGCCAGGGATGCTGTGGGAGCCCATAAGCTGCCCCTTCTCCCAGCTGAAACAGCCTTGGCAGCACAGCTTCTCCTTCCAGGCCAAGGGACCCAACCCATGACTATGCCAGTCACCCTTCATTCAACTCTCTCTGGTTATTACCTTTCTTGTAATGCGGGTCCTAAAACTGGATGCAGTGAAGTACATCTCATACACATCAAGTACCTTCACTACTGATCTTTCATACTGCATTTAGTGAAGGACTATGGAGCCTTACCAGTTCTGTTCTCCTTTTAGATTCTACTTTTGGAAAACAAATCAGATTTCCCAGATAAATTCTCTTCCTCAGAAACTTAACTAGTCTTCCTGGTTGTTGGATTTTTTTTCATAAGCTGTAAAATACTATCAGCTTAGTAGTGACTGCCCTTCTCCCTTTCTTCAGCTAACAGTGAAATATTCTCAGGACTGAAATACAGAATCTGCAGTTAATGGCACACCTTTGCTTCTTCAAAATGATAAGTGAACACTGCCTAGAGAAGTGTCTTCTACAGCCAGTGTGTGCAAACCAGATCACAATTACAAGTCTGACACACAAACTAAGACTGGAAACAAATTAGAACACCCATGTGCTGGTATGAAGCAGGCTGCATGATACTAGAAGTCCTTAGAATCCCTAGGATTCTTTCAAGTGGCTCCCAAATTTGCATCCACCTAAAAGCTTGTTTCTTACCTACTTTTTAAACAAGGATTAGACATGGCAAACTGAACTGAGAAAGGCATAAAGGAATTAATGTAGCTTAAAATGAGGTTTAAATTTTGTCTCCTTTAGGACACCAAATCCTGTGCTGGATGGTGACACTATAGGCAGAAAAGCACTCGATGTCCATCTGACTACATTAAGTAGTTTTAGCTACTTAATTCCCAGATTTCTATGACTACGACCAACAACCTTCAGCAGCAAATCGTGTTAAACTTTTAGCTGTAATGGTACTATTTAATCAAGAGGCCTTCTTCAAAACTGAATTCAACACAGCTGGGGGTGGTATTTTCTCATCTCTTCAATGAGTGATGCACCCCTGATAAAATCAAGAAAGTCAAGAATTCTGATAAAGGATGTGCTGAACACATTGGTAATTAACATGGAGATACATATATGTTTCACTCACCACAAGAGACATGGAGCACAAAAAGTAGCAAGCCACTTGGGACAGCATTTTACTTATCTCTAAAAAGGCATGTCAGCTTCTGACAGCTATATATGTAAAGCTGCTTTCAAACTCATAGTAACCACAGGTATGTCAAGACACTTCTTAATACAGAACATCTGCATGTTTGATAACACAGCCAAAGGACATAGTGGAGTATTTTAAATTATTATTCTGCAAGTTCTTACAAGGTCTAGAAAGCCAGCACCTATGCATTTTGTGGATATAAAATATAAATCCCACAGACCACAGAAATAAAGGAAGTCAATAACACATTTGGTGAAGTAAGTTCTTATCCATTTTCTACCCTGATGCTACACATGATTTCCAAATTTAAAAATATACAGGAAAAGACATATATAGGAATTTAAATAGACAAGCATCTATGACATTTAAGTACTTACAACACTTTAAACACAAGTCTGGATTGTGAGCTTGCAGAGGGTCCTCTCATTACCTCTGGGCTCCTCAAGACAGTACTAAGTCAGAATCAGGCCCCAGATATTTTTATAAAAATCAAAAGCAAGTAGGGCAAGGAAAGGAGAAGGTCCAGAGGATACCAGGTTACTGATAAGCCAAGCATATGCAGTGACTGCTTATAACTGACAAATAAGCTTAAAGAATTAGATAGCCAAAAATCTTCAAATGGACTCACTAAGTAATTCTGAGTTTCAGATCTGCACATATGTGACAGATGGCTTCCGAAAGCCAGCAACAAAACAAAAATCAATCATGGCTTTAGGAGGAACTGGCATTGTCTGAAAATTACCTTTCTCTGAGGAGCTGAGATTTTTTATGACAAAAGAAGTATCTGGGTTTTTTAAATTAAAAGGTTTTTAAAAACTCAACAATTATTTTATGTAAAAAAATCCTACTGTTTATATCAGACTAAATTAATCACTGCTGCATGATTTAGGCAATTTTTTGACTTCAGTGCATGCAGTTAAACAAAAATGCAATTAATTACTATGTGAGAGTTAGGTAAGCAGGTGTCACATGAAATGGAGCAAAAGGGATGGTTATGTTTGTGTGTTCTCAGCTGCCTAAACAAAAGGAAATCATGCCTAAAAACTCATCAAGGGAAGTTCAGCCTACAGAGGATTTAGATTTAAGTGAAATAAACCAAAAACCTACCAACAAAATTCCGTCAAACAAACAAACACTCCTACAATATACTTTTTTCTCTCTTTCCTGTTAGGTAAGTTTCAGTATGGGTGAAAATACTGCCAGTCTGCAAGATAAGATCCCCCCCTTGGTAACAAAGGACACTTGTCAAGGCCCCACTTGTATTGACATGAGTAATAGCAGATAAGGAGAAAGACTGCCATTCCTTACAGACTTTTCCACTACTGTGCTGGTTTCTTTAATGAGCAATTACTAGTTTCCTGTTTTATCTCTAAGACTTCAACATCTATTAAAAGACTGTTGTCACAGTGATCACCAAACAGTTATTACTGTTAAATATGGGGGAAAAATCTAGCAATTTACTTTACAACTTTACTTGGACAATCTCAACAGCTTAATACAAACACCAGCAACATCCCATGTTAAATGAATTGATTCAGTCTTGACTTAAAGGGAAAACATCCAAGCATTAATATTAATTAATACAGTGTCAGTGAATAAGCCTTTCTAACAAAACTTCACTGAACATCTGTGCACAGGGTCAGATAACTTAAAGGCATTAGGTGCATTTGCTTAATTCTAAAGGCCTGTTATAAGAGGCGAAGAAAGAGCATTACCATTTTGGCAGCTGAACAATCTTAACAGCCAGATACATAAGACAAGTAAGATGTTGTGTGAACTGGTTTTGTATCTGAATTGCAACTACCCTTCTAATACCAGTTCTTCACACTGATCTGACTGAAAGTGACTAAACAAAGTTAGAATTAAACTCAGATTAACTAACAGAAGTGAAAATGGCTTTTGATTCACCTTGCAAAAGAGAGCCAAGTAGCCCTACTCTAAACTGATGAAGACCAGAGATGGAAAGCAAACAGCAAGGAATCTAAAATAACTTTATGAGAGAGAAAAGTGGAGCAGAAAAAAAGAGATCAAGAGATTTAGTTTTCAAAATCATGTTGTCTGTTTGAATTGTTTGCTGATTTTGGTTCAGTGAAAGTCTTTACAAGGTGCCAGAAGGGCAAGGTGGTCACATAAATTGCAGAACACAGACCATGCACTTCAGGTTATAGGACAAAACCTTGGGTTTCAATGACCTGATACTGACAGGTAGCTACAAAGAGGAAGCAGAGATGATTAACACTGCAGCTCACATCTGATAAAACAAAATGTTAATATGATCCTGGTGGGGTGTTTTTGATCTCACTAGTTGCATGGTTCTCTGCTTAAAATTTTTGAGCCAGTTAGCTCATCACAGGCCTTTGCATAGTCTATTATGTATGGTCTCTTCCAAACACTTCTCTACTTCAGTAAGAGAATGTTTTAGGCTTTGCAATTAAGGCAACAACACAAAGCAATAATTCACTAAAACAAACAGTTTCTGGATTTTTGTATGCTGCCACCAGTTCCAGGTATTTTAAAGCTAATTGTTTTAATGTAGCTATTTGTGGACTGCTCTTCTGAGAGTTTTGTGCTTGTAAAACAAGACATGATAGGCACAATTTTAAAAATAATTTTGTTCAAAATCTTCAGATTTTCTGATACTGAGCTGCTTCCTAGTACTACAAAAGATGGAGCTCAAGGAATAACCTATGGAAGCTCTGGTTTGAATTTTTCTAATCCCTGTTTCATTCAAGACTTGCCAGTTGCATTCAAGATAGCACATCTTGATGTTCTCTCAGCTATTCAAGAATTAAGAATGTAATCTAACCAGAATTAGCCATGTGCCTTACTTACCAACAAAGAATAATGGCGCCTCGATTTACTTCTGCCCAGGTCTTCAGATTCTCCATACCAACACGTTCCACCAGTGTTCTTCCAAAGCACACTGTAAAATATGAGAAAGAAGCAGGGGAAGAAAAAAATGAGACAGTATCTTTCTACAAAGAAGCCTGTTTGAAGTTTTCAGTAGTCATGATTTAATCAAATTGTATTTAGTCCCCCAAGTATTCACAAAGTTCTGCTCCCTCAAAATAATTCACTGTTCAACGCAATGCAGACCTTTATAGATATCAGACTACTTCTAAGTACTGCATGGGATTTGTTAGACAACAGCAGCACTGTGTGACAGTTTACTATTATAAAGGATTGAAACTTGTTTGTTTTTTAAAAAGGATGTGAAAGGCTATTAATATATTAGAGAAGGCATCCAGTCCAAAGACAACTTGGCAAGGATCACAGAATCATTGTGACTGAAAAGATCATTGTATGCAATGTATGCATTGTATGCAATGTATGGAAAAGGACACACCTCTGTTGAAAAATGCTACAATTTTAAGCATCTGACTCTACAACTGAAGGGAAAGAATTTGAACAGAAGTCACTTAAAATTTCAGACTAATCCTTCAATGATGCAAAAACTGTCCTTTTCAGCTGCATTGATGCTCCAGGGCTCTATTTCTTCAGTGGCTTTGAAAGCCTAAGTTGACTTCAGATTCATTACACTAATGACATGCAAAACAAGGAACCTAAGCTGACTTCAAGGCCCCAGCTGAATTTAAAGAACTGAACTACGCAGAAACAATTCTTTCAACTTGGCATGCTGAGCAAACTTACAGTAAACAGTGCAAAAAGCCCCACCCAACCCCAACAAACTCCAGCCTCCAAACACTGAAGCTGTTTTTCACTGTCATTTTTGATCCTAATTCCACCTGAAGACAGGGCAGATTTTACACAACTTGTTCCCCAAGTGACAACAATTTGCTTGGGGCTTAATGCCAATTTAAAATACTCAGAGCAACAATTCTGAATTGTACGTTTTGGAGGAAACCTAAGGGAACAGCAAGTGATTAAACTGGAAATTGTACAATTTTAACAGAAATAAATCCAGATTACTATCATCATTTCAGACAGGCAAGTCTCTGAAAGACTCTCATAAAACCTTTCTTTTGCAAATTTTAAATCATCTACTTGAGAAGCAGGAAAACAGACTACTTTCAGAAACATTTAATAAATTAATCAATTAATTAAACTAACATTTTTAAAGGAAACACTGGCTACCTGAATATTGCAAGAGGAAAAGAAATAAAAAGTTTAACAAGATCTGATAATTCTACATAGAAAAAAAAACCACAGAAGAAGGTCCCTCAGATTACTCTTTGCCAAGCACACACTTTCATTTTTTGAGCTTTTTGTATGAGAAAAAGTAATCACTATTAGGACAGAGTGAGACACACAAAAGATTTTACAGTTATGTAATAACGTAAGTTTAAAAGCTAAATTAAGATGAGAACATCCGTGCCCAATATCTGCCTTATGGAACATAAACTAGCAAAGATGGATCTTTTAGCAAAGATGTCCTATTTTTGTGCACAAATTATTTTAGTAACAGTGACAAAGCATTAACCCAGCAGCACTAACAAACACAGTAAAGATTACAGCAGGGCTTACAAGCACTAATGAAAGAGGGATTCCTGTAAGAAAGACTTCACTGTTTCCATTACTATTCTTACACTACTGTGTAGTTTAGCAAAGTTATCAGGACATTTTAAGCACAGAAATGAACTCCGTCCCAAATACACATTAAAGCCCTGAAAAAAACCCCAACCACTGCTTGCATTGCAAAAAAAGTAAACATATCCTTGGCATTCTGTTTGTATAGCAGCTTACCATAGCAAAAAGATAGAAACAATAATGTTAAATTTTCCATATACTAGTATACCCAAAGAAATAAATGCAACAGTATTATTTGAGGTCAGATAGCCAGCTACTCTGAAGTCATTATGATCAAATAAAGCTGTATTTCCAACATACCTTCTTTTCCACTCTCTCTCATTTTTTCATCTTGCTCTATTAACCATTTCAAAACAAGATGGCCTGCTGGATGTTCCGCAATGTGAAGCTTTAAGGGGAATAGACAAAATCATTTAGTGATGTTATTTCAAAATGCAGCTACATGTCTGGCCATAAATATTTCTGCTTGATTTATTCACTCTGCCATCACACTGATTCACTAAGCCATAACCTATGCAAATATAAACAAGTTTTGCAAGTGACGCAAGTTTCTGGCTAGTCATTCAAACTGACCAGTTTAATTTTTACTACATTCCCTGTAACATTTAACTTTCAATAATATAAACTATGTGTACCCAACATTTCATCCACCCTTGCAAAGACTTAATTCTTAATAAGCAGAATCTCCTGGTCTAACTTCCTCTGCCAGAACTTCCAGACCTTTCACATATCCACACTTGAAAATTCACTGCAGTAAGGTTCACAAAAAGCCACAGAAAACGCAGATAATTCACATAAAATTTCATAAAACGTGTATCAAAGAAGAGGAAAGACAGAGCTACAACACCACAACTATGGCAATATGGAGGGTATCTATTTTAAATGTAGCATACATTGTATTTTTTTGTTTTCTAATCTACAGACATGCATCTGATGCGTTTAACAAAGTAGGGGAGGGGCGCTCTTTGAAGAGAAGGTCATATTGTAAAGACAAACAGCTCTTATCTAAGATCGTTCCTTCCATGGAGATATGCACACCTGAAAGGTAAGAGATCCCGTCCCTCTTAGTGTAAACAGTCAAATGACCTATAAAACTTTGCTAAGTGCTTGATTGCACAGTGATAACACTAAAAGAGAGACTGTGTAACATGCTTGTCAGCTACCTTCCCACTAAGTGTTTAAAGCAGTTCTGAAGATTGAAGATCATGAAGCACCTTGCCCTACAACTCATATGAAATGCTGGCTCAAGCCACCATCACTCCAGATGCACAAAATAATAAACTATGAAATCAACAAATCAGGAAATAGGATTACATCTGATGTACAAGTGCTATCAGGGTAGCATACTGATGTCTTACACAAAGGAAAACAAGACCAGACTTCATTTTAGTAATACACAAGATCTGCAAGATCTCAGCACCTTGCCGTCTGTACATTACCTGTCCATCACAGCCTCCTGGAACCAGCTCTTCTGCTGCTAAATTAGCAATTGCATCTAGTGCAGGCTGGATGTCACCAAGAGCTGTTCTTAAAATATCAGCAACCAAGACAAAGGTAGCTTTGTCTATTACTACTTCTTGGGCATGTTCTTGCAAATATTCTAGCAAAGGTGAGGAAATGGCTTCCAGGAGTTCATGGCGACGGAGTTCAGTATTCTTCTTACTGATGAAAGAGACAGCACATTACTCAGAAGATTTGCATCATATGTACATCAAGTAACAAGGAATTTCAGAATGTCTGTGCTATTTGAGACATACAAATTACTGCTAGATTAAAATTCAGGCATTATTGTCCTTCTGCTTCTTGTACAATTAAACACATGTTGGACACAATTTAAGAACACATGAAGTGAGAAAGTGTTTAAACTGACTGCTCCAAAACCTCATAGTTTTCTCTTGTTAGTGACATTTACTGTTTCTTTGCATTTTGCTATCTCAGCTATGGAGATGTATTTTTTACACAGCTTACTAGTCATCTACAATTGCTCCTTCTTCAAAAGCTGATAAGCATCAATATCAATACCAGAGCCTGAAATCAAATTAACAATTTCCATTTTTATTGCTATATTTTGAGATATACTTTTATGCTACCCAAAGCATCAGTAATGCATGGTTCAAATTTTCTTCTACACTAAATTTGATACATGAGTTTACACACAGAATATATCACAACATTTGCCCTTTACAGAAGGGGTAAACTGCTGATCTCCAGTACACTGCTGGTTACCAATCCTTATATATATGAAATTTAACAAAAAAAACCCAAGAAAAAAAATCAGTACAGATTAACATATCTAATAATGCTTATGTATTATTTATATATATTTATTAGAGTTGTTAAGAAGAAGAGCTGAAATTAAATCATGACAGAAAGTTGTATGAATTCTTCTGGACTCTAAGAAAAACAATTTAACTTTCATATCTGAGTTACCTGTAGGCATTTCCATCTCCCTGCTGCAGAAGTGAGATGATTTCTGGAACAAAATGTGCAGGATCTCTAGGACTTAGCAAGTACAACAAGACCTTCTTCCCATATTTGTTGTTTAGTATATCAGGCAAAGAAGCCTTTATTTCCTGTGAGAGTAAATGGACCACAACAGAACATTAATGAAGTAACAGCTCTGGGTTACTAGCAGCATCAGAACTGAAAAGTACCAGGAGGAAGTCTACAGTACAGACACAAGCTATCTCTTGTTGGTGATGTCTCCCTTTTTTTGGAGTCATCATAAAAGACAGGGATTTTGTGCAAAAATCTGCCTGAATCCTCACACATGCCAAGTGCTCAACGTACAGTTCCAATCACATACGAAAGTTCAAAGCCCCACATACATACTTTGGTCCAGGATTAAGATTCCACGGACCTGAGACATGATAAGAAAAGGCCTTCCTTGAAAGGATTTAAAGAGCTTAAAACCTTCCTTTACCTGCAAATTCTCAGCCACACTGCCAACCCACATAAATGATGAATTTTGCAATACTACCAAAAAACAAAAAAAACCACCCAAACCAACAGAAGCACCCCAGGATTCCAACATAAAACAACAAAAATACAAAAACCCCCTTGGTCTTTCTCCCCCTCCAGTCTTAGTAGTTTTTTTACCTTCCTAAAGCTAATTTTTTTTAATGGACAGAATTATAACCTCTATATGGTATTTTAGAAATCTAACTACTCATTGATATAATTTTAAAGATTGGTTTCCTCTACAGAATATGCTTCAGTGGTTGATTTTAAGATGCTCCCACCTCTCATCTACTACTAGTGTTCATTCACTATCTGAAGAGCTGGGTTTGACCCTAAGATTTTTTTTCTCCTCTTCCGGCCATCCTTTCCCTGTTCTCAACCTCACATAAACTCTGATGGGCCAACTGTGTATGTATGAAGGCCACTTCTTGCTATCCTTCTTCTGTCCAGACTGATGTGGTAGGATGACTTAACAGTAAACATCCCATTATCTTTGATGATGGATTAATTCTTGACCTCAGATGATTCTGTAATTAAGTGACATCGTGGAAGCTCAGCTAAACACATAGTATCTGAACTAATGAACTCTCCAGAAAGCAGAGCGCTTGTTACACAGTACAGGAATATCTGTATCAGCTCAAATATCTCATACTTGGACAGCTCAGATACATCAGAACTCATTTCCTTAGACCTTTCCCAGATGTTGCTACATTCTAGATGGGGCTCTGGGAACCAAACCCACCTGCAATCACAGCTGAAATACTTGAGGAACAAACCTACCTCCACACAAAGATGCTTTTATCTCAGACCCATTAGAGAGGCACTGTCTACGAGCCAAATTCTCATGCTAGGGTACAAAATCCCAACTGCCCTCCATACAAAATTGCTGAAGGAAGAATTGCTCCTATTTTTCAAAACAAGCCTCATCAGAACCACTTTCCTGTCATTTTCCTTCTCCACATGCAGAACATTTGCCTCACTTTATCTCCCTGCCACTTCCACTAAACCAGACAGCCCTTACAGCTATAGCACGAGTACTACTGCTAGCAGATTACCACATGTACACCAATGTTTTTTCTGGTTACAGGATGCAAATATTTTTGCCTTGAAAATCAGTAAGGTAACAGCACCATTCTGAATTTTTCCACCAATTTAATCTCTTGAAATACTAGTAGAGCTCAAACTTCTATGATAAAAGACATGGAGTTTAAAGAGACTCCAGTCACCCATTATCCAGAATGAACATGTACTAAAAGGAAAAATTTCACCAGGCACTGAACCTAGCTTAAAAACTAACTCAAATAAATAATTAAAACAACATATGAAAGTGCTAAGGTCTGCTATGAAAAGAAAAAACTAATCATGATACATAAATATAATGAAACAGAAGTATTCAAATAGTCTAAAAAAGTAGATGGATTCCTACTTTTCATCCTCCTATACACTGATTAACACACTGACACCCTTTAATATACTATTTTAGGAAAGATTCAATTACTTACTGATATAATTAACTGCTTCACAAGTTTAGTATCATCAATGCAATCAAATGCTGCCAGCAAGACCAGATGAGAAAATTCACCCTGCAAAAATGAGACATCAGAAACTGCATACAATCAAGTTTTATGAATATACTAATTTACTTAGATTCAGTATTTCTGAGAGTTTGTCTCAAACGTAACACAACATGAAGCACAAGCGAATTCTGACTGCTGTCATAGAATGAGAGAAGTCCAACATTTAGGTTTTCTCTAAAACCAAGGCTTGTTAAGAGAAATACATTGTTAAAATAAAAAAGGTCAATCTTCCATTTCAAGTGGATATACTGCTTTATCATATTCAAGCTATTAACCTAATCATACTGTATTATCAACATTTGAAATCACAGTATTTTCCCTAGAAAATACTAGGGAATGTTCCCAGAACATTACATACAGACTTTATTTCTATCGTAGATTTGCTTAAAACTGAACTAAGTCACATACAATGTTTTTGGAGACCATATCTGCAATGAGCCAAATGGTCTCTACTGCCTTGTCAGAGCTGAAGTGTCCAGCACACTAAAAAGGGCACAACCACATTCACTTGCACGTCAGTGGGGCTCTACATCAAAGTGAAGCCCGATCTTCTGTGCTCCAGTGCTGTGACAGCTGTTATTTACCCACTCTCTCATACTTCCATATAATAGATCACTTTATAAAATGGAACAATTCATTTATTCCAGTATTAGAAAATTATGGAGAGAAACATTACCTAGACCAGTGGCCCTCAAAGAGGGTTGCACAAGACAATCCACAGAGGTGATATTCTTGGCACCATTAATAAACAAACAAAAATAGAGTCTGGTTATTTTTATCTCATCCTTTCAAATTTTCTAGTCCTGTGTATGTTTTATAACGTATGCCATTACAGTAGTAAAGGTATGTAATTTATACGTAACTATATATATTGGGGATGCATGCCCAGGATGTGATTAAAAACACTTGAAGGCCACTGACTGAGACCACAATAACTATCAGCAAATAAAAAAACCACAGCAACCATGAAGGGAAGTTTAAAAAGTGCTCTTCTTTACAGCTGCAGTTTTGCCAGAATCCACGACATCTGGTTGCAGCTGTTACTCTGCTGGTGCTGCGGTCTCCAAACACATGTTATTCATTAAAAAATAAAACAGACTTCATCCACTATATGCCACTCCAGCATTAATTTACTTGAAAAAAAATATTGAGCATCTTCAAAGAAATACACGTTCAAAGAGCCTTTCCAGTGACATCTCCAACACATCTTCATTTTTCTTCCTCTTCTTTATACATGCTGTTTTACTCCCAACAAAGGAGGAATAACCAATGAGCCATATGAAGACACAATATAGTTGGGATCAACAACAGAAAAAGTAGAAGGAAAACCAAGGAATAATAATGAACTCAGCCACTTTAATGAACCATTGTACTACATGTAGTGCTCACAACAAAGCTTCTTGGTGTGTCTCTAAATATTCCATACAGCTCAATTATTTTATATTATGTAATACATCACCACTATTTCAAGATTAGTTTTATTAAGATCTCAAAGTTGTTCCCAGTACCATAAAACATTCAAACTTGCCTCTATCAAACTATGAAATGAATGATTAATGAACACTCACCGTTGCTATTTTTTCAATATACGTCTTCATAGTTTTCACAATGACTTTTCTGTCCTATCCAAAAGGAAAGAGGAAACTCAAATGACCCTAGAATACCAGTGGTTCTGAGTAACTAAACTGCTATTTACACCTTTCAAAAACATAACCTTCAATCTGCTTTCTAAAGCAAGGGCTATCTACCGAAGACTCACACTTATTCTATTAGTCTACACCTAGAAGTAGTGTGAAAAGTTAAACCCAAATGGTGACTTGATTCCAGAGAGATCCCGTGGTGTATTTGCAAGTCCAGACCACCAATGGAAGATGTCAAAAACACATGAAAAGAAACCAAACAAACCCAAAACCACCACATACGTTCACTCATATTTTCTTCATTAATTAAATAAAAATGCATTTCATATCTTCATTTGGAAAGAAACATGCAACAGAAATTCTAGTTTGTTTTAAACCCCTATTACTAGCAAGAATATTTTGTCAGAAAGTTCTCATCTGTACTGCTGGCTCTTGGAATCAATGCTTAGTGCTCTTTAGAGCCATTACTATGCCTAGATCCTAGGAACTTAATTTTTTTCTGCGTCCTTTAACAAGTAGACTATTTTAGTAAATTGTCTTTTTTATTTTTTAATATAGAAAAACATAGGAGGCATTACAGTATTTCCAAGAGGTGATGACATACATGTATTACACAAAAAGTATTTCTGGATACTGTATCAGCAGATGAAACTAAACTTCTTTACTGTCCTCTCCCTACTGCCAATTTCACTTGTATTAAGAAATCTATGGGACAAATGAAAAGCCAATAACCTCACAATGGAAAAGTGATTCTATGTGTCACTACCAAAACCTGTGCTAAAAATAAAAGGAGATGCTTCCACTGTAAAAGTTCTAATGAAAGCACTTGATTCACAAAAAAACACTGCTTAAGTTTGCCAGTAGATAAAAAGGGATCAGTTTTAAACCTTGCTCTGAAATTGTTAATTGCATTAAAATGTGCACAAGCAGAAAGACCCGTGTGGGCAGTCAGAGGACTAAGTAGAGGGAAACCAGACAGTACCTTGGGAGTGCCATGCCACAAACAGTGCATTGCTACTCGGGCTCCATCGTGAGTGTGTGCCAGGTAGATGACAGCCTCTCTGATAGCTTCTATCATTTCCTAGAGAAGAAAAGGCGATACAGCAAAAAGATGAAAGGAAAGGCTTGCAGCTCTCAAGGCAGGTGGGCAAGGGCCTGAAACGATTTTTTTTGTCTGCCCACACTATATTGCATCACTGGCTCTACAGAACAACTCTCCTTTCCTTGACTTATGCAAAACTGCCTCAAGAGGAGTCCAACAGACTGTAAATGACAAGCTTTCTGTCTTTAAAACTACACTGTTCATCATAATCATGCCATGAAATCACAACTGTATTGAAGCTTGTCAGCTGTCCTATTACAAAAAATTCAAGAAAGGGTGCTCAGAACTGAGAGAGACATTAGAGACAAAGAAGAAATCTTTGAAGGTGATGTATATTCATACATAGAGAGTACTAGCCAGAAAGAAGAACTAAAAAGTCATTTAAGTTAAAAATCAGCTATTACAAAACTTAGCTAAAAGTTGTGTCTTCATATAAAAGGAAAGAGATTTATTGAAGCTGTCTGACAAATAATACCATCAGCCAAAGGAAAAAAACCAAACCAAATCAAACAACCCCCTCTCGGGTTACTAGATACTA
Source organism: Rhipidura dahli (assembly GCA_013399225.1). Lineage (NCBI taxonomy): Eukaryota > Metazoa > Chordata > Aves > Passeriformes > Rhipiduridae > Rhipidura > Rhipidura dahli. The sequence goes on from VXAC01005699.1 coordinate 191,736, forward strand.
CTTCTGTTACTATCCAATAGATTTGCTTGAAGCCTTGGTGTTACAGGTGTAAGCACGGCCAGGAACAGATCTGCCAAAGGGGTTTCCAAACCCCAAAGAGCATGTCCACATACTACCACACCTGCACAGAAAGCCAAGCAAGGAGATACGCTCTCATTCCTGATTCACACAAGTATGCAAATCCAAAAGCATTCTCAGACATGGCATTACATGAAACCACGCATAGGAATGTTCTGGACTCTGAAGATTTGGACTCAGAACAGTCCACTTCCCTACCCTTAGCTCTGGGTTTATTACCTAATAAAGAAGTAGTTAGGAGTCTCTGACAGCAGAAAGAGGTAAGAGACAGCAAGTTTAGATGGCTTTGCCTGATTTGAAGTGAGATGGTTCTGAGCTGCAGAACCAGGGTGAGGCTGATGGACACACCTTGGAGATAGGTGAAGTCAAACAGGATACCAACTTAAACATGTCACAGATTGATTTAGGCCTAAATCAAGACGTAATCTTAAACCTGCAATTTAATACATACATAGCAGACAAAGTTCTGGTTGTTGACAGAAGGGTGAATCTCACTGTATTTTAGTCAAGAGATTTTTGGACAATCACTGCAAGTTAAGAAACTACACAATGGAAAGCTAAACTACTGCAAACAATGGTCCTCACTTTAATTATTCCCCAGCTACTAAGAAGGATTATTTACAGGAAGAAAGAATACATCAAAGTCATCTCAATTTTTTTTTTTAAATTCAAATATTACAAGCATTATTGTGAAAGTTCACTGAGACTATAAATCTCCATACAACACTACTCTCCAGTCATCTATCTAGAATCACCAGATGTACAGAACTCTGCCAGTGAAACGTGTATTTTTGTCTAGTTAACTTACAACACTTTCATAAGAAGATAAAAAACATTCCACTGAAAGGCAAAAGAAGACAAAAAGCAAAATAAAGATACTTACAGATCTTTGTTTTGGAAGAGCATAAGTGAAAAAGTCCAAAAATACTTTATGTACCAGTGAGTGCTTTATCACCGCCTCTCTGTATTTGGATAGATGAAAATAAGCGACAAGTTCCCCACAAACAATCATTTTAACATATGCTAGCAATGCCTCATTTGTATTTTAAAAAGTTAGGCAGCGTGGTGAGAGAAATCACATGGTCATTTTGAATTAGATGTTTAACATTTACAACATGTGGAAGATTCTACTAAAAATTACAGATTATAGAACCTATTTTCTCGTAAAGACCACTGGAGAAGCATATCTAATAATGCATTATGGAAACACATCACAACTGTCTGTCTGGGACAGAGGACACTTCAATTCACAGAAGTGGAGCTCAAAATTAAGATATTCATTATGACACCTGGGACAAAACATAGACTATTCAGCACAGTAATCTTACAGCTTAAACGAATATCAGTATCGCTGACGTCTGAACTTGTAAGAATACCACTACCATTATTTGTATGTCAGAAACAAACCAGGTTTTCTGCTAGATTATCACATCTTCAACCAACTTCTGTCCTTACTTTTGTGCCATTGGTGTAAGAATCTGCTTCATTTCATCCAAGATGGCCTCTCTCTTTTCAGGTTGAGCTTCTAGCACTTTATCCAGTGTTGGGACAGCCGGTGACTGAAATGAATGCACAATCAGAGGTTTAACTGTACCAGTAAGTATCAGAGTTCATAGAAAATTATAATGCTTAAGACCTTTTTCCGTCAAATTTCATGAGTATCAAAACAAAATTTATTTTCTGCAAAACTAAAAATTTTTACTATTTTAAAAATAAAAAGCTATTATTTTTTGAGTATGTCAGAAGCTGTAAACCTTAAGTTTCTACAAATTAAATATTCCTCATTAGCAAACAAAAACCCACTTCTATGGACTGAGCTGCTTTTTGCCAGTTATAGCCGCTTCTCATGCCACTGTCAGGTACAAGGCAAAATACACAAAATTGGCATCGTGTTAAGGTGCTCCTGAGCTAAGCAGAAATCCTGCTTTATGCATACAACAGAGGGCAATACAACAAGTTAATTTCTCAAAATTAACAAAGACCCAGGAAATTCCAGTTCAGGAACAGCAGAGAAGAGGAATATATACCATAAACCTTGCATACAGAAGTACTTACTGGTATCTTAATGGAAGAATTACACTGGTAAGTCTTCTAAAATAATCTGTTGTTAGAAGGAAATCTGACTGGATTGACAATTCAAAGTATTTTTTAAACAATCCCTGCTACTTTTAAAAGACTGTACTGCAATTTTTTATAAGCCAGTATTACGTTGAGTCTGTTTTGCACTACAATCAATGGCTATTTAAAACACTTATGCCAAAAATACCAGAATGATGGAAGCTAACACTGCACTTGGTTTCATGGGCTGTTCAATTCTCAGTACAAATTACAGCCCAGAACCACAACAAAAATGCCTCTCTACTACTCAGTGCTGCAAAATGCCTAACTAAAACTTACAATAACCTGTTAACAAAATACAGGTTCAGAAATGAGCTGTCAATTTCTTAAAACAATTTTAACAGAAATCTTGGGTTTAAGTACGCTGTGTTGTACAACAAGTAAAAAAGTCATTTGAGTGTAATCGTGTAAAACAGTACTGTACTTTGTAGCAAAATTCCTAACTCCAATGGATACCAACTTTTCAAGTCAGCAAAAATTAAAAAGAGAATTCCAAAGAATGGAGGCTGTACTTTTTAAGAAGGTTCCAACTGCCTGGTGAGGATCTACATCTAAATGGTTTCAATGGAGCTTGGATTCAAGTCCTACAGTCTCCACAGGAAAAGAAAGCAAAGAGAAAAATCACAAGAGTCATCTACAGTACAAATGAAGAATTACACCTAAGTCTTACCTCAGAAAGGATGATTTCAGCCTAGACACTATGAGAACTGAAACTATATAATAACAAACTGTCTTTGATGTGCAGAGCAAGCTCATACATGAACACAGTATATTTTACATAGTTCAAACTAAAAAACAACCCACGATAATTTCATCTAACTAGACATGTGCAAGCAATCATTACATTTAAACATGCTAAACTAGACTACCTTTGGACAGCTGACAGGAAGTAATGTCATCAAAAGAAATAGTAGGTAAGACGGGTAAGGCATTACTAACACAATACCTTAGGGGCTAAACTATCTTAAACCACAAAATATTGAAATATTACCTTGTAAACCTGGAAAGTGTTCCCATATAGTTCTTCTGTCAGCATATTCCTCTGCTCCAGAATGGCTTTGTCATTATATGCATATTCCACTACAGCAGATGCTTCAGCATGACGGAGCATTTTTTTCACATGGCCTTTAAAACTTTTTATTATTTCTGCAACTTGTGCTTTTGTTCTGTTTTACAGGGAAATACAAATAGCAAGAATTAAAACCTCTAGATATAAGCTTACCTATTGATGGTTTTGTTTTTAGAAATACAGTAGCAAGTTTTATCACAGAAACCATGAAATTTAAGAATCTGGTTCAGCCTTATGGCACTTAGGAACACACATAAAGAAAGCCAGGAATCCAGAGAAATCATATGGCGTTTCGAGGGAAAGAAACAGCGGGTAAAACTCTAGAGAATAAAGAATGCCATAACAATAATAAAGAAGCACTTAGGAAAGAAAATGTTTAAAAGCCAGTCTGTTATATATAGCAAAAATCAACTCTGAGCATACATGTGACCTTTTTTTAATCATGTTTTCCTTGACACGTACAGCATTAGGTTTACTTCTTGCAAAAGAAAAATTACTGTTAGCACTCCCCTGCCTTAACTCTGTAATATTATAAAGATGTTTCCAGAGACATACATTTTATTCATGATTGATCCACTGTAGATTAAGAAGCAGCATTCACACTGGAAATGGAACAACACAACACTGATGAGCGAACTCACTTGATACTCACCCATACATAAGAAACTTCTTCACAATATTTCTGGAATATTTTGACTTGCTCAACTCTACTAGGCTATCTAGAAGAAGGGAGATGCATTCAGCAGGTTTATTTTTCACTACATTAACTCTACAAAACAACATGTTGTTATTTAAATAAATTTGAAGAGTTCACTAGAAATGATGCATCAGTTGAGAAAAAAATGTAAAAATATTCAAGAGAAGACAATACAGCTTGTTTAAATGCATCCTAACCACAATACATGAAGCATGAAAGTAAAATGAAGTACCTTTCAATTCTTCAAACGTCTCTTGCCTTTGCTTCTCGTTACCATACTGAATAAAACACTGGATCACTCGAGTTGAATCATGTGCAAATGCCAGCTAAAGGAGAGAGGTATTTTGTTATTCTAGGCCATTCAAAAGACAGTATGCACCATGATAATTTCAACATATGTGCTCTCTCAGTTTCATGCCACATGTAATGCCAATTATAAATTAGAAAAGCAGTTACCTGTTTATAACAAACCAAGACTTACGAGTTTTTACCCCTTTACAAGTACTCTATCAAAGAAAATACAGACAACACTTGCAGCTCCTGACAATTAAGGATCTGCACTACGATTTTTCATACTGAAATAAAACCATTAAATGGTATCTCATCTTTTTTCCTCTTCTTTGTTACTTCAGACTAAGTGTAGTGATAAAGTTCCACTTCAGCATGGAATACCAACAATCCAACATGTTCTTCACTTCAAATTTATACATTTTAAGAGTAAAGCAGAAGGACTGTTCAGTATAGTTAAGCATCAGTACACTAACTTCCCTAAAAAACTGCAAAGCAACAGCTGTAACTAATGAAACCTCTGAGTTCCTGAACCCCAGTTAACATCAAATTTCACTAACTAAAGCTGCTTGGCACCCTTTTACAATAGCCAGCTGACAGAAAAAGCATCCCAGGACTATGGTCCTAAGAAGAGGTGCCAAATATACTCTTTCAGCTCTGTTTGTCTTCTATTTACTCATGTTTCACCATTCTTTAAAGAAGATTTTGTGAATTTGTGCACTATGCCATTAATTTTTCTTACGTTTTTAATTTTCCCATGAAGAAGCTTCTGTAGTTCATTCATGAGCTTTTCTCGTTTCTCCTTATCACATTTCTTCCTATGAGCAAAAAAAAAAAAAAACCTAGTTAAACAATTTTAATTGAGGAAGCAGCTTATATGTAAAATGATTCACTTAGATCTATAAATTAAGAAGCAAGGCAGTACAAAATAAAAGCAAATTTACACTGTCATTCATTAACCCTATACAGAGCTGTAATTAAGCTATTTCAGTTCCTGGAAATCAACCCAGAATTACACACTTTACCTTAATTCTTTTTTTGAGCAACAGTATTTTTGAAACATAAACTCAAAGTTGCAGTCAGAGTTGCTTACAGATCTAAAGCTCTGTAAGCATGCAAAGCTCCGACACTTAGAACAAGCAAAATTAACTTTTCTTGCTGTCATGGGGCACCAGTTCTAGAAATACACCCTCAGGAAGAGACAATGAACCTTCACAAAAAACTCATGCAGTAATCCCACTGCAGGATCAGGGTGAATCAGTACACGCTCTGTATTACAGGGTTTAAAAAAAAAAAAGACAACTTCTTAAGCATTTACAAATTTTTAAATTTTAGCCTAAAATACAAGTTCAATCCAGACATTCCCAGAACTGTGGGTCACCATACTCTGTTTGAACTGCCTACAAAACAGCATGCAGTGTTACTGCTTCCCCAAAGAGATTCAGTTTGGAAATACAGTTTTATATAATTACAAGATTAGAAAGACAGTATTCTGGCAGTTTATGACTAAAAGTCAACGGAGTGAAAGAAAAAAATTCATTACCTTCTCACGCTTTCCCATATTTGTTTTGATTTTACAATTATGTCATAATTACTTTTATCATTAATTTGTCTGGTTTGCTTTAACTCTTTCCTTTGCTTTTTGAAGTCGTCCCACTTTGGCTTCTTAGAATCTGACCCTTAGGACAGAAATAAATACATTTTGTACAGTCAATAAAAGAGCAGCAATAGAATTCTTCATCAGTGTAAACTGCGGCAGCTCTATGACTTGAATTGCTAATGGTTCAGGACCTATGCCTGCAGTTACCAAGCTAGCTAATATGAGACAATAAATACTGAATAAGTATGCTAAGCCTGCAATCACCACTTCCAGACTACTGCAAGAACAAAGCAAACAGTTAACTTTCCTTAAAGCTGTCAGATGATGCATCACAAATCTCTTAATAGCTTGAAAATTGACTGAAGATATTCTTAGCAACCTATTTCTGCCCCAATATTTTTCCCTTTTTAATTCACCCTTAATTCATGCATACCTTTTCCCTCTCTCAAAGGAGAGCCCTAACTCAAAGGCAGATAGCTGAAAACTCAAAAAAAGAAAAAAATTAAAACCTTTTTTACATGCCTAATCTTTTTACTCAATCGAATTCCTTAAGTATGGGATTTTACTATACAACCACTGCACACTGCCATACAATGAACTTGGGCAAAACAATGTTATAGAAGGGCCACAAATTATGCAATAGACACAGCCTTAAAGTTTTAGAGCTTAAAACACCGCTGATTGGTATTTAGCAGGATGTACTTAACTGTTTTACCCACTCAAAACCCCATGCCTTCCTTTCTGCAAAGCATTTAATTGATTTTTATATCACTCTCCTAAAGCAACAGCGACAAGAAAAATGCTTTGAGAGCGGTGCAATACACACAGGCTTTCATTTACTCTTATGAACAACATCTAAAGGTTTGTTGTGGGCTTCCTTTTTTATAAAGTTGCCTAACAAGAACATTCTGTTGATATTAGATTTTCAGACATCTGGTGCATATTCCATGTGAAGCCATCCTGCAAACATGCAAGAACAGCAACAATGAAATACTCAACATAATCTACTGTCCTTCAAACAAATGGCATACTTCTGCAGAACTTCAGAACCCCTCACTTAAGATTAAATTTATTGTTTTACAATACTGATTAACTGTCCTGGTAGAGCTTTGCTTTACAGGATAGGAAGGGACAAGATGAAGATCTCAAGCAGAAAAATTTAATTTAAAAAAGAAATCCATTTAAACATGATAAAACCAGACAACTATTTAGACTTTCTGTATAAACAACAGAAGAAAAAAAAAGCTGTAAAACATAAAAGCATCATTAACACCCATGATGCTTTTTCTTTCTTAAAGGATGTGACCAGATAGTCTGGACCACAGAAAATAAATAATGTAAAGTATAATAAATTTTGTTTCATGATTTCTATCCAAAGTTTATAGCAAATAGTTAGTCCAAAACACACTATAAAAAGCTCTGTGTTTTCAAATCATGTGTTAAAATTGCCAGTTTCTAGCTAACCACTTAACAATGCCATTAAAATAAACAGAGCTTTAGGATGAGAACTTTTAAATTTGCTACTGTGTCTTTACTTTGACTTCCAAGAAAATTCCAAACTGTTGATTTTCATGACTTCAGCCTCCAGCTTAGTCAAGTGACATAATTTTTCTCACAGCAAAGATAAAAGAGGAAGTAAAGCCAGAGTTATTCAGCCAATTTGGAAAGGTAGAAGGAAAGAGGAAAATCTAGATAACAACCCGTTTCCCAAAACCTGGTTTTCACTGATACCCAGGCTTAAGAGTCTGCTCACCTCCCTCTTCACCATCCTGGAGTCTTCTCTTCTTTGCAAACTTTTCTGGTGGCTCTTTATTCTTGAATTGTTTGACAGTAGCTTTTCCAGGTCTTAACTGTCCTTTAACAAATTTCTTGGAAATGGTTTTAGGCTTTCCCTCCTCATCTCCTTTGTTAAAGACTTTCTTTGGTGGACCTGGATCTATTAACCAACATAGAAGAAATTAAAATGCTATCATGCAGCTATTGTTGCTTGAAAATTAAAAAAAAAAAACAAAAATTACTGTAACAAGAATTCAACCAGTTTGTAGTAACAATTCTGTATTTCACAAAAATTTGTACAGGCTTCTCAAAGCTGGTGTTTTCACTGCAGCCCCTGGGTGTGTAAGTTTTCCCTAAGGAAGTTTTGCCCACGCATTATTTTGTGGGCAGCAGTGTTAACACACACTGCCTGGCAGCAGCTCAGGCATAAAAAGGATTATTCTGTATTAAGATTTTCACCATCCCTGACTCCAGTCATCAATCCCCAAGTCATCTTTTCATAGTTTATGATCAGAACTGTTTCAACATCTTCTTGCTAAGAGAGCAAGCAATGAAAGGCATCTTCTCAGCCCTAACCTACAGCAGGTTTCCACCTAGCTTCACCTATCATGTAATTTCTTCCTAATGTGGGAATGGCGAGTCTAGAATCAAAAGGTTATCAACTTCAAACTTTTAACTGAGAATATTTTAGGTGAATCAAACAGAGCTGAAGGGCTTGCAATGCAAGCTGTTTAAAGCATTTCAGCAGGTTAGTGGCTCAGTCAGTACAGTTTTGCATCCAAGACAGTCACAAAATGGCTGCAGTCAAAAGGCACCTCTCCAAGTCATCTGGTCCAACCCTCCTGCTCACACAGGGCCACCCACAGCTGGTTGCCCAGGACCATGCCTGGGTGACTTTTGACTACATCCAACGTGGTAAACTCTACCATCTGCCTGGGCAACCTGTGCCCATGCACAGTCACTCTGAGAGGAAAGAAGTTTTTCCTGACATTGAGAAGGAATCTCCTGTGTTTTACTTTGTGACCATTGTTCTCTGGTCCTGACACTGGGCACTACTGGAAAGAGTCTGGCTCTGTCTTTGAACCCTCCCTTCAGATACCTGTATGCACTGAGATCTTCACCAGTCCTGTCTTCTTCAGGCTGAACTGCCCCAGATGACTCAGCCCTTCCTACTGAAAGAGATGCCCTGGTTCCTTCATCATCTTTGTAGGCCTTCACTGGGCTCTCTCCAGTTATGTCTGCGTCTCTGCTGCACTGAAGAGCCAGAGCTGGGGCACAGCACTTTAGGTGAAGCCTCACCAGGGCTGAGGAGAGGCCAAGGGTCACAGCCCTCTGTCTGCTGGCAGCACTCCTGCTAATGCAGCCCAGGATCCAATTTGCCACCAGAGCACATTGCTGGTTCATGTTCAGTTCAGATCACCAGGAGCCTCTGGGCCTTCCCCACTGTCTTCCAGCGCATGGAACTGCTCCCCTCAAGCTGCAGGATTTTGCTCTTTGCTTTTTGATGAAGTTCACCAGGCCTCTGACAGCCCATTTGTCCCACCTGCTGACCTCCCCCTGGAGGGCAACACGACCCTCTGGTGCATCTAACACTCCCTGCAGTTCTGTGTCATCTGTAAATCTGAAGATGCTGCACTTTGCCCCATCATCCAGGTCCTCCATGAACCTATTGAACAAAACTCAACCTTATATTGACTCCTAGGGTCCACTGCTAATCAGTGGCCTCCAAGGAGTATCCCAGACTCTGGACCCAGCCGTTCAGCCACTTTTCAATCTACCTCACCAGCTGCTCTTGCAGCCCTTGGTTCATCAGCACCTCTGTGAGAATCTCAAAGGAGAGAAGACACTGTCAAAGGCTTACCGAAGTCCAGGCAGGCAACACCCACTTCTCGTTGCTTCTCTGCCAAATCAGTCGTTTCAATACATGAATTTACGAGAAGAGAAAAAAATAAAAAAAGAACTCCAAGCATGCCACTACACAACCACACAGTCAGAGCTGCTATTGGCGACCCCTCGCCTTCTTACCATTATCTTTTTTAAATTTTCTTTTCCCGTGCGGCACTTTTCCACGAGGTCCTTTTCCTCTCTTCCCCACGAACTTCTTTTTACCCTTGTTTTCCATCGCGGCACCACTGCAAACGGAGCAAGAGACAGCATTACTGGATCACCGCGGCTCCCTTGTGAGGAAAAGACAGCCTGCGCCGCCTGGTTAACACCCATGGCGAAGCTAAACCCTCCCAGTGGCCGGTGGGGTACCAGAGGCCGNCCCCCATGGCGAAGCTAACCCCTCCCAGTGGCCGGTGGGGTACCAGAGGCCGCGCACAGGCAGGGAGGCTCAGCCAGGCAGGCCCGCGGTCCGCGCTCCCAGGACACCGAGCCCCGGCCCGGCGCTCTCCGGGTCCCGCCGCTCTCACCGCACACGTGCGGCCCGACCGCGCCTGACGGCTCCCTGCGCCGGCCGCCGCTCCCCATTGGCCGCCGCGCCGCCGCCGCGCGACACTGCCGCGCTGCCGTGCCGTACAGCGCGGCGGGGCGGTCCTGCGCGGCGCTCCCCGCATGCGGGGGCTGGGACAGGCCGGGAACATGCAGCGCCTGTGCAGAGAGGCACTCGGTGGGCAGCAAGCCTCACTGTGCCAGCAGTGTGCCCTTGGGGCCAGTGATATCCCGGGGAGCATTAGGAAGAGTATTCCCAGCAGGCCGAAGGAGGTGATCCTGTGCATCTCCTCAGCCGAGTTAAGGCCTCACGTGGAGTGCTGTGTCCGGGTCTGGGCTCCTCAGGACGAGAGGGACATGGAGCTCCTGGAGTAGGTCCACGGGAGGGCAAGAGAGGTGGCTAAGGATATGGATCATCTCTTAGGAGGAAAGGCTGAGAGAGCCATGTCTATTCACAGAATCACAAAATGTGCTGGGTTGGAAGGGATCCAGAAGGATCATCAAGTCCAACTCCTGGCCCTGTACAGGTTACCCCTTATCACACCCTGTATCTCAGAGCATTGTCCAAATGCCTTTTGAAATGCCTCTGTCAGGCTGGTGACCACTTCCTTGGGGAGCCCATTCCAGTGCCCAACGACCCTCTGGGTGAAGAGTCTTACCCTGATACCCAGCCTAAACCTCCCCTAACACAGCTTCAGGCCCTTGGGTCCCTTCACTGGTCACCAGAGAGAAGAGATACAGTGACAGAGTCTGTCCCTGCTCTTCCTCTCACAAGGAAGTTGTAGCTGCAGTGAGGTTTCCCCTCAGTCTCCTCCAGGCTGAACAGACCAAGTGACCTCAGCTGCTCCTCATTCAGCTTCCTCTCCAGACCCTTCCCCATCCCCGTGGCCTCCTTTGGGCACTCTCCAGTAGCTTTATATCTCTGTGACATTGTGGCACCCAGCACTGCCCCAGCACTGGAGGTGAGGCTGCTCCAGGGCAGAGCAGAGCGGGACAATCCCCTCCCTTGCCCGGCTGTCGATGCTGTGCCTGATGCCCCCAGGACAGGGGTGGCCCTCCTGGCTGCCAGGCACTGCTGGCTCATGTGCAACTTGCCATCAACCATCCCTTTCCCCTTCTCCTGCCTTTGCTGCCCAGCACCTGGGCCCCTCTTCTCTGGTGCAGATTGTCCGGGACACGGCAGAAATGAGAACGTGCCATAGCCTTCATTAAGTGCCTTTGATGCCAGGGAGTATCAGGTGGCACCGGGGCTGTGCAGCTCTGTGGTGGTGTGAAAGGCCATTCGCAAGTGCTGGTTCACTCAAGGGGGGTTAGATAAGGGCTCTTGAACAGGGAAGGTGCTCTTAAATGTGCTAATTTTTACATTTGACTACAGAGGTAATTGTGTTCTCTTGGGCCTCATTTCCCTGAGGTCGAAGAGGCCTCATCACTTAACATTTGGAGAAGCAGCCAAGGTAAGCAGTTCCAGGAGCAGGGAGTCTTTGCAATGCAGAGCAGATGTGTGAACCCAGCAGAGGATGAGGCTCTTACTGCAACTTGGGCTTCCTTGAATACTCTGTAATGGTTCCAGGCATCATAACTGGGAATCTCTGAGAACCAAGCATCCCTGAGAACAGGGATGAGGGAAACCCATGGTTACATGTGTCTCGGCCCAGCCAAATTCCAACATGATGCCAGGAGTACGTTTTATAGATGGGCCCTACAAAATCACCATGAAACTTGTCAGTTATCGCTCCTGGTGATCCTTGTGTCTCCCAGCCTCCCATTCTATGCAATGCTGCCTTTTTCTGTGCAGCTGGGTGAGAAACCTGGGGGGCTGCTGTGTCATGTGACCAGCATGTGCTGTGTGATGGAGCACAGGACAGAGCACAGGACCCAGAGCTGCAAGTTAACAGTGTGTAGCACAGCTCCTGCTCTGTCTTTCAGACCAGTTTCAAAAACTCTCAAACTGCTTACACTGAGGAGCAACCTTTTATGTGCAAGGTCTCCCTTTTACAGTCTCTTGACTGCCACACTGATGTTGCTTTCCAATTCTGGCCAGTCCTGGATGCCCTTTCCTGAGCCAGCCTCCTCCATAACATGCCCCAGCACCTCCCATAAATATGTCCTGAGTCTTCTGTGTTGAGTATGGGCTGCACCTGTGAATTGCAGTGTTTTCTAAAGATAGATTTGGAAGGAGTCAGGCCCTCTCTGTCTCAAAAGTTGGTCCAGACTACCCAGTTCTGATGAAACTTGTGTCAGGGGCTCCTGGTTGTGTCTGAAGTAAACAGAAATTGAGTCGGATTTGCAGTTAATAAGGCATACTCAAAACTTCCCATGAGGTCTTAAATTAGTCACTGCTCTATATAGGGCTTTTAGTCAATGAAAATGTACTGAAGCCTCTATTCAGTAACAATAATACTGTGCTGAATCTTTGTTCTGACTAACTCTATCCAACATTCATCATGGAAAAATATCCTTTCTTTATCTTTGCTACCAGCTGATGAGTAGGCGTAACTGAATTTTGCTGCCCAAAAGATGGCGATCTAAAGATAGCCTGGAACAGTTACTCCTGCTGCCATGCTGAAGTTGGGAAGGATGGAGACAGTATGTAGAGTTTTTATGAGTTACCATCCATTCCCTGGACTATGGCACAGCAATGGAGGCAGCAGAAACACAGGTGTTTCACTGCCCCCCGCCCCCCGCTGCCTACTCCCTATTTTGCTTTCCCCTATGGATGCCTGCAAGCTTCTTTTAGCCTAATTTTTAATTTTCTGATTGACTTAGAATTCGGTGCAATGTTCATTACAAGTCAGCTGAGCTGGAAAAGATGGTGAGGTGTAATTGTAAAGAAATGGTGAATTCTTAGTAGCAGTCACAGTCTGTTACTCTGGGATACCTGGGTACACCAAGAGCCACAAACTAATTCTCATTTTTGTTTTATTTCCATACTTAGACTGTGTGAGAGAGGAACCAACTTCTGGTCTTTTTCCAAAGTATAGAGACCTGGTAGAAGTGACAGTGAAAATGATTTAGCAGCCTATTGAAAAGAATAGAGTGCCGGCTTCCTGTACACCTTGATACTGCTGGCTTTCTTTTGTTTAGAATTATATGGACCTGCTAAGAGTTTCATTCATGTGACAATTAAAGTGAATTATTTTAACCCTTCTCTAAAGCTGGCTCAAAACACTCATCTGTAGAGTCATTTGTCCTTATTTCTCAGCTCACTATTTTGAGAGCAGATGGAGTGTGACATGTGTGTGTCCTAGAATCAGTGTTCCTGGCAGAATTTCTGAGATCCTCTGAAATCCAGCATTATAGTTGAATGTTGCCAGTGAAGGCTGGCCTTTTTCTCTTGTATTGGTTTCCATATAAAGACCATGAGTGCTCTTTGATCTACTGGCTTACCAGACTAAACTTCTTGGGAAGAAAGTACTATTCTCTTTGAATTCTTGGGAAATTCTAGCAAAACTGAATCCGTGTTCCTCCTCTCAGGATGTACTTATATGTTAGCATAGGAAAACCTTTTCTGCTGGGATTTTGTGTGATAGTGACTTATTTTAGAGGAAGTACCTTATTTAGTTCTGTGCTATTTCTTGAACTTAGGCATGTTTCAAACTTTGTGGTACTGTCCTCTTTTATTAATGCTTTTATGAGTGTTTGATTAATGTACAATTGAGGATCTCTGTAGTGTTTAGCTGTATCACTTCTGGATAGAAAACTACCCATAACTCTAAATACAAGTTTCTGCTTTCCCTTTCACCACTGAAGAAATGCTAAAGATTGTTTGGGATTTCTCCACAGATACTCACAAACGTTCACTGTAGAAAAAAAAATCAAACAAAAGCCAGCATTTTGAAGTAAAAACTGAAAAGCGACTTTTGTTCAGAGGCCATTAAACATAAGATTTATTATCATAAGTTCCAGTGCCATTGAGCAATGCTTTGTTCATAGTAGTTTGGAATAATGATCCATTGGATGTCTGACTATAGACTAATGAGTTAAATGAGGGACATCTAAAAGCTCCTGTAAAAAAAAGCCTGAAGTCCCAGCAAAACCAGGCTGAAGTCTCAGTTTACTGTCATGAGATTACATACCTGAAAAATGGCTGATCTGGAGAGGGACAGCCACTGAAAGGAAGATATTTTTAGACTTCCCACTCCCTTCTTTTTGGTTTTCTTGACTTTACTTTTGTTTCTTCTGTAAATATGTGCATCTGAGTATCACTGAAGTCTGTGTGGGTTCAACCTGGTCATCTGAGCCTGAACAGTGAACAGGTATTCAAAATCCTCTTGGATGCTTCCAGCAAGAAAGTAATTTTCTGCCTGGAGTGTCCTGTTGAACTGTTGTCCTCCATCCTGCTGATTCTCCAGCTACACCCTGACAATGCATCTTTCCCCAGTTTTAGCTCTCAACTTGATCAGTGCAGAGTTGCAAATATGTGTGTTTTCCAGTCATGAAGAGTAGAAACCCGTATCTCACATGCCAGGGCTTAAGGAAGAATAAAATGCATGTTATCTGGAGACTCATTCTTCCAACTTCTAAATGCCCTTTTTCCCCCTCTCTCTTCTTTAGTTCTTTTTTTTTTTTTAATCTTAAAATAAAAAAAAAAAAAAAAGCCCACCATATAGAGACTTAGTTAAGCAAATTAACACCAATTTAGTTGTTTCACTGCAGGTAGATCCAGATGCATCAAAGTTGCTTTTGGGTATCATAGTTATATAATTATGACAAAGAATTCTGTGGGTCTAACATACACATCATATAGTAAATCACTGTTTCTCTTAGGAACCACTTCATTAATAGTAAACACATTGATTTCCTATACTATTCCTAAGGACAGAATATTCTACTATCAGTTCAGATGGGAGAACTCATATAGATAGGCATTCAAAATGAATACTACTGAAAATGCAATTTATCGTGAATTTCTGTGTATATATCACTGCTTTCAAAAATTTAAATGTATCTGGGGCGAATGTAAAAAAAACAACCCTATACAATTTTTGAAAGATAAGTTGAAAGATAAACTAAAAGTATTTCTTACTGCTGTAATTTCTTGAAGATGGACCTACTAAATGACCGTAATCCAACAAAACATGCAAGTTTATAGCTCCTGTTGTGTTTTTTGAGTCTATAGGATGCAAGAAAATCTATCTTTTTTGACAGCATTAACTATATTAGCTATTTTACTATAAATGAGGAAACACTGTATTTCATAATGTGGTTCAAATAATGTTCAAGACTCTTACATTGTAAAAGTACATTGTCACTGTTTGCTCCAGAGCCTCCACAGTTCTGCTCTAGTTTCCTTATATGCTCTAGCACTCTGTAATGTTGCCTTTATAACAAAATTGAAATCAAACATCAGCATTTGCATCAATAAAATATTTTAATTGATAAGTTGTTTCAAAAATACTTTACAAATTTATTCTTACATTTATAATCAGAAAATTCTGTAAGGTAAAAACATTTCATTGTAGTCCTTGGAGATGGGCTTCTGTATATGTATCAAAATCAACAATGCCTCAAAGCAGGAAAGGAAATGTTACATGATAAAGAAATTAAGGCAGTCATAGGATCTTATTTTACACTGCAAATGGTACAGTATATGATGTCAATCTTCTCTTCAGGCTTAGCATACAATCAGAATAAAGTAATTCCTGAAGTGGAAAGAAATAAAAATACCAGTCCTGGATCATCCAAATCACTTCAAAGTAACAATCACTCTGAAATATTCTTTGTACTTGTTAGTGTGTAAGGAAACAATTGTTTCTCTACATATTAAAGCTGCAGTTATTAGATACATAGACCTTTTGTTCTGGAATTAAATAAAGATACGCAACCTGACAGTTCTGCCTGCTCCTGTAATCTTCCTCTCTGCCATTTACTTTCTTCCTTAAAAAGATGTGAAGTTGTCACACAAAATTCACAGTTTTCACAAGTTTTTTCACCATACAAAAGAAGTGTACTTTTCAGAAGAGGTTTGGGACTGAAATGTAAGATCAAGACAGACATGCGGGTCAATAGGAGATACAACAAATCTCTAAGATGAATTCAGATTTCATATACTCCTTTCATTATTGGCGAGGAAAACTTGCCAAACTCTAGAGAACTGAACTACAGCTGCCAGGTATTTGGATTCTGATGTTCCTAGATTTGTTTCCTTCTCATACAGGCCTAAGACCAATCTGTGTACAAACTAAATTTAGGAAGGATGAATAACCAACTGCCTGACATTGCATCAGAAATCTCATTCCACTGCTTGTGCTGGGTAGAATGATAATTTTTGTTATAATTCAGAGGCAGCAACCCACATTAAATAGTATTAAAAAAAAAAAAGTGCAACAAAACAGTCTTTTATTGTACCAACTTCATTTTATACTAGAAATCTCTCACCTTCTGTATTAAATGCTACTAGAAATAACAAGGCAATCATTGTCTGACACTACCTTCGATGGTCTCATGGCCTCGCCCAGGAAGTTCCAGCCATGTTACATTTACAGTTTTCACAGTTTTAGGGACTATTTTCTTTTATGTTATAAACTATCTGTAATTAGCTGCAAATCGCTGTTAACGTGGAGAAAAATCTCTGACACAATACCTGTTTCTTAATTATTTTGAGCAGCATGTAACTTCCTTAGGGGAGGGCCTGTTTTCCTGGGGTTTTTCATTCAAACCAGCCTTTCAACAGCATGTGGAAGGCTAAAGGCTGATTGTATTGTGTTATAAGACCTGATATGAAACCTGAGGAGAAACGATGGTCCTCCCTGGAAAGCCCGTATTTTGACTTGTGTCCATGGAGGAGGCTACTGACTCTCCTCTGGTTTCATATCAGGTCTTATAACAGGTGTCACAATAGGCTTTATAACATGTTTCTCCTAAGGGAGAGGGATACTCTCTACATTCTGGTCTCCAACAGTATTGTGCCAGAGGAAACACTGCAGTTATGTTTTTGGTATTAAAACGATACCTGCATTTCTGATTTGACTGTAGGTCATTCATTTTGACTGAGGCATACATTGTGAACAGAAACATACTCTAAAAAAGTCACTATGCTTATGGATGACATTACCTGGAGAGAGATCTCATTAAAATCTGTTCAACAACTCTGTAGATTTCTTCATTTGCTAGGTACACAAATGAAAAATAGGTCTTTATATAGCTTGCATTGTCACTGCTTCTTAGAGAGCTTCAGAAAAGGTGAAAGACACACATATCCTACCATTTTTAGTTTTGTATCATGTTATGCTGGGGAGAATTTACAAGTGGGTTCTGTTATACTTCTATAGGCATAGAGAAATCTCAGAACATTTACAAAGTGTATGCAAGATGACTCTAGGTTCATGTTTCAAAATGAATCAAATTCCTGAGTCCATTGAGAGAAAATTGCAGTATTCAACAGGCTTTTGTGATGAGCCACAGGAATATCCTCACATAGGGAAGTACCTGGAAAGAGGTGCTGAATGTTTAAAACATGAACGCTGCATACTGCTCAAAGATATTTTGATGGGTTACATTCATAAACATGATGCAGATTTTGTTCAATAACCTAGAATATTGGTAAAAACATTTTAAAAAGTAAGACTAGTGAACGTATGTGAGCTTACTGTAAAACAGTAAAAACAAACACAGAGAAATAGTTCTTCATATCAAATGAACTTTCAGGTATAGAACTGAGTCTACTGCAATTCAAGTTAAATGTTAGTGCAAGCTAAATTTCAATTAAGAAAAAAAAAGAGCTGGAAGGACAATATTCCCTTCTCATGTGACTCACATACAGTGATGCACAGTTACAAACTGATTTTATACAACGCCAGCAGGTCTATTAGGAATCTGTCTTCAGATGCTGTATTATGATATATTCTATGCATACCTATAAATGGATGAAAGAATAAAATACTTCGAATAAAAATATACAATTCTACAGCTTACAGCACAAGCTGAACTAAGTAAACTTAATAAATTCCAATACAGTTTTTATTTTACTCTGTAGTAAAAGCTATTGGCAGCTTTTCAGTATTTAATAGAGTTTCATGAAATTGAAAGTATAAGCACAACACTCAGCCAATGTATGTCAGGAAAATATCATTGGAATAAAGCCAGGAAATCAGTCCTCTGTGGTATTACTGGATTTGTTAAAAAGCATGATTTCAGATTTGAATTGTAAGTCTTTTCATCTTAACTTGCAGCTATGCAAGTAAGTGTAAAATGCTGTCAAATCCACTGTAGTTTACTTTGCAAAGGCAGAGGCTTTCTTTTGCTCTTACGTATAGCATCTCAGGCCATTGCCTTCACAGAAGGTAAAGGCTTCACTGTCGAGTGAAGTCCAATCTTATCTTTTTACCTTAGCTGCAAAGTTAGTAGGGAGTTATTTTAAATGAGAAAAAAATGTCTAGAACTGCCCCTTCCCTAGTGTTCATCCGTGTGTTACAGAGATAAATATTTGCATCTGGGTGACTTTGAAGCAGTGACATAGAAGAGAGTCAGGCTGTATGTGTTGGCAGAATGTCCCACCATGAAAAGGAATAAGTGTGTCCTAATTTAAAATCTGCAATTTTTTTTAAGCCTTACAAATGCTCTGAAAGTTGTCTCCTGCCTTTGAATAAGCTCTTTTTTTTTATTTTTTTAATTTTGGGAAGTGTTCTTTGCCTTTGCCTTTTCTTTCAGAGTTCTGGTAATTGCCATGGGAGGGCAGTGGCAGAATGGAGAAGAATCAATTAAAAAAAAACCTTAATGAAGCTTCAAAAGGAGTGCCTATTAAATATGTTTAGTGTTCTGTGGCAGGATTTCACAGCTGAGCACTCTTAAGAGCCAGTGTATATAAGAACAGTAGTCAACATTGTTGAACTCAATATGGTTAATTGCCTGGCAACTATGAAAACACAGTTATCTTTTACATTCAATTTTCAAACTAGAATACCACTTCATGTAACTTAGGGTACTTCTTTATATGTAACACACAACTTGAACATTTTACTCACTGCTTTCTTACAAATGAGTGATGGCACTTTGAAAGTGATTTCTACTTTTTTTTTTTTTTGTACTTTCAAAACTTAGTAAAAGTTTCTTTTGCTTGTAAATGAATAGACTTTTATCATCTTTGAAGTCACTCACGCAATGCATGCTGAGAATAAGTACAGAGATCTTACAAGACCAGTAAAGTTGCTCATAATTATCCCCACAAAAAGGTTTTAGACTTGAAACCAGTATTAGCCAACCCAAAAACATAAGCAATCTAGGCACTATCAAGGTCACAGGTCAAGTCTAAGGAAATTGATATTTTTTAGTTTTTCATCTATTTTTAGATGAAAATTAATTCATTTTCATCAGACTCCATGGATATTGGTTTTGTAGCATTATTGTGGAATTTTCACATAGGTCTGAGTCAAAAATACAAAACAGGAAACAATTAATGAGTTTTCCATGGGTACTTCTGGAAAAAAATCAATTCCACCAGCTGTATTTGCATATTTTTTGTGCCAAATACAGCATAAGAATGAGAACAGAGTGCAGCCAGTTTTACTTATAAATCCTCTCTTCTTCTTGCTTGTTTTGATCCGAAATTGTCAGCTTTTCTTCCAAAATACGCTGCTGTAACAACACCTAATTAAGGTCTCTGCTCAGCTGGAATGGATTGCAGCAGGTAGATTTTTTTCCTCGCTTTGCATTTAAAACAGAAAGGACATGTCCTTCATGTCCAACACCAATTTATATACTTAGCAGAGTGCATCTTGGCATACTGCTGATTCCTTCAGTCACATGTAACAACAGGAAACAGCAAAGGATTAAAGTACACATTTGTTCAAGTAAGTAAATGTCAACTATTTTGTCACAGCACTAAAACATTACTGTAGTTATATAAAGCCTTTCTCTTTTGCTCTTTGGCACACAGCCTAAATAGAATATTGACTTATATAAGTAACTACTGCTAATATAAAAGAACAATGCCTGCACAAATACAATAAACTGTAGTAATAAGGTCTTGTTCTTCTACAGTAGGTGTGCTTTTTCTCCTGTCATACAAGAGGTGACCCCTCTTCAATGGTATATTTTAGTCAAAAGCATTTCTTACCAAGAAAATGGACAGTTCATCCTCCTTTGAAATGATTGGATAGAGAAAATTAATTTCTTTCTCCTCTTACCACTCAGGCAACTTAAAAAAAACAGGAAATCACAGGAAATTAAAGTTTGTCCTTGATGTGACAACATAATTCTTCACAATAGCAGTTTCATCCTTCATTAACACCCACCAAGGAAGTCCTATACTTAGTTTTCTCTTCCAAGAGATATTTCTATCATAAACTGAAAAGGTCTGTAGGTGCAAAAAAGGGATAACACTGGTATTATGGGGAGCTAAATTGACTGATATTTCAAAGTGTTAAGATAAAGAATGCTCAGGGTTGTAGACAGGTGAAAGAACTGCTGATTAACAGTCACCTACTCCAAAATGGACACCTTCTCAGCAGATAGTTTGAGTCAGTTCTTATAAAGCTGCCATTTTCTCAACTGTTTTAATTGATGTAGAGCTTTAGGTTCCTTTTTTACTATTAAAATGTTAGTATGAGCTGTTAAACTAAATACAAATCCACATATGTCCTTTTCTTCTAATGGGTGTACTGCTCTAAATTTTTGACATTTCTAATTTCAGTTCTAATAAATGGCATTTATCAACACAAATAAACAGAAGTGCATTTCAGAACTTATTGATAAACATCACCCCTCTTGCAGAAACATCATAAAATCAGCACTCATGTATGAACATGTTAGTTCCAAGAACCACTGATATACCTGATAGGTATTTTACACACTTATCAAAGATTGTTCTATTCAAGCAAGAAACAATAATTTCTGCCCAGAAATTAATCACTCGTAAAAAAGAAGAGGTGAGTTTCTTTGGCTTTGAGGTTGCTTTGTTTATTTTAAGCTAAATACATTTTAATGTCCTATTCTGCAATGCTCGTTTGCGTAAGTTGAACTAAGACAGGATGGAAATACTTGAATATTAAATGAAGTAGAGAAAGCAAAATTACTTAATACAGGTTGTCCTCTACAAAAAAGTTAGGAGTGGTCAGCCAGCAGATGAAATCTTTTCACTTAATTTCTCATTCTTTAATTACATGTCCTAATCCTAACCTATCATTGCTCACAAGCTCTTTCTCAAGTAAAGCAAACATACTGTAAAGTCTTGTATAACATTGTCCCAAGTTAACCCACTAATAATTAATATCTATAATATTGAGAATAAGGGTGAAGCAAGGAGATGTGTGATTTTTAAAATAAATAACAATTTAATGTGGCTTTTATTGGGCAATTAATTTCTGGTCTTAAATGGGAGAAGAATCTCAGCTGAGAAATCAAAGCCAAACATGTACTTCATTCAGGATGCAGGTGCGTGCTGCAGTCCTAGGGATTACTCCATTCTCTAACTGAAAGCCAGAGAGACAGAATGACCATGCCACAGTCAAAGATAGGCTGAAATTTATTTTAAAAAATGAGTTTTCTCTTACACATTTCTAGTATCAAAAGCAGTTGGGTGCAGAACATCACATCAGTAATTTGATCGTCTTGCCAGATTTCTGGACAGCAGCTGATACTCTACTTAGCCTAAAGATAGCCAGTATTTGTGGTTTTCTTCCCTGGAGTGGTGAGAAGGATATTTTGCTGCTTTCTTCCTAACTATGTCCCCCCTAGGCTTTCACTGATAAGCAAGAAGAATACTGGTGGCTGCTAAATCCAAGTTACCAAAAAACAAAGGATATTTACGTATTAAAAAGGGTTGTATCATTATACAGAAACCTGCTCATTTGGCTCCTCTCCCTTTTCCTTTCATTTTTGGATAGAAAGGGGAAAATCAAGGTCAAAACACTTGTTTAAGAGACTAGAAACAATGAGGGAAATTAGCTGCATGTTAGGAAGACAGTTGTTCGCTGTGTCTTCCTCATTCAGTTCAGAGACAACACAAAGCTAGATGGGAGTGTTGATCTGCTGCAAGCCAGTGGTGTGAGGTTCAGAAAAGCCAGTTCCCATGTCTTGCCCTTGGGTCACAACAACCCCAGGCAGCCCCACAGGCTGGGGCAGAGTGGCTGCAGAGCTGCCCACAGGAAAAGGAGCTGGGGGTGTTGCTGACAGCAGCTGGACATGAGCCAGCAGTGCCCAGGTGGGCAAGAAGGCCAATGGCATCCTGGCCTGTACCAGCACCAGTGTGGCCAGCAGGACCAGGGCAGGGATTGTCCCCCTGTACCTGGCACTGGTGAGGCCACACCTCAAATCCTGTGTTCATTTCTGGGCCCCTCAGCACAAAAAAGGCATTGGGGTACTGCAGTGTGTCCTAAGAAGGGCAAAGGACCTGAAAAGGGTTTGGAATACAAGTCTCATGAGGAGCAGCCTGGAGAAAAGGAGACGCGGGGACACCTTATCACTCTACAACTGCCTGAAAGGAGGGTGTAGCCAGGTGGGGGTCAGTGTCTTCTCTCAGGTAACAAGTGATAGGACTAGATAAAATAACCTCGAATTCTCATTCGCAGGTTTTGATTGGGTATTAAGAAAAATTTCTTCACAGGAAAAGTGGTCAAGCATTGGAACAGGCTGTCCAGGGGAGTGGTTGGGTTATCATTCCTGGAAGGATTAAAAATTCGTGTAGATGTGATGCTTAGGGACATGGTTAAGTGGTGGACTTGGCAGTACCAGGTTTACAATTGGACTTGATGATCTTAAAGGTCTTTTCCATTCTAAACAAACTGTGATTCTCTGATTCCCAGTGTGTGCATATCTCTAGGAAGCTGTTATTAATATCAAAACCAGAAATATTACATACAGTAGTTAGCTTTTCCCAGCAGCTCTGTTAACACTTGAGGTAATTCCTGGCTCTTTTTTCAACCGCCACAGTGCTCTGTTAAACAAGCAGAGTACTGTAGCTGTAGGATTTGGGGAAGAGGGTGACAGAGGCAGAGGGAAAAAACAAAAAATTAGATCCCAGACATGCAAACTTACCACAGTAGTTGTCAAAAACACTTATCCACAACTGCACTGCACAGACTGCACAGGTTGATCCCATAAAAGTATTTTTGGTACCAAAAAAAAATAAGGTGTTCAAGGAAAAATGCTTTTTTGCCGTATTTGTAAATGGCACCTGTAAATGGTAGGTGAAGTGCGGTTAAACAGTTCTTTCCCTTTCTTCTGTCTTCCAAGATGCCAAATTGCAGCCTTCCTAACCTTACTTTACCTTTCCACAGGCACACTATACAGCAGTGAGGTGCACATAGAGATACAGAGGTGTCATGATCCCCTAGAATGGACATACGGAGACAATTCACACTGTGCCTCTGGTAGAATAGACACACCAAGCACAAAACAGGGAGAAGTACTCTTAAACTACTTTTGTAATCTTGAGCTTTCCAGAATTTGGAGTAGACTTCATATAAATCAAAACAGGGATGGGGACACCTCTTTTACAGGTCTGTTATTTTTACTGATATCAAAAAAACAAAATAAAAGTCAACCTATACCAACAGAATGTGGAAAATGAAAATTTTTATATTATCAATATGCAAATGTGCATTTGATCTGTATTCTAACTACTACCAGTATGAAATCTGAAATGAAAATACACATGCTTGAAGTAATCTTCCTCCTCCATACAACCCTCTTATCAGTTAATTGAGAAGTTTAATAGGTATCATTGATTCCAAGTAACATAAGGGGGATGGAAAGGGGAAACAGCAAGGAAGCTCATCTCCTTGTCACAGAAGTGTCATCCAGATACAAAACCATGGTCAAGCCTTCTAACTTTTCGAGAAGCACTTAAAAAAGGTAACTTCGAATGTTTGTCCTCATTGTTACATCATCATACAAATTCTAAATGATAACAACTTTTTCAAAGTGGATAAATTAGTCTAAACCCTTCTGGCAATATTCCTTAATAGTGATAGATTCTGCATTACTAGTTATATGCTAATTGCATAAAGGGGAGGTGACTGTGTGCCTTAAAGATGTCTTAGAAGATATCCTTAAAGAAAGAACTCAAATGAGCACAGCAGAGAATATCAAGTGACACCAGTAACTGCAAATGATCTTTTACCCCTTTCCATATGTTTGCTATACTGTACTAGCACTGACAAGTCCACCACTAAGCCATGTTCCCTAAGCACAATGGTTTTGGGCTTTGTAAATACGTCCAGGGACGGTTACTTAATCCCTTCCCTGGGCAGCCTGTTTCAAAGCCTGACAAGCCTTTTGGTAAAGAATCAGACTGAATCTCTTGTCATTAGGCTCTTTTTACCACCCCTCTGTTGTTCTCATGGCTCTTCTCTGCAACCTTGCATTGGGTTTAAGTGGCAAAGTCTTGTAAAGGGCAACAGGGTAGAACGGCAGGGGTGGCTTCTGTGAGAAGACACCAGAAGTGAGACACTGCTCCTCCCCCCACAGGGACCTCACTCTGCTCAGCAACTGCAGTATATGTGGCTGGCTCCTACTTTTCTTCTCCCATGACTGCCCTGCACTCCAGCAGGTGAACAAGGCTGTTGCAGCCAGACTGATGAGATGAGGCTGGTACAGGATTTAGAAAAGCCATGACGATTGGCATGTGGGGCTGGATATCCTTCCCTGTCTATAGCCTCAAATTGCATGTCCTTGGCTGTTGTAGTCATTGACCTTGCCATTGAACCCGGGAAAATGTCTGAGGTCAGTTGATGTAAAAACTCAGGGAACTGAGAAATGCTTCCCCCGTGTTTCTGTAAAGGAACAGCCTCTTCTCCAGTCTCCGTGGCTCCGTTGTAACTGTACCCCCCAGACTCTGTAAAATCCTACATCTCCCAGCACCCTGTGTGGCTGTTTCCTGCCCTGGCTCTCCATCCCGCCTCGGTCCTCTGCCCTGCCCCTTCCCTCTCCCCATTGGTGTTCCTCCCGAGTCCCACCCTGTACCACCCCATTCCCCCAGCCATTGGCTCCCTTCCTCGACCCCGCCTTTGTACCGCCCCTGGGGCGTGGAACCGAGTTGGCAAAACCGCCTCGGACAGGTGGTCACCCCTTTGAGCTCTTAGCTCTTCCCTTCTTCGGTCTTGGCTCTTTGCTCTCGCTCCCTCGCCCCCTCGCGCCCTCGCCCTGGCCCTCGCCCTGGCTCTGCTCGATGCTTTCATGGAGCATTACAACCTGTGGAACCTCGTTCGGAGTAGAGCTCCCCTGTCTCTCGTCTCTGGTAATATATTGGCTATCCGGCTAAGGTGTGGGACTGCACTATCTGCAGCTGTACAGCTGCGCAGGTTAGAAACAGAGGAAGGCTAGCAGATTCACTGCACCCGGTCTGTTTCTCTCAAGGGACAGTTTGGGGAACAGAGCAACCTCTTTGCCTGCCCTTAATCTCCCCACAACCTAAATAAATTTTTTACTTGGCTACAAACCCCAGGTGCCACAACCGTCCCTGTCAGCGTGGGCACAGAACAGCAAGATAAGCCATAGACAGCAAGGACATGGAGTCTGCCAGAGGGTGTGCCAGAGTCTGCCAGCATGGACAGACTGTGCTGCATCTGTGTTTCACTATGCTTTGTCCAGGAAGGTTGACACTGCTTGGGAACACTTGGTTTATTGCTTGCAGTTTGTTGCTTACCCACCACAGCTGTAACTGAATTGGATCCTCAACACCCGAAAGCATGCATACTGCTCTCTGTTAAATGTTTTTTGGGAAGGACCTGGTGGCAAACGGATGCAGAGAGCAAGGTGTCAGTGAACTTCCCAGAGAGGCTATGATGCCACATGGCATGTATTCCTGTGAGCTTTTAGTAGGCCGTGCTGGAAGCCAGATGCTGCTGCCTGCCACAAGGCCTGCACATCCTCATCCTGGCTAGCAGAGCATTCAGTGGGGCCTATCAGGAATGTCCAGTCCCAGCTTCTGCCTTCCTTCCTGCTTGGAACTTTAATGGGTAGTGAGGCAGTGGCACAGGCTGTCTAAAGAATCTGTCCTATCCCTGGAAGCAAGGTGGGGCGAGGTTTCAAGCATCCTGCTCTAGAGGATGGTATTGAGGCAGGGGAGCTGGAATTAGATAATCTTTAAAGTCCCTTCCTACCCAAACCAGTTTATAATTCTGTGACTCTACGTTGCCTCTCCACTGCCCACCCTCTAAGGCCACTGTGCCCAAAACACTGAACCAGTTGCTCTGTGACATCAGCCCTGGGGCCAAAGGTACTGCAGGCATTAGTTGGCAGCTGCACTGAATGAGCCCTCCTTGCAGCTGATACATGCCACTGGCAGTGATGAATTTGCTGTGCCTCCTTGTCCTGCTGGCCACATGCAGGCCTGTGCTCAGCATATGGGACACCTGTGGGTGAGTGGCCTCTAGCTCTTGGAGGGAGTTTGGACAACACTTGTGGGGTTTTCCCTGTCCCCTCTGGCCACACTAGTTTCATGAGCCCCATGCAGGAGCTTCAGTTCCTTGATAGCACCCATGCTGCAGCACAACTTGTCTATGGGGCTCAAACAGAAACAGGGGTGGACAGACACATGCCCTATGGGATTCCCTGGCTCTGCTGTCCATGCAAACAATGCCATGTGGGGAGGGAAGTTTGCTGACCTTCACCCTGAGCAGCAGCAAGCCACCAAGCAGGACAGCATTGACTTTCTGTTTACAGAGGGATCTGTGGTCTCTGGCCCATGTCTGCTTCCTACGGCCCCATTGCTTATGACTATGATACCATGGCTCCAGAGTATGGCAGATTGCACACTGTGGGAGGCACAGCTGTCCAACCAGGGGCCTGGGCAGGGATTGTCAGCATCCAGGATCCCTGGGAACCAGGCACAGGGCATATCTGTGGAGGATCCCTCATCAGCACAGAGTGGGTCCTCACAGCTGCCCACTGCTTCACCAGTGCCAGGTAAGGAGGAGCAGGGAATGGGTATATCTCCACAACACCAGCAGGTATCCTGTTGGTAGCACCATGTGCTGCTCCCATTCTCCTCCCCTGCAGTGCACCCAATGCCTGGCAGCTGCAGACCACAGCTGAGAATTCAGGTGAACATTGCGCTCTTGCCACTGCTTCCCAGTAGCCTCCAGGTCGACATTCTCAGAGCCTAAGGCATGCTAGGGCAGTTACACACACTGCTTTCCTCTCTGACTTGCAAAGCAGAAGACAGGGAACTGCTGGGCTGCTGGAGCACATGGCTCTGGTCCCTCTCACCTCTTTCTCCATGTTCCTCTCAGGAACATCAGCATGTGGCGCGTGGTGACTGGGGCCACCCAGTTGACTCAGCTAGGCCCGGAGGTGCAAGTGCGCCAGATTAAGCAGCTACTGGTTCATGAACACTATACTCCTGATGAGGAGAGGAACGACATTGCCCTGCTGAAATTGGACCAGCCAGTTGTGTGCAGTCGATACGTACAGCTGGGCTGTGTACCTGACGCTACACTGAACGTGTTGGAGCTGAAAACTTGTTTCATTGCTGGCTGGGGTTCCACCAGTACAAGACGTGAGTTCCCAAAAAGGACACATGCCCTGAGGGTAAACTTGGCACACCAGGGAGATGGGTTGGGCTTCCCAACAGCAGAGGCCAAAGTCAGAGTCAGGCTGTGAGAGGTCTGCCTCTGGAGAGATAGTCCTGGCCCATTCTCCAAAGCCAGACAGTAGGGGGAAAACAGGGCAACAGGGTATTCCCCTAGGAAACCCCAGGGAGGCCCTAGGGAAGGGCTTCACTCCCCAACAGGGGAGCAAAACAGGCAAGGAACTGCTGTATGCTCATTCCTTTCTGTGCTCACAGCTCAAAGACCAAGTGATGTCCTGCAGGAGGCCAAGGTCCACCTCCTTGATGTCCGTCTCTGTAACAGCAGCCTCTGGTACCCAGGGGCCATCCACACTCAAAACTTGTGTGCCGCTTACCCAGAGGGTGGCATCAACCCCTGCCAGGTAGGAGTGTGAGAGAAGCCATGCAGCCCCCAGCAGTGCGGGCAGCCTGAGCAGCGCAATCCCAACACAACCCAACACCTGCTGTGCCTGGCCACTTACCCTCCCAGCCCCAGCTTCCCACCACTGTTAGGGCTTCCCTCCCCTTCTCCATTTGCAAGTCCTTTGCCAGTGCCCTCCATCATCCCAGAGGCCTGGCACTATGCCCAGAAAGCACATCTGGAGCTCTTGGCAGTTCAGAAGACAAGATGCCAACCCTGGAACATCCATCCTCCGCACATCCAGGATCACTGCAGAGATGAGACAGCCCTACCACACAAGCCCCTGACCTGCTCTCAGACAAAGTTCTGGAGGCTCCTACACCTGAGCAGAGACTTTCTCTGCCAAGAATACAGCTCTGTCAGGGGCTGTGAGAGAAGGAGACAGATACAGTGCTGACAGCAGCCGCCCAATATCACCTTATTCCTCTCTTGCTCCACTGCAGGGTGATAGCGGTAGTCCTCTGGTGTGCAGAGATAATGATGCTGCCTACTTCTGGCTCGTTGGTGTGACCAGCTGGGGAAAAGACTGTGCAAGAGCAAACCAGCCTGGAGTCTACACCTCCACTCAGCACTTCTATGACTGGATCCTGGTCCAGATAGACCTGCAGCCAGATAGAAGGGCATTGAGACATTTTATGACCACCACAACCCCTGCTCAGAAGCCAAGGCCAATACCAACACCATTGGACAGGTTTAGATCCTGCCCATTTTCACTCCAGAAGCTGGTGGAATTTTTTAATCAGGTGCAGGAACTTCTTCAGGTCCTAAGGAGAAAACTGGCTAGAGAAGCAGGATGAACAGGATCCAGTGAAGGCTGCAGTACCATGACCATTTTCTTCTGGGGCAATGCCTGCTGATCCAAAGGCAGCCTCAGTGCCTAAGGCCTGCTCTATCCTGCTTATGCTTTTCCTCTGCAGGGACACAAATCCTGAAGCTAAGTTATGGAAATAAAGTTGTCCGATTTCATTGTTCATGGTGTTTTCAGTCCCATTCAGTCAAAGCAAAGCAAGGACTTCCACACCTGGTACTTGCAAAATTAGGCTGAGGGCACACATCAGGCACAATAGAAGAGAGTCAGTCCAAAGGACTGAAACTGTGCTTGATCAGAGCGGAGGGTAAGGGTGCAGTAGAAGAAGGGAACACAGGTCACAAGGAAATGAGGGACTTACAAATCATGGAAACAACAGCTGGAAGTGCCAAGTGTCTTAGGCTGCATACTGGTGGGATTAGTCCGTGTGTCTGTGTGTGTGTGCAGTGCACTGGGGAAAAACTGGACTCTTACATGACCCAGGAGATATGGTTCATAGAAAGACCCAAGCTTTGCACCAAGGACTGGGTTAAGAACTTGACATTCAACCACAGACAGTACATGGATAAATTTCAAATAATTTCTATACTGTTATTTGAGGAACATGCTGTTCTTATGAATGTAAGGAGTGAAGGTGTGTTCATGTTTCACTAGAAAACATGCAATCCAGATCACCTAGAAAGGCAGAAAAGGACTGGACTGTGTTCATGTTCATGAAGGTGGTGGTTATGCACACTTGGGTGCTAGTAAAGGCACTGCTCTGTCTATGTCAACCTGGTTTGCTGTTCATGGTAAACCTGTGTAAGTCTATGTGTTTATGTTGGTGTATCTGGCTCTTTGGAATGCACACATACACAGACACACAATATTGTCCTTTAGGAAGGAGAGGTATACCCAACGGATAGTTTAGAGCTATCAGCTACCACAGACACTGCTCACCTCTGATGTTACTTCCAAACATAAACTATCATACTGGCCAGGTAAAGTTTATCCATCTCAAGAAGTCTCGTATGTAAGCCAAGCTGAGAATTCCTTGTTATTGTTATGAAATGCAGAATGACTAACAAATTGTCATTATTATGGTAATGATATCATAAGTAAAATATTAACTTAAGTAAAATATTAACTCTGAGTAATAAAAAAAACTGTAAGGCTGAATAGCACTGAATTTTCAGTGCTATTTGTTATCTATGCACTGAGAAAGAAAATTCCTTTAAGAAAATTACAACCAAGATGTTTTCTAGAGCTTGCATTTCATAGCAGCTCTTAGTCTCATAAATACATGCAGTGTGAGTTGTGAAAAAACATGATGACAATCAGTTTTCCTAAAGCAGGCTGTATTGTTGCTCCAACATTTTTATTGCAGTATAAGAATGGAAAATTTCAAGCAGAAAAAAAAATCTAATAATATTTTCAGAGAAGCCATGACCCACCATTATCCAGCAGTATCACTGAGATGCCTCTATAATTCAAAATCCATAGCAGTAAGAGTGATGCCATACTGCACTTTCCTTAAGGAACAGTGTTTGTGCTATAAACACTCCTGCACATCTTTTTGAGGGTATCTTATTGCCACAGGAGATAAGGCCAACACTTCATACCTTTTTCTTTTTTGAAATAATACTAAAGTGCAGCAGTTACAGCCTAAAACTACTAAGAAATCATTCACTTGTCTGAGATGATTGTTCCTTGTAGCTTGATGATTATCCTTTGCTCCCTACAGCGTATTATTTTATATTCTATATTTATATTATATAATGGCATTTCTGTTGGACACAAGGAACAATACGTAATTACATGCTTTACAGTTGTAATATGAACCCCGGGGCACTGTGCTAGTAATGATATTTTCTTTATGCACTGTTCTTTTATAGCTTTTTTCAAAAATAATTCTTTCCCCAATTTCTTCAGGGAATCTTACAAGCTGGTCTCTCCTAAATGCTGTTAATTTAAACCTGAATCATTAGAAAGCTTAAAGAGGGAGCATGAGTGCAGTAAGATTTATTATTTTTTCTCTCACACTGTATTTGCCTGTGCACTTGGACAAGTCTCTGAACTGCCTTTCTGGGGTATTGTTACATATGCTTAGCAGCAGAACAAGACACAACACCAGCTGCTGGGAAGAAAATCCCAGCCAAAACCAGTACAAATGCAGTATATGAATTAGCTGTTCTTGCAACAATGAACAGTAAGAATTCAGAACTCAAACATAAAATATGATGAATTTTAGGTGCAAATTTACCACATTTTAAAGAAAAAAAAACTGCAAAGAAACAAAACATGCTATGTCCTTCAGTATCCTGCACTGGTAACAAACATGCTCAAAGCCCAAATAGTTTGAACCAGACTATTTTGTGTCATGATATATTTGCAGTCTGAGATTCCTATACACTTTCACTGGATAAGCAGTATCAAAAGAGGCCTTTAAGTTTACAGTGCTTTTAGTACATACACATAGCAAATGGCAGGGCTGAAGAGTAATGTGCTCTGTTGACATGTTAAAAATACATAGTTAAGAATAAAGACATAGGGTAAGGAGCTAAGAAATTCATGCTAAAATCAAGAATGAGATGCTTTTTTAGGAAAAGTGTCTTATTTCTGATCTGACAAGCTCTGATTTAGCACATAACAAGACAATAATGTGAAAAACATCTCTGGATCAAATGTTCCTTGTACTGAAAGAGTGTATTTAGCACTTGTGCACTGACACCCATTTTCCTTTCTGAAATGTTCTGCTGTTCATGTCAGCTTCTTTTTCCAAAGCTGTGGTGACCTTGTTTCCTTAGTGTTGGATCTTTACTGATAGCAGGATGCTATGGGAAATTCTACTGTCCAGTCATTAATTTGAATGTCTTTGCACAGCAGTTGTAGGTATGGTGCTTGATGATTCTCTTTTCTACTCCCATCTTCACAGAATCAACTAGGCTGGAAAAGACCTTTGAGATCATTGAGTCCAACCCATGACCAAACACCACCTTGTCAACCAGACCACGGCACTGAGCGCCACAACACCTTAAACACCTTTCCTTAAACACCACCAGGGACAGTGACTCCACCACATCCCCAGGCAGCAGGCAATCACCCTCTGTGTCAAGAAATGCCTCCTAATGTCCAACCTGAACCTCCCCTGGTGCAGCTTGAGACTGTGTCTTGTCCTGTCACTGGTTGCCTGGGAAAAGAGCCCAACACCCACCTGGCTACACCCTCCTTTAAGGGAACTGTGGAGAGTGATAAGGTCACACCTGAGCCTCCTCTTCTCCAGGCTAAACAACCCCAGCTCCCTCAGCTGCTCCTCACAGGATTTGTGCTCCAGACCCTTCACCAGCCTTGTTGCCCTTCTCTGGACATGCTCCAGCAGCTCATTGTCCTTCCTAAACTGAGGGGCCCAGAACCGGACACAGCAGTGCTGAGTGCAGGGGGACAATCCCTGCCCTGGTCCTGCTGGCCACACTGGTGCTGGTACAGGCCAGGATGCCATCGGCCTTCTTGGCCACCTGGGCACTGCTGGCTCATGTCCAGCTGCTGTCACCAACACCCCCATGTCCTTTTCTGCCTGGCCACTGTCCAGCCACTCTGTCCCCAGCCTGGAGCGCTGCCTGAGGTTGTTGTGGCCAAAGTGCAGGCACTTGGTCTTGTTAAACCTCACACTGCTGGATTCAGCCCATGGATCCAGCCTGTCCAGGTCCTTCTGCAGAGCCCTCCTACCCTCCAGCAGATCCACCCCTCCACCATGGTGTCATCTGCAAATCTGCCAGTGGCAGACCTTAACAATTCAACAGCTATGATATTGCAACCTTGCTTATTGCAGAGGATATGTGTTATCTTGTAATACTATCAAGAGGGGAATGTCTTTAAACTAAAAGAGGGTAGGTTGAGATTAGATTTGAGGAAGAAATTCTTTACCACAAGGGTGGTGAGGCACTGGAATAGGTTGCCCAGAGAAGCTGTGGGTGGTCCATCCCTGGAAGCATTCAAAGCCAGGATGGATGAGCCTTTGAGCAACCTGTTCGAGTGGAAGTGGGGGTGGACTAGATAGGTCCTTTCCAATCCAAACCACTTCATGATTCTATGAATGTGGTTAAAACTTTGAACATTTCGCACTTCCTCCTATCTAAATAGTAATAAAAATTAAAATGTTTTTAAAAATATCTTTGTACATTTCTAGGACATGTCAATGACATTAGGGAAGCAAAATAAGTACTTGTAATCTCACAATTCAAGTAATTTAATCTTTCCTTCTTTTACTAATCCCGTTTCCATGATGGAAATCCTTCCATGTGGTATCAAGATAGAGCAGGATATGGTGGCTGGGGTTTCAGAGGTGCAGCGAAAGGAGCAGGTAGGGAGTCAAGGTGCTGCAGAGTGATTTCAGTCAATGATAGACTGTCTTTAATCTCTTTTTCTGGGGGACAAGAACCAAAGTGAAGGCAGATGCCAGCACTGAAAAACAGGCTGCCATTACCCAGGGAATGGGTCTCTGGGGGGCAGCTGGACAAGCTGCCCCCAGAGTGTCTTGGAATGTCATTCACCCAGCAGGGAGCTGAGGAAGTTGCAGGGAGGACAGGCACACCAAGGATGACTGAAGCAGTTGGCACCGGGAAGGCACTTGCCTGGGAAAGAAGGGGAAACCCTCGTGCTAAGGATCTGCACCCCGTTCAGGGACAGGATTGGCAGGAGTGCTGGGTTCCATGGCCCTAGGAGTCCCACCAAGCCCTGTTCCCCCAAAAGGGGGGGGTTGTCACAGCCCTGGGGGTCCTGCAAAGCTCAGGAGCCCCCTCTCTCCCAAAAAGAGTTAACATGGTTGTGGGGATCCCAGAGAGGTGTCACAGATCTGAGGGTCCTGATGATCCCAGCCATCTCCTTTGAAAGATGTGTCATTACCCTGGTTGTCCCACGGAGAGAAGGTGTCACCACACCAGAGGTCTCAGGCGATGGGGGTTTGTCATTGTCCAGGAGGTGCCTCCAAACCAGCATCTCCAGAAAGAGGGCTCTCATGGAGTGGGGTGTCCAGGGCCATGCTGCTGGCATTCCACCACATAGGTACCAATCAGTGGGCTAACACTTGTCCCTGCATCAGCCACCATCCCCTGAAGGTGTCTCCAGATCTGCAGGGAAGTCATCACTCCAGCCTTCTTCCAGGCCAACTGGTCTCCCTCTTCCCCAGCCTCCACACCCATCCAGCACTGCACCTGCCTTACAGCCCCAGATCAGGGAGCACCCAGCCCTAGCAGCCAGCATTTTGTTGTAGTGCAGCATTGTGTCATAGTACAGGTGAGGCTCCAAGCTTGATCTCCTTCCTGAACGAGTTATACTGACAGCATAAAAAAACCCATTCATAATAAGACAAAACCAAGACACATTCCCACACTGAGGAAACACT
Source organism: Rhipidura dahli (assembly GCA_013399225.1). Taxonomy (NCBI): domain Eukaryota; kingdom Metazoa; phylum Chordata; class Aves; order Passeriformes; family Rhipiduridae; genus Rhipidura; species Rhipidura dahli. The sequence goes on from VXAC01005699.1 coordinate 225,892, forward strand.
TCCCACCCTCCCAGATTCAGGTGAGAGTGAAGTCCTGCCTTGTCCCCTGAGGTCAAGCCATAGGGGGTGGCAGAAGGATTCCCCACAAAACTTCAGAAGTCCTGGAGATCGCTGTAAAAATCCCACCTGCTGAGCTTGCCCCTGCAGGTGCAGCTCTTGAGGTGGAACTTGCACAGTGAACCATGGGGCCATAGTCTTGGGTTCTGCAGCATCTAGACACCTCTGGCCCTGTCAGCATCTGAAGCACAGCCCTCCATCCCCACCCATCTAGGGCACCCACGATGTCTTAGTCTGTCTTCTGTCTTTTGATTAAAAGGTAACAGCTTTCAGTATATGTATTTGCATTTCTGTCTGTCTGTTCAGAGCCTTTGTGACTTTTATTCCAGGTTAGGACTCCACTAGTGTTACTGTGCAACTAACAGCTTCGCAGCCAATGTGGTAAATTTACACTGTAGTTTGCATTACAGGACTTAACTTTTAATTGCTTTAAAAATATTGAACATTTTGTTCTGGAAGGTCCTTTGTTGTGTGTTCTCAGGCTGTGTACACAGACTGGGGATTCCCAATGCTCTCTGTTCTTGTTGTCAGAAATGTCTGTAAACTTCACAGATAAGACATCCCTTCCCATTCAAATTCTGCTTCCCTGTGGTATGGCAGTGGCTGCCCTCCAATCTCTATCCAGTTCTGGCAGTGGTGACCATGAGCAATTTTCCTTACTGTGTTTTTTTAGGCCAAGCAGTGAGATGGGTTTTAATTCCAGTGTTTTTCTTGGATGCAAACTTTCAATGCACAAATTTCAACATGCCTTCAAATTCTCAGAAGCTGACTTTGCAATTTGTAATGACATTTAATGTAGGGTCTGGACTTAATCAAATGTTTTGAGTAAAATAGATAGAATGTCCAATGGAGCTTAATGGCTAGCTTCATATGCCACCCTTAAACTTCACTTGCTGTACTGTTTTATTCCCCTACAGAGCCATTAAGAAGTGTGGTTAAAAATAATTTTCTGTTCCTACTCTGCTAGTTGTAAGTGAGTATTTATCCATTATTTTTCTGATCATAATGCTGATAAATAAAAGAACTAACAGATTTACAAATAAGGACAATAGTTAGCTAAATTCAGTAAGGTGTCACAGGTGCAATTACAGAAAATTCACATAACTGAAGCAAAAGCATTGACAGAAATAAGATCTAAGCAGCCCAATGGCTGATACTAATGAATAAAGAAGAAAAAGCCATTATTTCAACAGAATTATTTGAAATATTGATCCGGATGTTAAACACTGTTGATTTAAAGCTAATGAACATTTAGAAATCCAAACTGGAATTCCAAATGTGTTCTTCAGAAACAAAACTGCTGTTGTGATTTTTAAGTGTCAGGGAAAAAAAAAGACAGTGCAGTTATGCTTTGTCCATTTTCAAGCTGGATAATCAAATCTTGGAGAAAGTCTATACTTCTTCTGTCAGCAGTAATACCAGAACATAGTTACATTCCTTCCACCAGCTGGATTCCATGGCACTTATTATTGATGTCATGCACACATGGCAGTGAAAACACTAAGCAGTCCAACAATTCAAAGAGTTGTATTTAATAAATGATTTATAAATGGTTTACAGGTTGGAGGTGAGAACCTTTTTGAGCCTTGTAGCATTTTGGCCACTGACTTCAAGTACAGCCAAAATGTCACGGAGACCATTCAAACACCATTCTCTGCTGTAAGTCTGCCCATGATGAATGGGCCTGCAGCAGACAGGTCAGTGACAGACTGTTCGGTAAGGAGGGTATATACTAATTTCTTCTCTGGCACTTAAGGATGTTCCTTCACGTTGCTCTCATCCCTGATGGCAATTTGCCTAAACTAAGAAACCTTGCCTGTTACAGACATCCAGGTGTGAGTTTTGCTTCTGCTCCTTCATAGTGTGGTGTGCAGGTATGTCCCTGCTTCTTCCTTTGAAAGCTTGACAAGCTCCTCCTGGCCCCCCTTGTCTTTCTGTCTTGTTGCTCATCCAACTTACAGCGTCTCTCTTTTCCAGGGGGAACACATGACCACACATCAGCTCGGCCACTGGAAATGTCCTGCACACAGATTACCAAAAAGTCAGGTCCTTTATCCACATGCATTTGCCACCTACATTTTGATTCTTGCTCCTGGGAGGTAGGAAACCTGAAAAAACCTATATTGTACACCAGCTAGTTTGGGGGTTATAAATAAATGTCTTAATTCAAATACAGAATACAGATTAAATGATGTTTCCAGGGCAACATTGTGACTGCTTCACCAAAAAAAAAAAACAACAAACCAAACCTGAATGTTGTATTTTCCTAGGTTTTTGGGTTCTCTAAACTTGGAAAGCTTGGCAACAGTTTTCTGGCCATACTGATTGTCTTTTAAAATCTCTCACTAGTCTTTTCCTTTTTTTAAACTAGATTTTCAGCTCTTTTTAAAGAAATCAATGGAACTACAACAATTAATAGCACCAAAGAACAATCCCTTTCTTTTAAAATACAGAATAATGTCTCAAAGTTTTTCTTCCTTCCCTCTAAATTTTGGCAGAAGTCTCTTAAGATGGTACTGTATGCTTTTACAGGACTTCAGTGTGCTGGAATAATGCTGTTAGAGATGGGGAAAATTCTATTCATTCTCCTATACATCCATGTCCATCCATCCATCCATCCATCCATCCATCCATCCATCCATCCATCCATCTATCCATCCAACCATCCATCCATCCATCCATCCATGTATGCATCCATCCATCCATCTGTCCATCCCTTGGGTCATTCACCCATTAGCCTACTTTTAGATCTCCAGTTACGAGTCTAAGGGTACACTATTACTCAGAAGTGGCTAACCTATATGAAGCTGAAAGAAAAGTATTTTAAATCAGCCAAGAAAACTTGCATTTGGCACTGAATGAGCTGTTGTGCTTCTGCTTCTCAGAATCTTCATAGAGCAGTGGCAAACACAACTTGTTTGCCACACAGATGTCATGCCCGTGACTTAGCAGCACTGTAAACACGTCACAGTATGCAGTGAGAGGTACTGTGTGGGGTCTCATTAGGCAGAACAAGAGGCAGGGACATTACGTCATCCCTAAGCAACCTGGTCCCCCAGAGAGTCACAGGTCAAAGTGAATTTGGTTCGCTCTGCTCTGTTACAGGGACATGCGTCAATGAAGGACAGGAATGTCACAGCATTGGCTTCAGGAGGAGAGGCACACCATGCCTGGCAAGCAGTGAGGCAGAGCAGAATTTCTGCTGGGTGGCAGCAGTTCTAGATACAGTGTAGGGCCACCAGTGTCTCTTTAAATTTATTTCCAATTCAGATGAGCATTTATTCTTGTATGTGTCTGATTTGCCTCAATTTTCAGAAGATGCTTTCCTTCCCAAGCTTCTGGTATTTCTGAAGTCTGGTCTTTTCCCCTTTACTACCACTGGCTGTACTCACTCTGCTGTGGGTGTTGTCACATCTTGATGCTTCTGCACCCTGAGCAGCCAGCGAAGATGTTTGCTGTGGCTCTAAGTGGTCCCCTGCACAGTGGTTTCCAAGGTTCGTTGATGACATTACACTTAAAATCTTGTGGTAGATTTGTGGTTTTTTTAAACACACTTCAGCTGTACTAGCCAGTTGCTGTTCCCACTTGCAGCATTAAGTAAGATGATACATATTTCGTGGGATGACAGCATGCAGCATTTGTCATTTTGCATTTTTTCTTTAGACATCTCTCTTCTGTGTGCTTTTTAAAAGATTGAGAAACCCTCCCATTCCTTCCCTTCCCCTCTATCTAAGAAAATATGTTTGCATTGAGTACAATAAAGGTCCGAGTGACTCCCCCAAAAGAGAACGTGTCTTTAGGAATGTAGTTAAAATGCCTCACTATGTCAGAGGCAGGTTAACTGTGGCTCATGACAGATTCATTCATTTGTCTTCCTCATGCAGGGGGTTTGCCATGGCCACTGTAGAGTGTGTTGGCCATAAGTTTTTCATTTATGTCCACTATGAGGACATCAGGGGAAAAAAACCCAAAACAAGTCAGTGACTTACAACTGATGAACTGTGTGTTGCAACAATTAGAATTCTACATATTTATTTAAAGAACTTCATATGTGAGATTTTTGACTCTTATTCAGGGGAACTGAGCCCAGAAAGCAGCATTATGATCATCTAATCTGAACCCCAGAATCATAAAAGCCATAGAGCCTTTCTCTAGTAGTATCTGCTCTGAACATGTTAAGTTTACATGAATTGCTACAGCTTTTCTTTCTGTGTATGGCACAGCAACTCTGAGATCTGGAGGACCCATGGTATCCTTAGGTAGCACCAGAACTCAGTGATTTGCAATAGTACACTCAGGAAGGACACCTCATGGCTGTGAATTAGGCGCTTGTTTGGATACTGTATTTAAGCCTCTAAATAAAGGTTTTTTACAGGTTTGAGTGTCTTACTTCACTTAGTTTCAGTGGCTCCTCGCTATTATGAAATGGTCTTAGAAGAGAGAGATGACAATATAGACTGAAGATTTTGGGTAGGAACTGTCTGTAGGAGCAGAGAACAATAAGGCAGTGCTGGCCACAGCCAGTCTGTACATATTGCAGAGAAACAGCTTCCTACATGATGTGAATCAGACACAGCCTTTTGCACAGGCTTTACAAAAACTCTAGGCTCCCTGAGCTCATTCCCATTTCAAAATCAGGAAAATATGGATTATCTCATCTGTTTCCTCTTGTTGTGCTAATGCAAGGCACCAGTGTCCCATCAGTCTCTGCTGGGCTGCATGATCAGCATTCTGCCCATCGTCAGCCATCCCAGTGATGGACCAGCAAATTGTGTTCCTGTTTGCCATGTCCTGGGCTGGGGAATTTCTTTGGATGAAATGTGAAAAAGGTCTTTCAGATATCTAAGGCAGGCCTCATGTTGCCAAAGCAATATGGCCAAGAGCTATGTAATGCAAGTGATCTGAAATAAGATCACAAGCTAATTTCAAACTAAATAAACAGAGACAGAGCCTGATGACATATTATTTGTAGGAAAAGGCAAGGTTTTGAAGTTTAAAAAGTATCTATGGATATATTTTCAGTTCATGTAAATGAGTATTACTTAACAATTCATATTTTAGAAAACTGGAATTTATTGAATAATAGCCTTAGTATATTGCATTGAGCAACATTTTGAGATAATAACTGCCTTTTCTATGAACTTTTTCCCTGAATTTGTTTTGAGCATGTTGAAAATTAGTGTCTTCCTAAAGTAGATCTCAAAGTCTTCCTTTCTCCTTTCAATTCTTCTCTATGTTGTATATAGTTTCTCACAGATGAGTATACAAGATACAAAAAGAAAAACTGTTCCAGAATTTTCTTCTGATTGGCCTCATCTTTTCATTTTCAAAGTACACTGAACTTGTGTTTTGGGTAACTTTTTTTTTTTTTTAAGGAAGGTTTTAAACATATTGAAGGATGCATGTTGGCATCTTTTATCTAAGGACAATCTGGTATGTATATTAGTTTTAGGTCCTTGCTGGCAGCCTACAGGCATGCTGAAACACATGCAAACTACGTAATTCATTGTAGATAATACAAAAAGGACGTGTGAATAGTTAGAGGTATATAGGTATTCTGATACATATTTGATATTTGTGCAGTTATATATAGGCAGCACAGTCGTAGCAATCTGTAATTGCATTCCTAGTGTTTACTGGCAGCAGATCTACCTTCCTGAAGAACAACCCTTTTCTTACACCGTGGTGACGCTACCCCCCAGGGCTGTGCCGATTTCTAGGTCCATGCCACCCCCAGGCCGACCGCGGCCTCCCATCACCCGCCCCGTCTCACCGGTCCTTACGGCCTCGCCAAGGGACGTGGGCGACAGCAGCAAGTCCCTGTCCAGTAATTTGCTGGAAGTCGTCGGGCAGGCGGCTGGTTACCTCCAAGCCAGCGTCCAGCTTCTCCTTGTTGGCCTTGGTCAGTCTCTTGATCTTTACCAGGAGGTCAGGGCGGCCGTAGCGAAAGTGCGGGTTCCAGAAGTGGTGCAGGGGCCCATCGGGACAGCTGGTATCGCCCCCCGCCGTGGCCGAATTCGGCCTGGGCCCCGCCGCGCCGCTGGCCGGACTCACTGTCAGCTTGTGGAATCCGTACAGGTTGAGCTGGCGGACGATACTGCCGAAGTTCTTTGTTTTGAAGAGCTCCTCCTCCCCCGCGGCGCCGGGCCCCACGCCCAGCAGCTCCTGCTCGAAGAGCCCCTGGTCGATGAACAGCCCTTCGCCGCGGGCATCCCAGCGCACCGAGTGGACGCAGGGGCTGTTGACCAGCAGCCACAGCTTCATGGGGAAGGTGCAGGGCCGGGGGATGGCAGGATGGGAGCGGGGCCAGAGGGCGGCGGAGGAGGGGCGGAAAGCAGCCTGCAGCGGCGGCTTCGCCATTGCGCCGGGCGGCAACTGTCTCGACACGCGCCAGCGCGCGCCCAACGCCCCTGCGCCGACAACGGCCGCCGCGCGAGGGCGGCGCCATCCCGCCGGGCTCCGGCACGNTCTGAGCGCCGCGCCCTCAGCGCCCGGAGCGCCGCACGCTGCCCACAGCACCCCCGGTGCCCCCAGAGCCCTCCGGTCCTCTCAGTGCCCCCAGCCCACACCCCACTGCCCTCCGCGTCACTGACAGGTCGGGAAGAATACAACTCTCTAACACCGTAATTTCAGAGTTAGAAAGCAGGAGTTACTTTATTTCAGTGCTGGATGCATGGGGGACCACACCTCCTAACGCACGCTAGCTAAGTTCCAAGCAATTTCTATACAAACGATACCTGCTAATCTAAATTCCCAGAAGTCTCATCCTCCTTCTTAGAGCTGTACACCTTATAGCTGGGCATGGTTATACCATTTGGGGAATTGTCTTAAGACGGGTAGAGGGTCTCTGGTGGTCATTTGTGGGATGGCTCCCACCTGACTTTATCCTTTCATGGCCACAAGTTCACCTGAGGACATGACTTGGAGCTGGCTCATGGCCTGCTGTCTTGGCTGAGCAACTTCTCTTTTATGGTTTATGAAACTTTAAACAGTGGGTCTCAGTTTTTCTTGTCACAACTGAGATACTGCCAACAATATGCTTTTTGAGTATTTACATTATCAGTTTCCCCATGTCCACTGTGTCCCCAGCCCACACCCTAATGCCTTCAGTCCTCTGCCCCTGCTATCCCTTTAGCCCTCCAGCCTCTGTCATCGCCCTCAGCTACCTCAGACCCCTCAGCCCTACCACTTCCTCTCAGCCTCCTCAGCCCCACCATCCCCTCAGCTGCCCCCAGCCCCCTCAGCCTCCTCTCCCTTCAGCGGATCCCCAGTTCCTTCAGCCCTGACATCCCTGAGGAGGATAATGCTCCAGTGCCACCAGCAGCTCCCATTGTTCCTTTGACCTGGCTGAGAAGGTAATGCAGGGTGTATGGGGGGCCCTGGCAGGAAGGGGTTCAGAGCTGATGGGACATGGAAAACAATCCCAGTGCTGGTAAGAGGGCATCCCTGCCCATCTGTGGGCATGACAGCTCACTGTACTCTGGAGAGGCCTGGATTGATGGTAGCACAGACCATCAACCACTCATCATGCCCAAAGGTCACCTATGCCAGGTGCATCAGAGCATCGCCTCTGTCTTGGGAGCCAATAATGAACAATGCAGGTCATCTGACTTCAGATGTTCAGTAGCAGCAGGAAAAAAAAACAATGAGGAATGTTCTGTAGTAGAACAAAGGGAATAGGAGTGATGTAGGCACCCTAAAATGGGGTAAGGGACTTTCACAAAAGCCTCAAAGACACTTATGGTCTTGACTCCGAATGTGAAAGGGAAGGAAGTGGTGAAACATAAATCAGGAGCTGGTTGTGATGTCCTGGGCAGTTATCTTAATAAAATGCAACACAGTTGCTGGAATGCGATAGAAATGAATAATTGCTTCTGTTACCGTGTGGCATCTACTTGCTAGGTGTTGCATATCTATCTATCAAAAATTACTCAAGGCCCACAATTATGAAATGCTAAAGAAAGGCTCATAGACTCACATTTTAATCCAGTTGCTGTGGGTTGATAATCAGAATCTGGTTTTATGCCTTGATCCTCCAGATAGTCCTTAAATAGTTTTCTTTTGTAGTTGGTTTTTGGGTTTTTTTTTTTTTTTCATGCATGCAAAGGTAAATTCCTTCTATAATATGGAGTATGAGGGAGACTGGTTTTCAGTCAGCAGTAGAGACAGCTCAGCCATTATTAGTCAAAAGAGAAACAGTCTTGTAGTATGTGGGCAATCTCTGGCTGAAATTCAGTAGAACCAGATTAGCCAGCCAAGAAGGCACTGAAGAGTAAAGGGATTAATCCTTTGGTGCAGTGTTGTATGGACTTTGGGATCACTGTCATTGCAAAGTGGTTGCCTTTCCAGCAAAAGAGTGAAAAACAGCATGAGTGGTGGAGACAGCACTCCTGCTATTACCTGCAAATATTGTGGTTGTCGGCTGCATTTAACCTTAGCTATGGATACTTGTGTTGGCTGTGTGATTAAAGCTTACAAAAAGACACTTACCAAACAGTCTGCCTGGGCCAGCACTTTTGCTCTTACCCTGAAAAAACTAAGTGTTCTCTGGGTTCACAGCAGGAAAATCTCCTGAAAAAACACTACTGATGGCTGACATCAGTCAAGATGGCAGGCAGAGAGAAGGTGGAGGCTGGATAAACTCACAGACTGATGTTGGGCCAAGTGTGTATTATGATTTTGCCTGCACATGTGGAGCAGGAGGTACAGGGGCTCTGCAGCTGGCAGGAGTGAAGTGGAGCGGCAGCCAAGACCAGCTCTGGCAATTAAATTTTACTAGAAATAGTTGCTTGTAGTTTACAAAGCAGGTGGCCTGGCACTGGGCCAGCACAGAGATAGAGCTTTGCTGTCCTCCCCCTAAGCCACATCATACAGCTGTTTGCGATTCAGAGCCAAGCCAGTGATCTCTGTAAAGCTGATCAGAGAAAGGGGTTCAACTTGCTTTGTAACAAACAAGCCAAACAAATTGTCAGAGGTCGCAAAATACTATTCCATCATGCTGGACTCCTCACATAGGAGGGGCTTTTCATCTTTAACAAAATACTCCCTTAAATAAAGTAAGTGAACCAAGCAAGCTCAGTCTGCTCAGGCACAACCTCACATTGTCAAAGGCATTGAAGCATCCAGTGCAATAGTCTGGAAGGAATGTCTGAGACTTTTTCTAATGGCTAATCAAGAATCCCTGATTTGCAAACTGTCTCAAACAAATTGCTGCTTGCTCAGGCAGAAGCTTGAAAACTGATTGCACACTCCTGTAGTATAGCTATATTCAGATTTAGCTGTGGGGTCATTTATCACCTGAATTACAGCTGCAGAATCAGACAGATGTCTGGAATGCTGAAGTCAGAGTAACTTTACTTATACCATATTTCACAGACTTTCAATGGTTCTTTCTTCCCACATGCCCTGCTGCCCCTTTTTTGTCATTTCACAAGCAAAATCAGTCACTGGTCTAGTGGCAGAAGGGTCCCAAAACCAACCTTATTATAATGAGTAGTAAGCCATAGCTGTGCCACCCTCAGTTTCTTCTATAAGACAGGGATGGTGGCATTTTCTTATTTATTAAGGCAGTTGAGTACAGGAGGAGGTGGAAATACTCAGATGTTGTTAAAAGCACAGGACAAATATTTTCTTGGTGCTGTACCAGTCAGAGTCTACATTTCAGGAGTCTGCAAACCTCTGAAAAACCCTTACTTCAATGAAGAACTTCCACTTTGAAGGTCTTTGAAGGTTTTTGGCAACATTTGCTCCAGATGAGATAAAACCTCATAAAGATATCATATCAACAAACTTTAATAGGTCATGTTAATGCCTAGAGGAATCTAGAGCATCTAGATAAGGCTTTGATCTATCTAACTTTCATCATGGATTGCAAGATGTGGTTACTCAAAAGCCTTGCAATGAGGTAGTCCTTGGTGCAGTTAGCCCAAGCTGTCCTCAAAGCACATGCAAGAGCTGCATGCCCAATGCTGCTCTGCCTGCACTGCTCCCACATCTCTTCTGACCCCTACTCAGCCTTACCAGATCCAAATTTCCCCAGACCACTGCCTTCTGGAGAGAAATGGACAGGTTCATCTGTACTGGAAATGTTGGTATAAAATTGATTATGACAGTAGGGAAAGCAAGAATTGAGTGCCTTATCTCTCCTATACCTTTGTCATTCTCTTTGTCCCACATCAGGTCAGTGCCTGTGGTAAGGACAGTAACAAGGCCAAGCGGCTGCCTGAGGTGTCGTGTAGTGCAATGCTCCCAGAACACCTCTGCTGGACTTGCAGGCCTCTGCCAGGCAATGCTCTGTACAAAAAAAAAAAAAAAAGCTCTGGACATCTAAGGACAAGTGACAAGGATTGCCAAAGGCAAAGGCATCCCCGAAGCTTTCAGTGTTCCTGAATTAAGTAAGCACTTGAGCTGAATACAGAGCAGGTATTTGTCAATCTAGATTGCTGTTTGCTGTGAGAAACTAAATCCTCCTGAGCTGTCAGCTCTGACCTTTCTTGCATCCTTAAGGGATTTTCTTGTTTTAAGTAATTAAACATCAGTACTTTCATACTGTTCTTACTGTGTTTCTGTATGAATAGCCTCAGTCCTCCTAAGTGCATGAGCTACTGAGATAACACATTCACTATGATTTCAGCACTTACATGGTCCTGGTGCCGTGTCCTTGATTCCTCATATATTCCCTCTCAAACTGCCCATCAGTGCATGCTCTATTCCTCATCAATACTGTTTGGTTTTTTTTTCAAAACCTGCCAGCATCCACAATTTTCCACAGGCAGTTAAAAAATCTCCAAATAACCAGATTCAAGTTTCATACTAAAGTATTATTATCTGGCCCACTTTGAGAGCAAAACAAGCAAACCTTATATATATATTCCCTGGTAGGTCAAAAGGCAAATGCCACAATGTCTGTGATAAGGGGTAGTCATTTATCTGAAACACAGTTTTGGAAAAGCTAGAAATAGCCCAAAAGACTCAAGCATCTGATCCCTGAATAGAAAAGAAGCAACTAGAATTCTATATAGCTGTTTTGGAGAGCAGCATCTTTTTTAAAAGCCCTTTTTTCAGGCCGCAATAAGAGAGGAGACCAACTAATGAAGAGATTCCTGATACTTTTTCCAATAGGAGCATCTGATTCATTGCACAGCTAGCAATGCTTCATTGAGCACCAGAAAATGCATTTCTGAAGGCAGTGGAAGGGCAGTATCTATTGCAAAGATATAATATCAAGTACCACTTGTTCTAACTACATACACTAGAAATAATTCCTTGTGGTGCTGGAAGAGGGCCTTTATCTTTCATTGATCATTCCAATGTGATACAGAGCAGGATTTTTCTTTTTCTTCTATTTTGAATAACTTTTTTGTCATGCAGTAGTATACTTACTAGCCTTGCTTCCTTCTTGGTAAAATTAGAAATGTAGCTCTTTCAGTGATTTTTAGTATTGAGAGATCTCTGAGGCACAATGTAACCTAAAACTGCTCCAACACAACAACTAGAAGCTATGCTCCTCAGCCTCTTTATTGTACCCAGTCATAACTCCTGCAAAACCTCATATTGCTATTTGTAAATTGATTTTACACTGCTCCTGTCTACTCAACTTGACATTTAATCAGTCAGTGCACCTCTTTCTTTATACAAAAAAATCTTGGAGGGGAAGAGCCTGGTGTAAAGTTAACGGGTTTGCAGAGAGAAGGCCACACTCATTTTCTAATTACAGATACTTTTCTTTTTACTTTATTTTTGTTAATTCTATGTCTACACTATTCTCAGAATACCATTACATTTCAACTATAGTTTTAGGTAAATAAGACTTAGAGAATGAGCTACCATAAAACTACCAAGAAAAGGTTGTGATGATACATGACTTCTGATCCTTTAGATTTCAACCAGAACAACAACACAGAAGTGATCAGATCATCATAATCTCAGCACAGATGGTTTGCTTTCCGGATACCTAAATTAAACAGCTGCAATTTGCTTTTGGCATAAAAAACCCTTATCCTATAAGCACATGCAAGTATAATGCCACCCATGATACTTCCAGGTATATGCCAACTGAAGTCAATGACAATAAATCACAGCAGAAAAATTATTAGTATACATTTTTGTAGGATGAGGATTTGTGCCTGACTCATTTAAAATTACAAAGCTCAGAGAGGCAACTCTCAAGGAAGATGTGAAAAACCTTAAAGAAATATCAGAAGATGTGAAGGCTCTTAAACAAATAGAAGTAACAATATAAGTATGTGGTAAAGACTTTCCCTGAGGCTTTCACTAATTTTACTCTTAAAAAATTTATGGCCTTCCATAAATGAAGACACTAACAATCTAAAAAAGATAGCATTTACCCACTAGTCCTTCCTGCATATGTAATGCCCAAGTTTTACTCCCTGTCTTGACTTGACCTAACATGTATAAGGACCAAACCACAAATTTATTACAGATTTCCTAACCTTTCTATAACTGTAAACAGATGAGAGAAACTAATCTGCTGCCCTCCCAGATTTTATGTCTGTCATTTACAACTAACAAGACTTCTACAGATACTCACACATGGAAGGTAAGGGGAAAGAAAGAAAAATCAGGATTTCAAAAAAGACTGTTTGCTCATTTTTTAAAACAAAAATAAGGATTACTCTTCCAGATTCATCTAAACCGTCCTGTCCATGTCCTTTGAATAAAAAGACAGTTTGCCAAAGCAGTTTATCTAGGCATTGATGAGTTTACTCTGTATATAACTAGAGAGAAAAATTACGTTATCTTTTAGGCTGCTGTTGAATTTTGTCAAAATATCTACTGCGTCAGAAAAATATTACTTTCTCTCCCCTTCACTCACTCCAAACTACTAATAACAGCTAATAATCCTTTCTTAAAAAGATATCGGGGATTTTGTTTTTCCTAGTAACCTCAGGCAAAACAAATAATGAGTGAAGAGCTGGTGTAATGAACTTTGTACACAACTTGCACTTTAATGCAGAAATACATGGGTTCTGCAGCTCTTGGCTACCAGGTCCTTCTTTTCAGCTTCCACAGCTCTAAATTTTGTTTCATATTTAAAGCACCATGACTGAGCACAATGTTACCTACTTCTAGGTACAGCGAAGCTGGATGTGTTTTTTCATTGGAAGCTTGAATCCTGTCTGTGGTTATATCCTTGATACTTGAAAGGAACAAAAAAAATGCAGTAATAAATCAACAGAAGAAACCAAAATCAGTACAAGATTCCAAGGGTTCTACAATATGTTTTAAAAAGTATTCAAGAAAGCTTCTTTTGTCAGAGAAAGTGGAAAAAAAAAAACTTCAGACAAACTGTAGCTAATGGTCTTTCAGAGCAATTAAGAAACAGTATAACTGAATTAGAGCTGCTGTGCCAAAGTTTGAACCTTTCAGTAACTTCAGTACCCTCAGTTTAAGATCACTGAGATCTGTTTACACAGGATAGGGAATCCAAGAGGCCTAGCAGCCCTGGAGAAGCCACCACAATACTGTATTTGCACCTTAGGACACTCTACTATCTGCTTTTAAGCTTCCTTAAATCCAAGTAGATTGCAGCCCTGGATTTTCTCGTGGCCTTCTGGGAACACTCCCTGCACAACAATTTTCTACTTTCTTCTGAGAAGTCCTCACTATTTTTACCAGAACTTTTGCAATTCTGTTATGATCATTCCATAAACCAGCTATAAATTACATTTTTAATATCACATCCCAAAGCAATGCACTGTGTCAGACAGCAAAATTTCTTCTGTTCAGTACCCATAAAAATATTTTTCCTGAAGGCCAGAGTCCTCTCAGCAGCAGCAGCCTACTTTTCAAGAGTCACTTTGCAGATTACATTTTCATTTCCAAATCAGCAGTGATAAACTGTCCTAGATAATAATTTGGACCAAGTGATCATCTATCTTATTGACAATGCCTCTGCTCCACAAGAGGCCTCAAGAGGCACAAGCTGTCCTTGGGTTCATAGCTCACCAGAAACTACAGTCTCCCTGATGGATGTTCCTCCTAAACTGCTGCAGCTCCAGCTTAGAGCTGGCCCCTCTGCACTGCACTCAGAAGTATTCTCACCTGCTGACTGTGGCACCTGTAGTTGAGAACATCCAGTGTTCCTTCTTTCTCCACATATATGAATACTGCACTGTGGAGATTCTTGCTTTCCACTGTCCCACAGCTGAAACAGGTCCATTGTCTGATAAAGCATAATGATACCTTTTTTTCTTGTTTTAACATCCTGTATTTACTTGTCAATTTTTGCAGAAGCCAGCTGTTCCACTTAAGGAGAAACTCTATTGCTTCAGGGTTCCTTTCTGGGTAACAAAGATTTATATCCCTTTACTTTAGACACTGTATTGCCCCAGCATGCATCCACATGAAGGGTAAATGTTTAAGGCCTGAGCTGGTGGAATTCTTACTGACAACATCAAGTAAGGAGCACGAAGTCCAGCAGCCAATCACCCACAGTATAACCCACTCATTTGTTTGACTTTAAAATCACTCTTTTTACCAGTAATAAACTACATACTGTACACTATGCTATGCAATATAGTCTACATTCTTAGTTAGCTCTATACTTCATTACTATTTTTAAATTACAGACAGTAACAGAAAAGATTGAGACAAATGCAACAGTGATACATGAAGTATAAAACTACAGATAAACTGAGTGCTGTAACAACATCCAGTCCTGATGGATCTGAACGTGGATTAATTTTTGACCAGACAATTTGACCAGAAGTGTTTTATCACTTGAAAATACACATAAAAAGTGCATGCTTCATTCTCTATAAAAATATTTCCCAGAAAATATTATCTTCTTGGTAAAGAAAGTAGATGGTTTCGAAAGCTAGAATTTTTTCATGTTGTTGTTTGGTTTTGTTACTTAAATGACAAAATAATTTAGGTTGGAAAAGAGCTCTAAGATCATTTTATTAGGGTTTTTTTTTTTTCCAGACTTAATCAATACATAGTTTGGGGACATATAATTAGGTAGGAAGTTTGAAAATAAAGTAATTTTCATCACTTCAGTGTGAAGCAGGGAGGGGGAAAAAAAGTCAAGATTTCAAATTATGCCAATTTCTTTTATTGCTTAAATAACATATAGCTTACCACCAGCAACATAAGGCACTATATTATGATAAATTCTGTCCAACATGTGTAAGAGAAGATTTTTCTTTTCACAGCAAAATTGTCCATCTTAGGTGAGACACTACAAATATTACTAAGATCATTCTAATAAGCAGATGCTAGTGCTAGAAAAACACACTACATTAGCACTACTAATAATAGGCTGTACCATTTAGCTGTTTGCAGACTTCTTCTCTTGCCTAACACACAAAGTATTCAAGCATCAAGTTGCTGAACTACCAGAGACCATTAAAAAGTTTTGGATTACCCATAGGGTGTGATAGGGCATAGCTTCAACATCTTCATATGAAAGGAAGAGAAGAAAGAAGACAGCCTGCACCTCAAAACAGGTTTGCAATATTCCCCTCTTTTAGCAACAATGACACACGATGCACCCTCATCCAAAACTTTCAAATGTGGTTTTATTAAACTAAAGGCCAGTATTGTTGGACAAAACACTCAATATACCCACACTATAGCATCAAAGTTTTCAGTTGTGTCCTATGTGAAACGTTCCATTAATATTAAAAAAATCCCCAAACCAACAAACTATTAATTTTGAATTTCCCTCTGCTTCCAGCAGGTCTTTCATTCTTTCACATGCAAGAATATGTGTGTATAAAAGGAAAGACAAGAGAACATTAACTACAGATCAGTCTTCTAAGTAATAGTGTAAGACAGAAGCCTGTATCAGCTGTGATTAGTGCTCAGTTTATGTCACTCATGCCCTCTTAAATGACATGTTAGATGACTCAAAACACAAGTTCATATGCCAGTACTAATACTGATTCATTTACACTGCTGACTAAAAACCAAGCACGACTGTAAAACATCTATTCCATCAATCCTTTCAGAAGTTACTGAGATCCACTTTGAAAAACCAAAGCCACAACAAGCACTGCATGTCTAGAACAGCTTCAGATTGGTCTCATTCATCTACCTCATTTCTAATTACTAATTCTAATTACTTTCTATACACCAATTTCAGGTGGGGTTCTTTTTCTCCATCTTTCTCGATTCAAGCAGTTGGTTTCATTTTAAAATGTCGGCTCTGCTATTACCCTGTAAAGACACAAATTTGAAAAAAAGATTGCTTTCTAGAAAGTCAGTTAAAGTTGTGCGTGCAGACAGCACTCGTGCATCTTAAGCCAGTCTACCTACAAACAGCAGAGCTAGAGAGAATTCCTTAAGGGCTGAGTGCACTACCCTTCTGGACCAGTTTGGACATTCCCAGCAGCACAGCGCATCCCAAGGCACTGCTGTGCTCTGCTGCCCTCGCAGCACAGCAGTCCAGCCACCAGCAGCAGCAGCAGAAAAACAAACGTAGTTACCTTAATACAGCTACATATTGGCTTGCATTACTTCCTTCCCTTTCCAGCTGGTTATTTTGTCTCTCCCATTTGGCTCCATAGGAAGAAACGACCCTGTCCATCAGGTAAGGAGGAAAGACCCCTTCTGACCATCCCTGCCTGAAGTTACAAACTCAAGAACAGGGAGGAGAAACGATCCTGGCACGCCAGTCTGTAGCCTTCCCCGACGGAGCAGCTTCCGACAGCGGAGAAGTGCTTCCCTGCTGCTGGGCTCATTGATAGCAGGGATAGCTGTGCTGGAGCAGCGCCCGGTGGGGTCCCGCTCCCAGCGGCTGCCTGCCTGACCTTCCTCCGAGTGCCAGCTGGATCTTCGCCACCAGCACCAACGCCCGCCCCCGAGAAAAGCCTCTCGCACAGCCGCAAATGCTCAAGTGACCCCGGCCTGGCCAGGGCTGCCGCTGCCGAGCCCCACGCCACAGCACAGCGGGAGAGACACCCCCGGCCCCGCTCACGGCCTCAGCCGGCACTTGGGGAAGGCGGGAGAAGGCGGCGGGAGTCTCTCGCACCGCCGAGCCGTCAGTAAGAAGTGCCCAGTACCCTCAGCAGCCATCTGCTTCCCGGCGAAACGGGCTGCGGAGCCCGACCTGGGCGGCGATGCGCGGAAGAAAAAGACGACGGGTTTCGGTACCTACCCGAGTGTCACAGTCACACCAGCGCCCTCCTCTCTCCAGCAGCAGGCCGTTCTGGCCGGGGCTGGCGAACTGCAATCCCGCCGGCAGCTCGTCCCTAACGCGGAGCCTCCCGACGCTTCAATACTGCGGCTGCGGAGACAGCACAGCCGTGATCCCGCACCTCCTGCCTGTCCCCTCTGTCCGTGTCGCTGTGCCCAGGGGAGGCAGCGGGGGACGCGAGGCCAGGAGGCGGTGACGCCGTGAGACCCTTTGTCCCTATGTCCTTCTCACCTTGCTGAGCGACCACGGTGTTTGGGGGCAGCCCTGTGCTGAGACCGGAATCTGAGGCTCTGGGCAGCGATGCAGGGAGCGTAACGGTGTTACTGTGATATCCAGCAATGGGTGTCGCTGTTTTGCTGTAAAAGTTTTTCCTGGATTGTGTGGTTTTTGTTGGAATTAGGTAGTGCCGCCCCCACCCCGTCGTGGTAAAAGGGGAAAAAAAAAATCCCCAAGCCCTGTTAATTACTTTCGTATGCACGCCTCTGTGTCAAAAATACACTAGGAAGGTGAATTAATACTCGAGCAGTGTTCTTGAGTTTAAAAGTACCGTGTGCAGTTTAAGTTGGCCTCAGCTCACTGGGTTTCCAGACTTTTTTGTACTATATGTGTCAGTACTCTCTGGACCCAAATAATTATTTGGGCTGTCCTGCCTGGAAAGGAAGCAGATGTACCCACCCTGACTGCATTCAAAGTACTGTGTAGTTGTATAAAGCGATGATATCCAGCTACATAGAGAACTGTTCATCAGAGAATTGTTCCTCTGAGCTGCTTTAGCCACAAAACGTACAGAAGTGGCACATATGTTGCTGAACCTCTGTTTGCACTAATGACTGAGAAGGTTCATCTGTAATGATAATTTTTTAATTCTTATGAGGGATTTGATGTTGCACCTGTATGAACAAGGAACAAGGCTGTCTGCATGTGTCATCAGGTGCATAGCTTACTGCACACAGTAAGTGCTTAGGCACTCAACAGGATTACTTACACCCAAAGCAGATTCCACAGCCTCTTAATTAAGATCTAGTCCAAATAAAAGAGATTTCCAGACTGTCAAATTCATTATTGCAGTTAAAGGTTGAATAAATACAGGTACAGCAACACTGCATTTGTTTAGCACAGAAGAACGTATCTATAGATAGGGCAAATGCCAGCTAAGAGTTGTAAAAGTCTAGTGGATAAGCAGGAAAGTGACATGCAGATAGATTTTACCTCTCCTAGATGCAAGAACCTGATGACACACCAGTAATAAAATGGAGCAACAGGCATTGCTCACAATGCTCTGAAAAAGATGGTGGCAAGGGTCCTTTGGAGGAGTAAGGTTTTTTCACATGTACAAGGAGAGAGGAGAGTATATTTTCTTTACCAGGATCTTTACTGGATGACTACCTCACCTCAGTAGAAGTGTGACACTGACCACCTAGTCCTCAGCAGCTTCTCACACCCACAGAAGACAAACTTTGTCCCACAGAAGAGGCCAACTTCAGGCAATGGCTGCTGCTGCTTTTACCCTCTCAGCTTCCACTTGCAGTCTTGGTTCCAGCTTCTGGCACCACCACTAAACCACTGAACAGCTCTATGCCTGTGGCTCCAGTACAGTAGTTTTAGCTGCAACAGTGAGTGTAATGGAGCAAGCTTGCTTCCTGAACCAAATATGTGTTTTTGAGGAGGGAAGCAGGGAATGGGGACATGCAGGGAAGAGGTCTGAGATAATTTCTGCATTGCAGCCCTTTGTAAAACATATACTGGGCAAGTGTATTTTCTGAAGGCATTAATCATCAAACCAAATAAGAGGACAATGTGTCTGAAAAAACCCACCAGTATTCCTAGAAGTTTGAACAACAGCTAGTGTGAATTTGGACTACTGAAGACAGGAAATTCTGATCATTCCTTTTTGCCTTTAATGCACACCTTGAATCGTTAGGTGAATCAGCAAATAAAACCCAAGTGAGTATCAATTTATGTTCTGCCTGTGTAATTTCTGATCATTTTCCTATCCAGATCTCCATCAGTCTCTTTAAACTATGGTATCATTCCAGAATTTGAGGAAATAACTTCAAGGGTTATTGCTGAAACAAATTGCTACCACATCCCTCATATGGTGAATTCCATCAAAATTTGACACTAAACACTATACAAGATGTTGCTCACCTGAAACTGCTACCTTGTTGTGAATGCTTTTTTGTGTGTGCCCCATTTTTGTTTCACAGTTTGCTTAGTGTGGGAGTAATAGGAAAACAGTTTTGTCTTTCATTGGCCATCAACAAAAGCAGCAGTATCAGAAGTATCAAGTTAACACTACCAGCTAGCTTGTCACTAATGCTATAAACACTAGATTTTTAGTATCTCTTGCTAAAGCAGGTATTTTATAGTTAGAACCAAGTTTAAGTATAGAGGTGTAACAATATGTTCTATTAATCATTATTGTTGAGCTGTTGCTTTGATGTTGAAGGCTAGAACAGATCAACCAGTGTTTGCTCCACAGGCATACCCTGTGCTGTAACACAGAATCAGGTTTGGATTTCACAGTCTTTCCAAGCTGGACTGTTGTCTCTGCAGTGCCTCATTGCTTTTAAAGTCGAGAGCAGCTACAGTCACAATCCTGCTTAGTGGCTTTAATGGTATCACATCTGGTGGTGTTAAAGGAGACCAATTCTTTCCCCTTCAGGCATCGCAACAGAATTTCACTATAATGAATTACCTATTTGAGTCCACCCACACTTTAAGGAAATTTAATCAATTAAATTCTCTTTAAGAGGAAAAAGACAAAAAAAGCTTGTTCGGGGTACATTATTCAGCATAGATATGGCTGGTTATTCTGGCAAGTTTTTCAGCAGAAACATCCAAAACCAAGGCTTTTTTTGTCTGCTTGTTGGTGTAGTAAAGCTTGAATTTGAATTTGCCATAAGTGGATGGAGGTAAAGTGTACCGGTAGAAGAATTATGCTTCCCAAAGAGACACAAAATGATCCACCACAAAGTTCACAGGAAGGGAATGCTATCATTTATGTGGTGATAATTAGGGCTGTCCCAGTTTTTGCATTGTTAATTATTGCACATTTTTGATTTTGGCTGTTTGACTTCTTGGGTGAAACTGGAGGAAGAAGAGAAGTCTAAATTTTTCTTCAGCATTAGAAACCTTTGAAGACCAGGGAAATAAATTGATGAAGTGCTTGCTATTGTTCTGAGCAACACCTTGTCACTTGTCACCTTGTCACTCACATGGACCAGTAAATTCAATGCCTTTGTTGCAATGACACAACTTGTGATCCTAACTTCAGCATGTGCTATAGCAGCTTCTTCAGCTATTTCTGACACATTCTGGCAGGACACCATCTATTGTGGGGAAAGGTAACATCCAGCTGCAGAGCTTGAGACAGCAGTTTTTTAATACCTCTTCCATTTAGATCTCTGAAAATAATGTCTGTTTTATTAACAACTAGGTTACTCAATAAGTAGTGACCTACAACATCTGCCATGAACTCTGATCATAAAAGCAGCAGCAGATCTTGTGCACAGTGTGCCCGTGGCAAAAGCCTATACACAGAGTTACTCATTTATAGAACAGTTCTGCTTATAAAACATTCAGAATAAAATGTCAGCAGTAGCACATTTTGGTCAAGAAGGAATTGTTTTATTTTTTTGAACAGGGAAGTCCTACATGGTAGGTTAGTTATTGTATTGGGGAAGGGCATGTACAAGGGGATTTAGCAAAATTTTGAGTGAGACCAGCAGAACCAAGTCAGAATAAAAACTCTCCCTAGCATACTGTTAGCAGTGTCAAAAATAGATCAAGGTTTCTTCCTTGCCTTGGTCAGATGCTTTTGTGGAAAAATAACTGGCTTATATTTCAAGTGTTTTTTGGCATAGACCTTGATACAGACTGAAACAACTAATGCACTCTGGATTGCTGCAGGTTCTATGTGATTTTACATAATTAAAGAGGATGCTTTAGGTAAGTCAAATTAAATACACTTAAAACAACTTGATGTAGAATGTGTCTTACTTATTTGACATTAACATTGTGCAGAAAATTATATTACAGCAGTAATAGAAATAACTTATTACCTTTCTTACATTCCTGTTTTCTTACAATACCCGGCATTTTCATATTTCTCCTACATTTTAGCTGTACTTCTGTTGGGGTTTGAAA
>VXAC01005700.1:0-75665 GCA_013399225.1 Rhipidura dahli
CCCCCCTTTTTCCCCCTTTCCCCTCCCAGTTTCCCTGCCAACAAATCCCAATTCCCCGGATCCATGTCCATCGCCCTTGGCCGGTCCCAGCCCGAATTCCCGGGATATTTTGCTCCACTCGGGGTCTCCCGGGGGTCCCTGTGGGGTTTTCACCCCACCCGAGCTCTCCACGTCCCCATCTCACCGGGACAAATTGAGGGAAATGGGGAAAAAACGGGAAACATCCACTGGGAATGAGGCCTTTGGGAGCCGCCAGGAAGGGGAAGCTCGGGGCACATCCAAGCCTCGGGAATTCCCATGTTCCCTAATCGGATTCTGGGGAAATGGGAGTGCGGAGCTCGGGAGCGTCAGCGGCTTCCCGAGGGATGGGAACAGGATTTGTGGGGTCAGAGCTGTCTGGGGCGGGGCTCCACTGAGGGATGGGGATCCGGGAGTGGGATATCAATGATCAATGATCAGTGATTGATCAATGATTAATGATCAGTGATCAGTGATTGATCAGTGATTAATGATTAATAATTAATGACCAGTGATTGGTTATTAATGGCTCTGCATATCTGCCCCTCTGGAGTGGGGCTGGGAGAGCTGGGAATGTTCACCGGGAGAAGAGAAGGATCTCGGGAGAGCTTCCAGCACATTCCAGGGCCTGGAAGGGGCTCCAGGAGAGTTGGAGAGGGACTGGGGATGGAGGGACAGGACACAGGGAATGGCTTCCCACTGGGAAAGGGAGGATTGAGGTAGGATTTTGGGAAGGGATTCCTGTCTGGGAGGGTGGTGATGGAATTCCCAGAGGAGCTGTGGCTGCCCCTGGATCCCTGGAAGTGCCCAAGCCTGGGCTGGAGCAGCCTGGGACAGTGGGAAGTGTCCCCGAGGGTGGCCCTGGATGGGATTTAAGGTCCCTTCCCACCCAAAAAATTCCAGTATTTAAATCAGTTTTGGGGGTGCTGCAGGGGGGTTTGGCTGAGCCGGGCCTGGGCCAGGGGTTGGAGATGGATCAGGATCAGGATCGGGATTGGGATTGGGATTGGGATCAGGCAGAGATGCAGCAGGACCAGGACCAGGATTGGGATGAGGATCAGGATGAGGATCGGGACTGGGATCAAGATCGGTATTGGGATCAGGATCAGGATCGGAATCAGAACCAGGATCAAGATCAGGATCAGGATTGGGATCAGGATCAGAATGAGGGTCAGGATTGGGATCGGGATCAGGATCGGGATCAGGATTGGGATCAGGACTGGAATCAGGATCAGGATTCGGATCAGGATGAGGGTCAGGATTGGAATCAGGATCGGGATCAGAATCAGGATCAGGATTGGGATCAGGATCAGAATGAGGGTCAGGATTGGGATCAGGACTGGAATCAGGATCAGGATCAGGATCAGGATTGGGATCAGGATGAGGAACAGAATCAGGCAGTGCTGCAGCAGCTGCTCTCATCCAGCAGCTCCACAGAATCCCTCCGTGGATCTTCCAGACCCCAAATCCAGGGATTTTTTACCCCAAAACCTCCCTTGAATCCCCCCTTCCCCCTGTGCCTGTCCGGGGCCTCCCCAGCACCCCAAACCCCCAAACTCTGCCCGGCTCCTCTCCACGCCTCTTGGGGGGGCAAACTCCACCTGGGAAGGTCCAACCCAGCAGGTTTGGCTCAGGGTGGTTCCCAGCATTCCTGAGCCAGGGGATTTGCCACTAAAATTCCAGGGAACAGCAAATTCCCAGCCGGAGCCGGGCCAGGAGCCTCGGAGAGCTCAGCCTGGGCCCTGCCAGGATTTGGGGTGTTCTCCTTCACCCTGAGTTTTACTGAATTATCCATGAAAAATGGATCCGGGGGGAAATCCGGGAAGGGAATCCCGGCCTCCAATTCTGGAAAATCCCCCCGGCAGCACCGAGAGCCCTGGCTCTGGGCCCAGTTCTGGGTCTTTGCTCCCATCCTGAGGTTTGGGGTGATTCCCAGGAGCTGAGCCAGCCCCGATCCCCGTCAATGATTAATTCCCGGGATCAATTCCCTGTCAATGATTAAATCCCATAAATCAGGGCTTGGCTTCTCCGCGCTCACCCTGCAGCTCCAGCAGCACTTCCAGCCAGGAATGAACCATTCCAGAATAAACCCCACGCTGCTCCCACCTCCCGTCCCCGGAGGATGTCAGAGCTCCAAATTTTGTTAAAATTGGGATTTTTGGGATCGATTCCGTCGGCACGGAGCCAATTCCAGCCTCTCCAGCAGGGCCCTGCCCGTTAAATAAAATGAATGGATCCTTTGAGGTCGGATTCTGCTTATTCATCCCGCAGGGTGGGAGAAGCTTCCGTGTGCTCCGTGCCGCCAGAGCGGTGGCTCCTTTTCCAGGAGGGGAAGCAGGGAATTTGATCCAATTTCCTTGGGGAAAAAGGAAAAGGAAAATTAAAAAAAAAAAAAAAAAGAGGGAATTTAAAGAGCTCTCGGCTGCCGGTGAAGGGAATTTTCTCCCTGGCTTGGGAGGGGGATTGGACTTCATCCCTGAGGTGGAGTTACTGAATTGAGGGATTCCAATGGAGGGATTTTTAAGGGGAATGAAATCATTCCTGGTTTCCTCGTGGGAATTCTCCCGGCTCCAGGGATGAGGGACGGTGAAGTTCAGCCCTGTGGGGAGCAAATTTCTCCTTTCTGGGGTTCATCGATGGAAGGGTTTTGTTGCTGTTCCCATCCCCGCAACCCCAAATCCGGGACTTTTTGGGAATGAGGCGCAGGGCACAATTACCCACATGTAGGATCTCGGGTGTAAATCTCCGGGAGGAGCCTGGGATGAGCTCGGGGTGCTCTGAGTTATCCCGAAGAGGTTTGGGATTTGCTGGGGATCGGGGAAGGAGGGGAGAGAGCCCGAAATCCCTGGGAAATCCTGGGATTCCTGGGTTGGGAATCACATCCCAGACGAGGCCCCTTTGCCAAGAGCGAGGCTGCAAACAAAGGGGGCTCCCCTTAATTTGGATCGTCCCTTGATTGGGATCTCCCTTAACTGAGGTCTCCCCTTGACTGGGGCTTTCCCTTAACTGGGGTCCCCCTTTAATTGGGATGTCCCCTTGTTTGGGGTCTTCTCTTAATTGGGATCTCCTTTTAATTGGGATCTTCCCTTAATTGGATCTCCCTTTAATTGGGGTCTCCCTTAATTGGGATCTCCCCTTAATTGGGATCGTCCCTTGATTGGGATATTCCTTCAGTTGAGGTCCCCCTTTGATTGGGATCTTCCCTTAATTTGTCCCCCTTTAACTGGGATCTCACCTTGTTTGGGGTCTCCTCTTAATTGAGATCTCCCCTTAATGGGATCTCCCTTTAATTGGGGTCTCCCTTAATTGGGATCTCCCCTTAATTGAGGTCCCCCTTAAATTGGGATCTTCCCTTGTTTGGGGTCTCCTCTTAATTGAGATCTCCCCTTAATGGGATCTCCCTTTAATTGGGGTCTCCCTTTAAATGGGGTCTCCCCTTGGCCGGGGAGGGGGAAGCTCCGCACTTCGGTGAAATTCGGCCCTTGAGGAGGTGAACTTCGCTCTGGGCTGTTCAAAGTGACAAAACAACGACGGAAATCCGGGGAGGGGGGGGAAGGAGATGAAAATCCGAGGGATCAAAAGATCAAAATCCCAGTGGGATCCAAAAAATTGAGATCCGAGTGGGAATTGGACCAAAATCTGAGGGGATCAAAAGCGATCCCAGAGCTCCGCGTGGATCGGGGGAAGGCTCAGGAGCGCAGGCGCTTCCTCAGTGCTTCCCCAAAAAAAAGAAATATCCATCGGAACGCTCGGATCCTTGCGGCCATCCCGTGAAATTCCGGGATTATCCCTGTGGGAGGAAAAAAAAAAATCCCTTTGAAGCGGCGATTCGGGAATTCCCGGCGGCGGAGCCTTAAAGGGTTAAGGAGCCGCGCTCGGTCCCTGCCAGGCGGAAATTGGCCAAGTTCAAGCCGAGGTTCTCCCGCATGAATTCCAGCCAGGAGCCGCCGGGATGGCCGGGACCTGCCGCGATTCCCACTTTTATTATTACGGCATCAAATTTGCGCTCTCCGCCTACGCCACGCTCTTCTCGGTAACGTTGTTTGCCCGTTCCCCCCCCTTTTATCCCATTTTTCCCGCACGTTTTTCCCGCGTTTTCCCTGCGTTTTCCCGGTGTTTCCCCGCCCCCGCAGGGTGGATTTGGCTTTCCCAGCGATTTCACTTCTCCGAGTCCCAGTTTTCCCTTCCCGAAGCCCCAAATCCTTGAGGAAAACCCGCGGTGCCTCCAAGCCCCCCGGGCCGGCTCCAAACCGGGAATTTTTTGGGGTGATTGGCACCAAACTGGGCGGTTTTGGGGTCCAAACTGGGCAGTTCTGGGGCGAACCCGCGGCTTTTGGGGGGGTTTCCGAGCGCATCCTCCCCCAGCGCCGCTCCCACGGATCCTCTGTGGCAGCGAGTCCCGTCTGGAGCATAAAAAAAATCGAGAATTTCAGAATTTTCAACCTCGCAGACATCGGGGGAGTGGGGGGGAGGGGGGGAGGGTTTAGGCCCGGTTTTTATTGGGAAAATGAAAAATAAAGCGATTTTTAGGCGGATTTTCAATCCCTGAACTCCGCTCAGGGTGGGATTTCCCCACACCTGGGAGGTGCAAACACCTGCGGGAGCAGGAGAGGGAAAACCCGGGAATTCCGAGGCCCTTTTTAGGAAGTTTTTGGGTTTTTTTCTGGCACGACCTGGGGTTTATTTACAAATATTTCCTGCCCGGGGTTGAATAACTGCGGGTGGGTCCCGGAGTCCAGGTGTGAGCGCAGAAATTCCGGTGCAGGTGCTCGGAAATAATCCGAATTCTTATTTTTGCTCCCATGGATGAGCTCACGGCAGGGCAGGCCCGGCCCTCGTGCCTGGGACCCCAAAAATCCCCCCCCAAAATGGGGTTTTTTTGGGAATATCTCCTGGATTTCCCAGTGCTCTCTTGTGTGGGAAAGCTTTGAGCGGCCAGACCTCCATGAGATTCCCACAATTCCCAAAAAATCCGGGTTTCTCCCACATTTCTGGCTCAGGTTGGAGTTTTGGGGGTGGGAATTGTGCGAGATTTTCGCTTCCCAAATGAATTCTTGGGAAATCCCGAGGGTTTGGGTTCTCCAGGAGCTGATCCCGCTTGGTTTGAGGTTTTCCAGAGGTTTTTAAGGAGCTCTGGGCGCTGAAGGAACCATTCCTCTCCACTCTGGGAATCGTGGATTAACCCTGGGGCAATTCCCATTTTTTGGGGGGAATTTTCAGGACAGAACTCACCAGTGGGAGACTCGGATTTGACTGAAAAATGGGAAAACAGCCCCACAAAAACCCCCAAACCCGACTTTGGATGGCTCCAACCTCTCCCGTCTCCATCCCTGGGATGTTCCCCAGGCGGGAATTCTGCTCCAGGGAATCCACGGGAATCGTGCGGCTCCCGGGAGCCTTTCAGCCTGACCTAATTCCGGCCTCATTTGCACAATCGCTGCCCAATTAATTCCGAGAACCCTCCAAGCCTTGTTAACGATGGGATTGGGGCCCGGGGCTTTTCCCAGGATGTTTTTCCTGATAAAACCAGGATTTTGTAGGAATTACCTTTGGAAATTTGACTCCCTGGGCTAAAAATCCCATGGGATGAAGGTCGGGTTAGTGGCCATCAAGGATTGAGGAGTTTCAGGGGTCCCAGCCCGTGGAAAATGGGATTTAGAGCGGATGGATCCTTTCCAGGGATTTCGTTACAGCTGGAAAAATCCGGGAAGGAGCCTGGGATGAGCCGGAGAGGGGCTTTAAACCAGGGAATCGTGGGTTGGTTTTAATCCAGTGGAGCAAAGATTTGGGATTTCCTTTCCCAAAAAAATCCTCTTCTTCCCTTTCCTTGGAAAACCTAAAAATATGGAAATACGGGAGCTCTTTTCCCACAAAACTGGAAGCAGCTGTTTCCACTGACCCCGCTAAAAATCGGGATTTTTATATTCCCTTTGGGAAAAAAGGCCATTCCTGATGTTTCCTCTGGAAAAGGCCATTCCTGCCACTCCCTCTGGAGGAGCTCACGGCTCTGGGGGAGCTTTTCCCAATTCCCACCTGACCTGGGGATCAGCCGGGAGCTCAGCTCCGCCCCCAGAGCCGGGTGTTAATTATTCCCCGTTCCCCAGCTGCCTCCCGTCCCAATTCGAGGTGGCTCCGGGACAGGGATTCCCAGTAGGGAATTCCAGCGGGGTTTCCCACCTTTATCCTTTCTCCTTCCCAGCTCCTGGCCCGACTCTTTCCCTGCTGTTGGGTGGGGAATATTCTGGAGAGAGACTGGGGTTTGGGATGGGCTGTGGCACATCCCGGAGCCCTGGGTGTTTTCCTTGGATACCTCCCACCTCCCCCTCTCCCTCAGAGCCTCTTTTTCCACCTGAATCCTGAAAATCCCAAAAATCCCGCTGCAGATCTTGGGGCTGCTGATCCTGAGCGTTGGGATCTACGCCGAGGTGGAGCGACAGCGGCACAAAACCTTGGAAGGGATTTTCCTGGCTCCGGCCGTGCTGCTGCTCCTGCTGGGAGTCACCGTGTTCCTGGTGTCCTTCGTGGGAATGGTTGGGAGCCTCCGGGACAACCGGACGCTGCTGAAGGTGGTAAGGATCGGGATGGGCTGGGGGCAATTCCATGGATCTGGACTCAAAACCACTTCTGGGGGATCTCCAGGAGGAAATTCCATGAATCCAGAGTCAAACCCATGGTTTGGGGATCCTATGGAGGGAATTCCATGGATGCAGAGTCACCTCCATGGTTTGGGAATGCCAGGGAGGGAATTCCATGGACCTGGAGTCACCTACATGTCTGGGGGTTCTCCAGGAGGAAATTCCATAAATCCAGAGTCAAAACCATGTCTGGGGGATCACAAGGAGGAGATTCCATGGATCTGGAACGTCCACCAGGGTTTGGGGATCCCAAGGAAGGAATTCCATGGATCCAGAGTCTCCACCGTGGTTTGAGGATCCCAAGGAGGGAATTCCATGGATCCAGAGTCTCCACCGTATTTTCCCTTCCGAGGTCCATCCTGGGATGCAAATTCCCAAGGAAAAGTGCCTCCCCTTCCCTGCCCAGCCCCCGTTTTGTGGAAGTCGGGAGGTGAAAAGCCGGGAATTGCTGAGGAGAGGAAGGAGGAGGGAACGGTGGCAATCAGAGCTCTTGTATGGATCGGGAATTGTCCTTTTCCCGGCAGAATGAATCCCCCTGGAGGAGGCTTGGGAACAAAAGCAATCAGGGAAGGAGGCACTGGAGGAGCTCTCAGAGCTGAGCTGGGCAGCTGCAGCTTCATCCCGATTTTATGG
The DNA here is from genome assembly GCA_013399225.1 of Rhipidura dahli. Lineage (NCBI taxonomy): Eukaryota > Metazoa > Chordata > Aves > Passeriformes > Rhipiduridae > Rhipidura > Rhipidura dahli. Next base: position 7,287 of record VXAC01005700.1, read on the forward strand.
AAAAACAGGGAAATTTGTGCCTAAAAGGATCCTGGATCGTGTTTAAAAGGATCTGGGATTGTGTTTAAAAGGATTTGGGATCGTGTTTAAAGGGAACGAAATTTGTGTCTGAAAAGATGTGGGATTGCGTTTAAAAGGATCCGGATTTGTGTTTTAAGGGATCTGGAATGTGCTTGAAAGGATCCAGGATTGTGTTTAAAAGGACCGGCATCTGCACTTAAAAGGATCTGGGATTTGTGTCTAAAAGGATCTGGGATTGTGTTTAAACCTGGATTTGTGTTTTAAAGGATCTGGAATCTCCTTTAAAAGGATACGGGACTGTGTTTAGAGGGATCCAGATCCCTGTTGAAAGGATTCGGGATTGTGTTCAAAAGGATCCAGGATTTGTGCTTAAAAGGATTTGAGTTAATGTTTTAAGGGATCTAGAATCTCATTTAAAAGGATTTGGGATCGTGTTTAAAAGGATCCAGGATTGTTGTTTAAAAGGATCTGGATTTCTGTTTTAAGGAATGTGGATTTGCGTCCAGAAAGACCCGGGATTGTTTTTTAGAAGGATCCAGGATTTGTGTTTAGAAGGATCTGGGATTTTGTTTAAACTGGATTTGTATTTTAAAGGATCTGGAATCGCATTTAAGAGGATCCGGGACTGTGTTTAGAAGGATCCGGATTCATATTTAAAGGATCTGGGATCGTGTTTAAAAGGCTTTGGGATCATGTCTTCTAGAGGGATCTGGGATTGTCTTTAAAGGAATCCAGGATTTGCATCTGAAAGGATCCAGGATTTGTGTTTAAAAGGATTTGGATTTCTGTTTTAAGGGATGTGGATTTGTGTCCAGAAAGATCCGGGATCGTTTTTTAGAAGGATCCAGAATTTGTGTTTATCGGGATCCGGGATTGTGTTTAACGGGATCCGGCCTCACGTTTAATAGGATCTGGGATTTGTGTTTAAAAGGATATGGATTTGTGCTTGAAAGGATCGGGGATTGTGGTTTAAAGGATCGGGAATCGTATTTGAAAGGCCTTGGATTCATGTTTGAAAGGATCTGGAATTGCTATTTTAAAGGATCTGGGCTGCTTTCTCCCTGGAGCTGCGGATTCCCCCTGGAATTCTCGGTGCCGGGATGATTTGTGGCCACTCAGGGCGGCTGAAAGCTCCATCCCTCACCGCCCCCGCAGCGGGAGCCACCGTGCCTCCTTCCCATTTATCCACAGGGAACCGGCAGTTCCTGATGTCCCAAAAATCCTGGGATCGATGTCCCAGAAACTCCAACCCCGCAGGATTCGTGCTCTGCAGGGAGAGGAATTAAACGGCACAAATTCCTCTGTGTCCTGGGCTTGGAATATCCAGGTTTTCCACCCTGGGTGACCCTTTCCAGCCATATTCCCAACCCTTTCCAGCCATATTCCCAACCCTTTTCCTGCCCCTGCTCCGACTTTTCCTCCTGCCTGGGAAAGCAGCCAGGAAAAGGGATAAAAGCGGAACATTGGGAAGGTTTTGTGCCTGGACACGGAATGCGGCTGTTCCGCGGGGTTTGGGATTGGAGATTCCTGGAGATTCCTGGAGAGTCCCAGTGATTTGGGAATTGCAGCATCCTCTCCTTTAAATCTGAGCCGCAATTTTTTTTCCCCCCTGCCTTGGAGCCTGAGGTGGAGCCGGGCCTGAGGGGCTTCTCCCAGCTGGAATTTGGGAATAACAAACACGGAAAAAAACCTTGGAGATATTTAAGGGAGGGAAGGAGCAGCTCCGAGCGTTGCCGCTGCCAGGCCGGGGGGGAATCGATCAATTCCCGAGGCTTCTGTGGGAATTAACGTCATTTCCTGGGAACGGGGATGGATGAGCTCGTTAACAGCAGCGGCGTTAATTGAATCGGGATCGAGCGGCTCTTCCCTGACTCAGCATCCGGAGAAAGATTTCCTTGGGAAGTTTTGCCATGAAATCTGGGCTTTGCTTGGAACTTTGTGCCGGGGGAGAACCTCAGGCTCCTTCCCAATCCCTTCCCAATCTCTTCCTGATCCCTTCCCTCTGCCCTCTCCAGAATGGGAGGTGAAGGTGACACGTGGGGACATGGCCATGCCAATTCTGGCCAAAATTCCATGAAAACCCGGAATTCCCATGGTTAATTCCTCACTTCCCTCATGGTTTTGAACTCAGGGGAAGCTCCAGGAGTGGATCCCGGGTTGGATGGATTTTTCCTCTTTTTTTTTTTTGCTGCTGGAATTTTCCTCTGGAGCAAATCGCTGATTTGTGGGATCTGGCAGAGGCCCTTGGGAAGGGGAATATCTGGGATTTTGCCAGGAGGGAATATTTGGGATTTTGCCAGGAGTTCCATTCCCAAATTTGCCCGTGGCCGCTGCAATCCTTGGGAATGCCAAAAAATTCCACTTCCCACCCTGTCCGTGGCTTTAGATACTCCACCGGGGCATTTTTTGGGTGAAGAAAAGGCGGATTTTGCTCCAGCTTCCCAATTTTCCAGCCCGTGCTGGAGACCTGGAATTGTGGCTGTTTCCTCTGGAAATCCTCTTGGAATTCTGAAGGAATTGTGGGACTTGGAATTCTGAATTTACAAATTCTGGGTGTCCAGGGGGGCTGAGCATTCCCTGTGGGTTCCCTTTTCTTGGGAATTCCAGTTGGAATCCGCTGTTTCTCTCCCCAGTTTTTTCCTGGGTTTTCCCTTTTCCCTGTTTTTTTCAGGACCACGAGCTGAGCTCTTTTTTGCGATTTCTCCCTTGGGAATGGGGGCTTTTCCATTCTCTTCCTTTAGGGCTTGACCCGGACCAATCGGAGCCAGGAAGGAGGGAACGGGGCAGGAGAGGAAATCCGGGAGTGGTGGGAATGGCCGAAGGGAGAAAACACACCGGGCACAAGGGGATAAAATCCTGGTTTTCCAGGAAAATTGCAGGATTGGGGATTCCAGAGGAACCTCCCGGGGCTTTGTGGAAGGAAAAATTCATCCCGTGGGATTTCAGACACTTCCTGGCTCTGACCATGTGGGATCCAACCCCAATCCTTGGTCTCTGCTCCAATTCCAGAATTATGGCTGGAATTTTTTCCCGCTAAAATGAGCCCAAATCCCTGAGATTTTGTTTTTCCTGTTGGGTTTTGGCTTAGGTTGGAGAACAGAAACGTTTCCCGGATGGAATTTCTCCCTCCTGCTGCGGGATCTGGAGCCATGAGCCCAAATCCAGCCCATTTCCTTGGAATTTCCATGGATTTGGAGATGGGGATGGGCTCCTGTCACCTCCCTAATTAAGGGGTTCATTCCCTAATTACCCCTGGCCCCAATGAGCTGCTGTGGGCAGAGCTCATTAGTGAGGGTTAATTAACAACCCCCAAGCTCCAGGAGGAATTCTGGGATGCGCAGGACTTTGGGAACTGCAACCAAGCCGGGGTCAGAGCGAATATCCCAGGAATAACCCCCCTCTCTCCCCGATCCCGCTTTTTTTGAAAGGGTTTTTCGGGATTGCAGCCGGTTGCCATGGGAACCGCCCTCCTTCCTGTGAGGGGGGAGCCTCCAAAAATTCCGAGGGAGGGGAAAAGCGGGAGCTGAGTTAAGCTGGGCTCTCCAGCCTTGGAAAAGCCGGATGCAATGTCAGGTGGGAATTCCTGATGGGAATGGGCTGCAAGGACACCAAACCTCCTGGTCCTGGTCCTTTGCTCCAGCGGGATCTGGAATTCCCAACCTGCCCGGGGAGGGAGTGAGGAGGGAAATAAAGAAAGAAAGAAATGGATGCCAAAGCTTTTCCCGGGATACAAAAACCCCTTGGATCGACCCTTTGGATCGACCCTTTGGATCGACCCCTTCTCCCTGGAGTCACTGGCAGCAGGACAGGCCCTGATTCCCATGGGAAAAATCCAAGATTCATGGGGGTTGGGAGGACAGGAGAGCTCCAGTCTTCCCATGGAATCGCTGAGGTTGGAAAAGCCCTCCAAGGACAAACCCAACCATTGCCCGAGTGCCACATCCCGCAGGGCTGGGAATTCTGGGATGTGGGATGGCTCCTGTTTTCCGTGTGGATATTTTCCCGTGGTGGGAATTTCTTGGCTCCGAGCATTCCTGACTGGGAAAAAACCCCATGGAAAACCCCAAAGCTTGAGGAGGGAACTCTGGGAATGTCCCGGCTGGGACTGGGGGAGCAGGGCCTGGTTCCTTGCCTGGATTCCATGGGATGGGCGATCCTCCGTTGGATATCCATCCTGGAAAACCACAGAGCGGATATCTGCCTCCGCTTTTCCTCTTTTCCACGTGGAATTTGCCCTCCTGGTTCCTCCCATCCCTCCTTCCCCACTTTCCAAACTCCTTTCCCTGCCAGGATGAGACCTTTTGAAAGGATTTGCATCTCCCCGGGCAGCAGGAAATGGAATTTTGGGATTTCCAAGTGTTCCAAAGCCAATCCCGGTGCCCAGGTGTCCCCCTTGGAGCTGGACACGGACCCGGAGCTGGGATAATCCCTCCTTTCCTCATTCCAGTTCTTCTGGGTGCTCCTGCTGATCTTCCTGACGGAGCTGCTGCTCATCTTCATCGAGATCATCTTCGAGAACAAGGTGGGAGCGGCCTCGGGGTCCCCTCCAGGCTCCGGCATTCCCGAGAATGGAATTGTCATTCCCAAAAATTTAACCATTATTCCCAAAAATGGAACTGCCATTCCTGAACATGGAATTGTCGTTCCCAAAAATCAAATGGTTATTCCTGAAAATGGAATCTTTATTCCTGAAAATGGAATTATCATTCCCAAAAATTTAACTATTACTCCCAAAAATGGAATTGCCATTCCTGAACATGGAATTTTCGTTCCTGAAAATTGAATTGTTATTCCCAAAAATTGAATTGTCATTCCCAAAAATTTAACCGTTATTCCCAAAAATGGAATTGCCTTTCCTGAACATGGAATTGCCATTCCCAAGAATTGAATTATCATTCCTGAAAATTGAATTGTCATTCCAAAAATGGGAATGGTTATTCCCAAAAACTGAATGGTTGTTCCTGAACATGGAATTGTCATTTCCAAAAATTTAATTGCTGTTCCCAAAACTGGAATTGTTTTTCCTGAACATGGAATTGTTATCCCTGAACATGGAATTGTTTCCCTGGCTCCTGCTCTCCTGGGAATGCTCCAGGCCTGCGCTGGATCTCCAACACCACCCGGAGCTCTCCCAGCAGCCACAGCTCCTGGGGCCATTCCCAGGAAAACCCACAGGGTTTTTAATCAGGGATTCATTAAATCCTCTCCTCAGTCCCATTAATTGCCGGCTCCAAGGGCAGGGAGAGGTCGGGAATGGGATCTGAGCCGGTGGGATGGGGAATGTTCCCCATTCCTGGCTCCTCCCAGTGCTGCTGGAACCTCCCAGTTCCGATTCCACCTTCCCTAAAATCCATCGAGCCATTGGATCCATCCCTGCCAGCTCAGGGAATGCTGGGGGCGAGAGAAATCCCTTGGGAATGGGGATTCCAGGCCCAGAGGTCGATTCCCTGGAGCACAAAGAGCTCTGGGCTTCCCAACCATCCCAGAATCCTGGAATGGTTTGGGTTGGAGGGACCTCAAATCCCATCCAGGTCACCCTTGGGGACACTTCCCACTGTCCCAGCGTGCTTCAGCCTGGCCTTGGGCACTTCCAGGGATCCAGGGGCAGCCACAGCTCCTCTGGGAATTCCATCCCAGCCCCTCCCCACCCTCCCAGCCAGGAATCCCTTCCCAAGATCCCATCCAGCCCTGCCCTCTGGCAGTGGGAAGCCATTCCCTGTGTCCTGTCCCTCCAGCCCTTCCCAGCCCCTCTCCAGCTCTCCCAGAGCCCCTTCCAGGCCCTGGAATGTGCTGGAAGCTCTCCCCAGATCCTTTCCTTCTCCAGGGGAACATTCCCAGCTCTCCCAGCCCGGCTCCAGAGCGGACAATTCTGCAATCCTGGAATGGTTTGGGGTTGGGATGTGCCCTAAAGACCCCTCAGCCCCGGCCCGGGAGATGCTGCGGGAGGACTTTGCCTTTTCCAGCAGCTTCCCAGACCCCTCTGATCCCTGGAAAAAGCGCTGCACTTCCTTCTCCAAGGAAAACTGGATTGTTGGAGTCCTTCCCACAAAATCCCTCCGTGCTGCTCTTTCCAGGATGGGCTTTTTTGGGAAAACTCCACATTAAATCCTTTTTTTTTTTTTTTTTTTTGACTGCTGAGGATTTTCCAGCCCCATCCTGCACTTCAGGAATGCTCCGGAGAAATTTGGGATCGAATCCTCGGGAGATGGAAATCAGGGATGGAGCAGGAGCTTTGAATTTAAATGGATTTCAAATTAATTTCAGCTGAATGGGGCGATGTCAAAATTTAATTAAACCCCAAACGATGAGGGAGAGAGGGAGGGAGAGACAAATCCGACCTGGAATTGTAGGGAGGCACAAATCCACCTCTGGAACAGCGGCTGTTTATTAAATTCTTGAAAACCGGAATTAATTGGATTTTAGACGAAATCAGGGAATTAATTCTGCAGCCTTGGAGCTGCTCAATATTCAAATCAGCCTCATTGATATGCAAATGAGGCCAGGGGGATTAATGGGATCGGGATGCGGGGAGGGAGGGGGTGGAGAGGGAGCAGAACCTTGGGATGTTCGACTCCCACCTGGAAATCAGGATTTAATTCCAGAGGGATCCCTGGATGGGGCTTTTTGGGGAAAAACCAGCAGGAAAGGGTGAAATCCAGGATGGTGTTGGTTTAGTGAGGAGCAAACCAGGAATGGAAATATTCCTGAAGCCATTCCAGGTTCCCAGGAATCATTCCCGGCACGTTTTCCTTGTTCCCAAGTTCTCCTCCCCGTTCCCGCTATTTCCAACCGCTCATTTTCCCGTCACAGGGAATCGTGAGAAGCGACATTTCCCTCCTTCCTCCCTCTCCCATCTGCTCCTAACCCAGGGAAAAATTCCTTTTTCCTGTCAGGAATGTTCCTGCCTGGTGGATTTTCAGGAATCGAACGGGGAATCCGCTCCAGGTCTGCCCTGGATGCTCAGAGCCTCCCCGAGAACATTCCCAGGCATCCCTAAAATTCCTTTTCCATCCAATTAGTGCTTCATTAATTGCCTGAAGTGTCCCTGGGAGGAGCGGCAGCCTCGGCCCATCTGCACCATTCCCTGCTGGAATTTCCCAGTGATTTCTCGGGATTGGGAAGGATCTGGGGCTCTGTGAGGGCTCTGCTCCCTCTCATGGAATATTTTTCCATTGAGAAATTCCCTCTCAGAGCCCTCTTCCCCCTCCCGAGGGAGCTGGACCCTCGGCCAGGGGTTAAAATCCTGATTTTCTGTGGGACTGAGGAATCTGGAGGAGCTTTGGGATTAAATGAAAATGGAACCGGGAAAATTCGGTGGATAAAGGTGCCTGGGCCTGCTGGGGTGCGCCGGGAATGGATCTGGAATGCTCTGAAAGGATGCATTTTACCCCAGGAAATGGGCTTGGGACGGGGTAAAATTCCTCCTCTGTGCCAGCCATGAAAATCCCGGAATTTTGGGCTGTTTTCCCTCCATTTTCCCTTTGTCTGAGCCGCAGTTTTGGCTTTCTCCGTTCCCAGATGAACGAGGTTTTCCACTCCAACATCCAGGCGGGAATCCGGCACTACTACGATGACCTGGACTTCAAGAACATCCTGGACTTCGTGCAGGAAAAGGTTTGGTTGGGAAAAAGAGGAGCTTTTCCAAGGAATTCTTAATCCCATGCCTCATTTTCCCTCCTTTTCGGAATTTATTCCCATCCCTAGGGTGTTTTCCTTGGATATCTTCACCCGTTTGGGTTTCCAGCAGGATTTGTTGCTGGGTTTTGCCTCAGCCCATGGGGATTTTTTGGGAATTATCCTGGAATTTTTGTGCTGCACAAGGAGCACCGGCTGCTCCCGCGCTCAGACCGTGCCGGGATGTTGCCATTCCCAGGATTTGGTGGGAAATCACTGCCGGGAGTTATTTTCTCTCTTCCCAACCTGCCCGGGGAGGGAGTGAGGAGGGAAATAAAGAAAGAAAGAAATGGATGCCAAAGCTTTTCCTGGGATACAAAAACCCCTTGGATCGACCCTTTGGATCGACCCTTTGGATCAACCCTTTCTCCCTGGAGTCACTGGCAGCAGGACAGGCCCTGATTCCCATGGGAAAAATCCAAGATTCATGGGGGTTGGGAGGACAGGAGAGCTCCAGTCTTCCCATGGAATCGCTGAGGTTGGAAAAGCCCTCCAAGGACAAACCCAACCATTGCCCGAGTGCCACATCCCGCAGGGCTGGGAATTCTGGGATGTGGGATGGCTCCTGTTTTCCGTGTGGATATTTTCCCGTGGCGGGAATTTCTCGGCTCCGAGCATTCCTGACTGGGAAAAAACCCCATGGAAAACCCCAAAGCTTGAGGAGGGAACTCTGGGAATGTCCCGGCTGGGACTGGGGGAGCAGGACCCGGCTTGGAGGCAAAACTGCTCCCAGAGAGTTTGGGATGCTCCCACCTCGGCCCAAATTCCCTCATCTTCTCTTGGAGCATCCCGGATTTTCTCCTTGGATTTGGAGCAGAGGAGGCTGGGGAGCTCCTTCCTATTGGAATTGAGAAATGCAACTCCGGGGCTCCCTCCTTGGATCTGGGCCTGGCCTGGCTGAGCCCGGCTGGGATCCCTCCGGAGGCCTCGGGACCTGACTGATCTCGGGAAAGATCAGAATCCTTCCCGAGTTTTGCTCCAACCTCCCCGGGATGAGGCTGGAATTCCACGTGCATGAGGGATGGAGCTGCTGGGAGCAGCTGGGAATTCCTGGCTGGGGCCGTTCCCAGAGCCTGGGCACGGAGACTGATCCGGGAATCTCCAAGTAATTGATGGGATTTACTTCTGGGAATTCCTGCATCTCCAAACTATCCCGGATCAGGCTCTTTCCAGACCATTCCATGGCATTTTTGCACCATTCCATGGCCTTTTCCCAGCTTTTTTCCCATGTGCTGCTTCCTTCCAGGATTTTCTTCCCTTTTTTCCATGCAGTTTTTGGGAGTCGATCTCCCTCCCTGGCACAGCTCAATCCAGGAATTCCAGGTGGGACTATAGGAATTGTAAATCCATGCCTCGGCCACCCCTGGGATGGAGCAGAGCAGGAGGATCCCAAGAATTTTTCCTGCTTTCCCTTGGAAAAGGGGACCAGGGATGAACCTCTCCCGAAATCTGCTCCTGGATGAGTTCGCTGCTTAAAAAATGGGGGAAATCCTTTTCTTTCCCTGCTTTTCCGAGCACTCCAACCTTTCCTGGCCACTCCAGACTTTTTCTTTTGTGGGGGGAGGGGGAAAGCTCCCATTCCAATTGTTTTCCACAAGAAGGTTGGGATCTGGCTCATTTTTATTCCGTGGAGGACACGGAGTGACTTTGATGGAATTTTGTGGGAAGACAAGGAAAAACAAAAAAAAAAGGAGAATTTTTTTTTTGTTTTTTCCCTTCGGAGCTGCAGGATTTGATCCCAATTTATCCTGACAGGAAGAGAAATCCCTGCGAGGCTGATGAGGATTTGTGGGATGGCTGAGCTGTCATGAAATCCATCCCTGAGGGCACTGCCAGAGCCATCCCTGCCTCGGGAAGAGCTGGGATTTGTCACCTGGAATTAAATCCCAGCAGCGTGGATGAGGCCAATCCCACTGAAAGCCGGGATGGATCCAAGGCCCCGCTCGCAGCCTGGGAAAGCCATGGCCAAATCCCACTAAAATGGGGATAAAAATGGACAAAATTCCCACTTTTTTTGTTTTTTACCTCGTGCCTTCAACTGCCCCGGCAGCCAGGAAAAACTGGGAATTCTGGTGGTCAAGGTGGAGATGCAGGGAATTGAGTTGGATCATGGAATGGTTTGAGTTGTATGGGATCTTAAATCCCATCCCAGGCTGCTCCAACCTGGCCTTGGGAACTTCCAAGCGATCCACGTCCTCTGGGAATTCCATCCCAGCCCCTCCCCACCCTCACAGGCAGGAATTCCTTCCCATTATCCCAGTTAATTATCTCCCATTATCCCTGTGTCCATGGGAATCCATTCCCCATTTTCCCATGCCCATCGGGCTGAATCCAAACCCCTTTTTCCAGGCAAAACAGGATTCTTAAGGATTTTCCAGGTTCTCCAGGAATGGAGCAGCCGCAGCTCCCCTGGGAAATCCATTCCTGCCCCTCTCCCCACCCTCCCAGCCAGGGATTTCTCCCCAAAATCCCAATCCAACCCCAAATCCCCCTCCCCCTTCACTCTGGAATTCCGGGATTTTCCAGCTCCCTGTCTCACCCTCTCCATGTGTTTTCCCTGCAGTTTTCCTGCTGCGGAGGGGATGAATTCCGGGATTGGGAAGTGAACCAGTACCACTCCTGCAACGGCAGCGGGGCCCTGGCCTGCGGGGTGCCCCATTCCTGCTGCATCCGAAGGGTGAGGAAAATCCCCCAATCCCAGGGAAAAGCTCCTCTTCCAGCTGGTTTTTCCACATCAAAGGGTTTCCGCTTCCCAGCATTCCCGCTCGGAGAAAGGTCTGAGGGAATTTTAGTGGGAGAGGATGAAGGAGCTGGAACAGGAATGATTATTCATGGAATTTGCTGGGAGCACGGAGGCTGAATCCTGGGATAGCAGGGGTTGGTTGTTGGGAATGCCGAGGATTCCAGGTGTGGGATGTGAAAGGGTTTGGAAAGGGATCGGGATAAGAAAAATGGCAGCAGCTTGGAAGGACTTGGGAATCTTCGCTGGGAGAAGGGAAGGATCCAGGGAATGCTTGGAGCCATTTCCAGGTCCGGAAGGGGCTCCAGGAGAGCTGGAGAGGGACAAGGGATGGAGGGACAGGACACAGGGAATGGCTTCCCATTGGGAAAGGGGAGATTTAAATGGGATTTTGGGAAGGAATTCCTGGCTGGGAGGGGCTGGGAGGTGATGAAATTCCCAGAGGAGCTGTGGCTGCCCCTGGATCCCTGGAAGTGTCCAGGGCCAGGTTGGAGCACCCTGGGACAGTGGGAAGTGTCCCCAAGGGTGGCCCTGGATGGGATTTAAGGTCCCTTCCCACCCAAACCATCCCAGGATTTTGGGATCTGGCTCGGCTCCATCCCAGTGTGGATCCTCCCTCAATTCCTTTCCCATCCGATTGGACTCTGCGGGGTTTAGAAGTTTTTGGCATCCTGTTCCTGGTACCGGCTCCCAATGAGGGATTTTTGGGGAATAAGGGGATTTTGGAGGAATTTGCTGCTGGCAGAGATCCAGAAAAGCCTCAGTTCCACCCCCCGGATGAAGCCGGGCTCTGGAGGGGAGCAGAGTTCCAGAGCCAGGAGCTTCTCCTGGATGGAATTCCCACATCTGGGAATCCAAACCCCCCACACCCGTCTGGGAATCCAAACCCCCCACACCCAGCGCTCTGAGCCCGGATTGTTGGATCCAACCCTGCTCCTGCACAGAATCCATCTGAGGATAAAACCTCAGGATCCGGGGGAAAACTCCAAGTATCCCAATTGTGCCGGAAAGCTCTGAAAAAAGGCTCTGCCGAGCTCCATCCCAGCAGCAAAACCTCCCGGAGCTTCAGATCCCTGGGAATATCGGCGCCAGATCCGAGCCTGTCCCTGCCCGAGGATCCGGTGATGGAATTTTCCTTGTTCCTCATCAATCCCTCATTGTTTGGGGATTTTTTTTTAATGGAAAAAGAAGGAAATGTGAAGGGGTTTAATGATCAGCACGGGCCTAATATGGAAATGAGATGCAGATTAGAGATCCTCTCTAATCAGGACCTTGATTAACTAATCCTGAGGCTCCTGGAGATGGAATGAGGAATTCCTGTGGCGAGGTTGGGCTGCAGGGAGCCAAGGGCTTTTTGCCGACTTTTTACATTCCCAGGGGATTTTTTGGGGACGATTTGGCAAAGAAAAACCTCGGCAGGGAGAGGGGAATATTCCCGTTAATCCAGAGGGGGAGGATTTGGGAAACTTTCTGGGAATGATCCAGGCCAGGCTGGAGCAGCCTGGGATGGTGGGAGGTGTCCCTCTCCCTTCATTCCCAGTCCCTCTCCAGCTCTTCTGGAGCCCCTTCAGGCCCTGGAATGTGCTGGTAGCTCTCCCTGGGTCCTTCCCTTCTCCAGGGGAACATTCCCAGCTCTCCCAGCCTGGCTCCAGAGCAGAGAATCCCAGAGTCCTGGAATGGTTTGGGTTGGGATGTGCCCTAAAGACCCCTCAGCCCCAGCCTGGGACACCCCAAATTCCAAGGGACCGGGGGTGGCCTGGGAGGGGACCCCGATTTTCCCGTGCTGGGCACCTCTGGAATGCCTGATTTTCATTTGGATTTCCAGTGTTTTCCTGTTGCCTTTCTCGGGATAAATCTGTTCCCGTTCTCATTCCCAGGTGCCTGGAGGAGTGGTGAACACCCTGTGTGGGTACCGCACCCTGGACAAGGAGGTAACATTGGGATTTTTGGGAATTCGCTGCTCCTTCTTCCCCAAATCCCCCAAAACCCAAATGCTCTCTGCAGGAATTCCCATTCCCAAGCAAGGCTGGGATGCAGCTGCTCCAAACTCGGTTTTGGTTCCTTTCCCTGGAATTTTGGGACTCCTCCTTTATCCCATTCCCAACTCGTGTCATCCCTGTGCGCCCCTTTGGGATCAGCGCTGGGAATTGTTGGGCTGGATTTGGGGTTGGGGTTGAGATTTGGGATTTGGGTTTGGGGTTTGGGATTTGGGGTTTGGGGTTTGGGAGCAGTGGGGTCTGGGGGGTTTGGGGTCACTGGACCAGCCCCAAACCTGGCAGAGTTGAAGTTTCGGGGCACTGAAGCTGAGCTGAGCTCCGGACTGATGGGAAACTCCCAAAGGGAACGGCTCTCAGCGGAGCTTCACCCAATGGAGCTCAAGTTTAGAGCTGGAATTGACCAGAATTGAAATTTTACGGAGCTTCAGCTGAACTTCACAGAACTTAAACCCAACACAACTTAAACCCAGCAGAGCTGAAACTTAACCAAACCTAAACTTAACTGAACTTAAACTTAACAGAAACTTAAATTCAACAGGACTTTTAAACTCAGCAGAACTTGAACTCGACAGATCTGAGGTTAAGCAGAACTTAAGTTCAACAGAATTCAAACCCAGCAGAAATTAAACTCAACAGAATTTAAATGTAACGGGACTTAAATTTAAGAGAACTTAAACTCCAAAGAATTGAAACCCAATACAATTTAAACCCAGCAGAACTTAAACTTAACTGAGTTTCAGCCTAACAGAACTTAAAGTTAACTGAACTTAAACTTTACTGAATTTAGGCTTAACTGAATTAAAGCTTAATTGAATTTAGGCTTGACTGAACTTAGGTTTAACAGAACATAAATTCAACAGGACTCAACTTAAACCCAGCAGAAGTTAAACCCAGCAGCACCTTAAAGCTTTCATTTAATTGAATTCTAAATTTAAGTATAAGAAGTTCAGCAAAGCGATTTCCCCACCCCAGCAGGGGCCCACAGGCCTGAATCCCTTACAAATCCCATTAATCCAGGGCAGCATTCCCAGGACATTTCCTATGGAATATTCGCCCTCATGCACATGGGCAGAGAGTCGGGGCAAGGTTCCTGTGGGAGATTCCTGGGAATCCAGAGGGATTCTCCCTTGGGATGACTTTGGATCTCCCCACCGGGTGGAGGACAGAGCTTGAGGAGTGGAGGGATCAGCCCAGGATCTGTCCAGGGATCCTTCAAGTGCAGAAATGTGGGAATTCCCAGCAGAAATGTGGGAATTCCCAGCTCAGAGAGTACCCAGCAGAGGGAATTTGATGGTCCAGGGTCTCTCCCAGGTCCCACTCAGGGCCCCAAAAGTTGAGATTTAATCCCAACAGCACCTGGACCTCAGATCCAAAAATTCCTTTGGAAGTGTGAGAACAGAACTCTCCTCCCCCTGAGATTTTTTTTGGGGGGGGCCAAAAAACCCCAATCCGAGGTTGTCCCGGACAAAATCCCTGGGACAGCCCCATTCCTGGGAGCACAGCGGGAATTTCGGATCCTCTCTCCGCTCTTCCCCAGCGCCTGGAGCTGCTCGGCACCATCCACGTCCGGGGCTGCATCCACGCCGTGGGGCTCTGGCTCAAGGACAACTTCGAGGCCACCTTGGCCATCGTCTGCTCCCTGCTGCTGCCGCAGGTACGGGGGGGATCCCACAGGAATCCTCTCCCAGATTCCCGCAATTCCGAGTTGGAAAGGCCCACAAGGGGCAGGGATGAATCCCCAGTTCCCCAGTGGAGCCAATCTCAGGTCTCAGCTCTTTTCCCAGTGCTGGAAGATGGGAATGAAATCGTTTGGAGTTATTTTTCCACCCCAATTCCATCTGGGATTTGTGGTCATCCCCGTCAGAACGGGCTCGGATCCCTCCTGAAATCCAATTTGGGATCAAATAAAAGCCCCTGGAAGCAAATCCCAGGCCAGCAAATCCTGCCCAGCTTTCTCCCACAGAATTCCTGCAAACACAGCTGGAATGGCACCCTGGATAAATCCCAATCCCAAATTCCACTGGGTTTTCCCAGCCTCACCAGTCCCAATTCCCACTGGTGGTGCCCAGGATCCCAGAGCTCCCCAGCACAGGGAATGGAGCTTTTCCTGACGGATACAGTGGGAATTTTGGGGGTGCAGGGGGTGGGGTCTTCCTTTTGCCATACCTGGAATTTCTCCCTTGGATCTTCCTAGAATTATTCCTGACCAATCCATGAGGATTTGCTGGGGATGGGACCCTTTTTGAGCTTTATTTAGAGGCCCACGAGCAAAAAAAATTCCTTTTTAGGGCAGCGCTGGGATCGCTGCGGGTGATGCTTCCAAGGGGTGGGGCTTTATCCCAATGATTCCTGGTTTTCCAGGATTTCCCAGTTTTCTGCTCACACCAAAAGGCAGGAAGGGCTTGGATAAAGCAGCAGCTGTGGGGGAAATCTGGGATCATTTGCCGGAGCTCGCAGATGGCAGGGGAGCCGTTCCTGCCCAGTTCTGGCTCCTATTCCCGACTTTTTTGGGAGCATTTCCTCCCAAATAAGCATTGGGAATCTGCGGGAAAGGCAGAAATGAGGGGGAAAAATGCTGGAATGGGGGAAAAAGAGCACTGGAATGGGGTGAGAACAGCCCATCCCAACCCATCCCAGCCCATCCCAACCCTTCGGCGCCACCTCCTGCGGCCTCATCCATTAACAGCCGGCTGCTAATTGGGAATGCTGGGGACAAATCCGCGGGAATGCTGAGTGCTGATGGATCTGGAGTGGTGCCGTTAATTGGGAATGCTGGGGACAAATCCGCGGGAATGCTGAGTGCTGATGGATCTGGAGTGGTGCCGTTAATTGGGAATGCTGGGGACAAATCCGCGGGAATGCTGATGGATCTCGGCAGGAGCTGTGCTTGTCAAAGGCTCTTCCCACGGAGCAGCTCGTCCTTCCCATCTGCTCCCGAGCTGGAAGATGGATCGGGGTTGGATCCTGCCAGGATTTGCCAGGAATTCAGCGGAAAATGGGCCTCAGTGCTGCCGGGAGCTGTCAGACCTCAGACAGCTCCATTCCCGGAAATCTGGAGGGAGAGGGTTGGAGTGGCCTGGAATTGCTGATCCAGGTTGATGTGAGGAGGTGACAGAGCCGGGAATTTTGGGAAGAGGGACAGGATTGAGCTGTGATACCCCTGCCCTTTGTCCACATCGAAAACATCTCTCCTTGGTGGGAAACTCCCCGGATGCTGCAGGAAAAGTTGGGATTCTCATCCATGTCCTGAGCCCAGCTTTGGGGATTTTTCCCACTTTTCCTCATGGTTTCTCTTCCTTAAGCCCAAACTTCGAGGGGCTGAGCTCGGTGCAGTTCCTCATCCCGGGATCCCAGATTTGTCCTTGGATCTGGGGGCAGCACTGGCTCTTGGATCCTGGAAAAATGATCCAAGGAAAGTTCTGGCTGGCTTGGAGCACCCCTGGAGAGTTGGGAATTGTCGCATTGTGTTCCCACCTGGCTCAGGGCTGGGGAACGATCCTAGCTGACCTTCCCATCCTGTGGGAAGCACCAGAATTTGGAGGTTTTTTCCACTTTTCCCAACTCCAGGTGGGAGCCTGAGGCGCAGGAGAGGCTGCCGGGCTTTGCTTCCTCTGGAATTGGGTCTGGATGGGACGCGCTGTGGTGGGAGAGTTGGGACAGGGACAAATCCTGCTGGGATCCAGCAGAGAGGGGAGCGATCCCCGAGGAACAGGGGGTTGGTGAATCCCTGATCCCCCCAAATCCAGGAGCATCCCTGCCTTTTTAAAGGGAAGACCCCAATCCCATTGGAGGGTCCGAGTTAATTTTTCCCATCCTTTTGGAGCGAGGCACAAACTCCGTCCCCACCTCTGCATCGCTCCCGGAATTCTCTTTGTTCCCATTCCCCAGCAATCCAAACTCCCGCATTCCAGCTCCGGCTCTGTGCCCTTCATCCCACACATTCCCTGCCAATCCCGAGGACCTTCTCATCCCGCCCCAAGCCCACCCTGTGGCTTTAATCAGGGAGCAGCCCCGGATTTTCCAGCAGGAGCAGCCGAGCTCATCCATCCTTTTCCTGCCGCCGCCTCAGTGTCCTTCCCTGCCTCCAGCAGGATTCTCCACGGAGCTGGCAGAGCACAGGGAACGTGTTTGGGGTGGAAATGAGGCACAAAATCTTCCAGCAGCTTTTAGAGAATGTGTCTCCAGCTGGGCCTTTCCAGGGAGTGTTTCCCGGTGCTGTTCCAGCAAATCTTTGAATTGTTTGGGTTGGAAGAACCTTCAGGATCTCATCCTGCCCCTGCCGTGGGCAGGGACACTTCCCACTGTCCCAGGGTGCTCCAGCCTGGCCTGGAACAATTCCAGGGATCCAGGGGCAGCCACAGCTCCTCTCAGAATTCCATCCCAGCCTCTCCCTGACCTCCCAGCCAGGAATTGTTTCCCAGAATCTCGTTTGAATCTCCCCTTTTCCAATGAGAAGCCATTCCCTGTGTCCTGTCCCTCCATCCTTGTCCCCAGTCCCTCTCCAGCTCTCCTGGAGCCCCTTCAGGCCCTGGAATGTGCTGGAAGCTCTCCCTGGATCCTTCTCCATTCCAGGGGAACATTCCCAGCTCTCCCAGCCCAGCTCCGGGGTGGCTCCAGCCCCAGGATCATTCCCTGCCTCTCCCAGCCGGGTGCAAACACAGCCTCTGCAGGAAAACGGAACTAGGAGAAGGAAAACCTCTGCAATCCTCTGTTTTCCCTTAAGAAGGGGATTTTTCCATCCCGAAGAAGCAGAAGGTGACGCACATCCCAACGGAATGAGATAAATCCCTGGAAGGACCCTGCCAAGGGCTCCCATTCATCCTGGTGAATTATTTTTCCCTCTGTCTCATCCATCTCCGAGCCCCGCACCGGGAGCGTCACGGATCCTCAGCATGGGGGCGGCCATTCCCTCCCCGGAGCGTCAATCCCGGAGATCAACGGCTCCGTTCCATGAAAAACACGGAATTATCCTCACGCCGGGAGTTTTCCAGGCTGGCATCTTCATCTGCCGGTGACAGGGCTGGAGAACGTTCCCCGTGTGGAGGGAATGGTTCCTGGGAAGATGAATTTGGGATTTGTTTGCTCTCCTGTCTCCCCGTGGCTCTGGGGGGTCCACGGAGCGGGAAAAGGGAATAAACGGGATTTTTCCATCTGCAGGCCACAACCTCTTCATAAATCCCAATTTAGGGAAGGAAAAGTCCACAAAGGAGGGAAAGGAAAATGCTTTGGATTTCATTAACTCTGGGAAAGCCTGGAATGATTCAGCATTCCAGAGGATCTGGCCCTTTAAATAGGGAAGGAGCTCCAAATCCAGGGAATGTTCCCCAATTTCCATGGAAAAGGGGTTTCTTGCAGGGAATTTTCCTTGCCGGAGAAGGAGGGCACAGCCCATCCCTAAGGGAAAATATCCATGGATTTCCAGGCCCTTTTTCCATTGGAAAATGAGGGGGAAATGGAAGTTTGAGCCTTTTCCTTCATTGCTTCCCAAAATTCCCGAGTCCTTTTGCCAGAGGAGGAGGAAAGGAGCTTCCAGCACATTCAAGGAGGAGGATTTGGGGTCATTCCAGCCCCATTGGGACAATTCCCACTGGAAAACTAATCCAAAGGAACCAATGGAGACATGGTGAGCAAAGCTGGGCTTGGGGTTGGAGCTGAGCCTTGGGATTTCATACGGGAATACCTGGAATTAGAGGAACCATGGAATGATCTGGATTGGAAGGGACCTTTCGGACCGTCTCATTCCATGGGCAGGGACACCTTGGGATTCCCAACGGATGTTTTATGGATTCCCAGGTTGTCCAAAGCTGCTGGGATTTATTTGCCCCCTGGAGGAGCAGCTTTTCCCTGAACGCTCAAATGCCACAGCAAAAAACCTGGAAAGGGAGAGAGCCGAGCCCTCCAGGTGGAATTCCAGCCAGGAAGAACAGGCAGTTCCCTAACTTCCAACGGCAATAATTCCTGAGCAGTTCTCCCAGATCCCCATCCCAGAAAAAAAAAATTCCGCTTTTTCATTTTTCCAGCCCCAGCTTTGCTCTGCTCTGTTCCCATTTTCCCCCGCAGTGGCTCCTTCCCAAACTCTGCAGTGCCATAAAATCCTCGCCCGCGTTCGGATCCACTGGCACGCCGGGAAAGCGCCCGGAGCCGGGGATATTGGATGCATCCATAATTCCTGACAGCTTTCGCCGCTCTCATTAAGCGGGAGAGGGAATTTAGAGCCGGTCTGGGATGGGAATGGGATCATAACTCAGAAGAGAGCGATGGCTCTGGGATTCAGGATGCTGATGGAAGCCTTTGGATCATTTCATTCCCTTCCAGAATTCCCCATTTTCAGTGGGATACCTCAGTGGGAGCAGCAGGAGGGATCACGGCTCCAGACCTGGTGTCGTTCCCGAGAAATGCGTTGCCAACACAAATCCTTCCGGGATTTGTGCCTTCAGGGAGAGAAAAATGACAAAATTCCCCTCAAATCCCTCATTCCAAAGGCTTTTCCCGCTCCGTGGGATCGGGAGTGGGATTTTAATCAGGAGCGATGACAGTTTAATAACGGGAGATGCAGCTGAGGCTTGACATCCATGGAAATGGGATTTGAAAACTCCTTCAGTCCTGGGGGATTTGCTGTCGGATGGGGATCAGCACAATCCCGTTATCCAGAGCGCTGTCTCCGGGCTGTCCCTGCAGCTCCTGGAGAGACAGAGCCGTCCCCGAACATCCCACAGAGGAGCTGGGAGACAGACCCATGCCGGGCCATTTGGATAACAGGAGATTCCCAGAGATTTTCGGACTTTTCCTGTCAGCACCTGCATTGGTTTTTCCCAAGTGGCAGCGATCCCGAATTCCTGGAGCTTTCCGGAACCACACCCCAGCCTCCCACAGCTGCACCGTCCTTCCTGGGATTGATCCCATTCTCAGGGACTGGGTGGGATGCCAAAGAATCGGGAAGCCCCAAGGATCCATGGGAATGACTGGAAAAGTGGGAATGGGGCAGGATCCAACCGAGGCCTCCAGGATGGGCTCAGCATTGGGAGAGCATCTCCAAGGATAGGATTTTCTGCTTCTTCTGGCTTGGGGAAGCTGTTGATCCAGAGGGATTCCCTTGGGATCCATGTCCAGGTGGATTTGGGAAGGGAAAATCAACATTGGACCATTTTGGGGTGGATTCTGTGCAAGGCCCAGCTGCTCCCACTGCTGGAAGAGCATCCCCAGGGATGGGATTTTCCCCATCTTCTGGCTTGGAGAAACTTTTGATCCATGGAAATCCCCTTGGGACCCATGTCCAGATGGATTTGAGAAGGGAAAACTGACCCTGAGCCAGGATTCTGGATCCCCTCTGCTCCGGAGCTGGGCTGGGAGAGCTGGGGGTGCTCACCTGGAGAACAGAAGGATCCAGGGAGAGCTTCCAGCACATTCCAGGGCCTGGAAGGGGCTCCAGGAGAGCTGGAGAGGGACTGGGGACAAGGGATGGAGGGACAGGACACAGGGAATGGCTTCTCAGTGGGAAAGGGGGGATTTGAATGGGATTTTGGGAAACAATTCCTGGCTGGGAGTATGGGGAGGGGCTGGGATGGAATTCCGAGAGGAGCTGTGGCTGTCCCTGGATCCCTGGAATTGTTCCAGGCCAGGCTGGAGCACCCTGGGACAGTGGGAAGTGTCCCTGCCCATGGAATGGGATGGGATTTAAGGCCCCTTCCAACCCAGACTATTTCAGGATTCCACATCCTGGTTTAGATGGGATATTGGGAAGAAATCCCGGCTGCCCCTGGATCCCTGGAAGTGTCCCAGGTCAGGCTGGAGCATCCAGGGATGGGGAGGTGATCCCGCCGTGTCCCCCTCCCGCAGGTGCTGGGGCTGGCCATGGCCTGGCTCTACTGGCAGCAGCTCAACGAGATCCATTCCCGCCTGGATTCCGTGGATTTCCGGCTCCTGGAGACGCGGGATTTGAGCTTCGCCTCCCTGGACCTCAGCGGCGCCGGCTGGTGCTGGTGCCTGCCCCGGGAAGGCGGATACATCCCGGTAAATCCTGGGAATGAGGAGGAGGAGGAAGGTGCCACCGGCCACAGCAAAGTGTGAGGAGCGCTTGGAACTGGGAATGTGGAAAAAATGGGAATTTCCTCCTCAGCTCCTGAAGTTTCTTTGGGAGAACTGTAAAAAAATGGGATTCTTCTCCTTGGCTCCCAAAGTTTCTTTGGGAAAACTGTAAAAAAAATGGGAATTTTCCTCTCAGATCCTGAAGTTTCTTTGGGAAAACTAAAAAAATGAGATTGTTCTCCTCGGCTCCTGAAGTTTCTTTGGGAAAACTAAAAAAATGAGATTGTTCTCCTCGGCTCCTGAAGTTTCTTTGGGAAAACTGTAAAAAAAATGGGAATTTTCCTCTCAGATCCTGAAGTTTCTTTGGGAAAACTAAAAAAATGAGATTGTTCTCCTCGGCTCCTGAAGTTTCTTTGGGAAAACTGGAAAACAATGCCAGGAATTCCTAAATTCCTCCCTGGACTGTGAGGGCAGAGCTTCCCAGGGCTCCCCTGGGCCTTTGGAGGGGTTTTGGGGGGATTTGGGGTTTTTTTCACAATAAATGGATTTTCTGTTGGGTTTTCCAAGGTCGCTTCCACGCACTCGGGGTTTGGGTGTTGTATTCCCACTGATTTCCTGGGAAATTGCAGCTGCCCAATGAATTCTGATGGAAATCAGGCCCCGGGAAGGCGAAACCAAAGGGAAAAGTGGAGCAGCTCTCCCTGCAGAGCTCTCCCAGCAGGATTTTCCAGGAAAAACGGAAGCACAACTTCCATCCCCTGGATCCCACTGGGACAAGGGGGGAAAAATCCCATTCCTGGAGGTTCCCGGCTTTTCCCTGCTCCCGTTTTCATTCTCGGGTGAGAAGAAGGAGATCCCAGCAATATTCAAAACCAGGATGGGTTTATTTGGGATATTCCCGGGATGGAGGAAATTCCTTCTGCTGGGGACCAGGTAAGGAATTGCCTTTTCTGATGTTTCTGTTTCAGCAAAGCTCCTGGATCCAGGTGGGAATTCCCTCCTGGATCTCTTGGGATCTGGGAATTAAAAACTAAGGGGGGTTGCTGCAACCCTGGAGCAGAAGAATTGCGAAAATAGGAAATTTATCCCAAAAATTGGGGTTTAGCCCAAGAATTGGGGTTTTGTCCCAAAAATTGGGGAGTTTATCCCAAAACGCTGGGGTTTTATCCCAAAATCCCCAGGGAATTGCTCTGCTGAGGCCCCAGGGCCTCATCCATGACCTGCGGGTGGCAAAGCTCTCCCAGGAGGCAGAAATCAAATTCTGGGAAAGGGGACAAAGAGGGAAAGGAAAAGGGAAAAAAGGGAAAGGAAAAGGGAGAAAAGGGGAAAGGAAAAGGGAAAAATTAAATTAAAAGGGAAAAATTTAAGGAATAAGAAGTGAAAGGAAAAAGGGGAAAAAGGAAAAAGAAAAGGAGAAATGGAAAAGAATGAAATTAAAAGGAAAAAGTTAAATTAGAAGGAAAAAAATGAAAGGAAAAGGGAAAAATGAAAGAAAAGGGGGAAAATGAAAGGAAAATGGGAAAGGAATGGGGGCAAAGTGCAAGGGAAAGGACCTTCCTTTTCCCAAGAGCAAAGGAAATCTTGGTTTATTCCCAGCACTTCTCATGATTTGGGATATTTGGGAAGCGGGAAGCGGGAGCTCAGCCTGGATCCTGGGGATGCCGAAGCTCCAGATGCGATTCCCAGGCTTTGTCTCCCTCTCCTGACCATTCCCAGCTTTCCCTTTAACCAAACCAGAACCGATTTCTGGCTCAGGCCTGGAAAACCCCTCTGGGTCCGGGTTTTTCCCATTGGAAGCGGAGCAGTGGCGCCTTTGGAATATTTGAGAGCTTTTCAGCCAAAATGTGGGAAGTTTTGGAGGTGGAAAAGGTAAAACCAGGAAGCAGCCCTGGGAACTGGGATGAACTCGGATATTTAGAGAATAATTTTCTCATGGGACTCGGCTTTGCTTCCTTCTTCTCCCTCTCTCCGGGAAATTTAATAAAACCTGGAAATTTAATAAAACCTCGAGGGATGCAAGGGAATAAATTCCAATGAATTTCCATGGATTCGGAGGGAAAAAGTGAAATTCCATTCTTTTTCTCTTGATTTCCAGGACAAAACCTGGATTCCAATGTCCTGGCTGGGATGGGAACAGGTTCTCATCCTGGGATTAATCCTGGGATTAATGGGAAAAATGAATTTTCCTTCGGCTTGGACACCCAGCCCAGCAATTCCCACGGGGAACGAAACCCCTGGAAAACGGGAAAAGTGGATTGAAGCAGGAGCATGGAATCCCAAAAGCTTTTCCCAAAACACTGACATCAACAGGAATGCCGAGGACATTCCCAAGTTGCCCCTTAATGAAGCCTTCTCCAGAGGGAAGGGAAAACCACATCCAAAGGAATCTGGGAGGAAAATGGGAGCAGGGATAAAGCATCGGATTCCACCTGGGTTGTGCCAGGGAATCATCTCCCAGAAAAGCCCTCATGTGGGATGGGTTCAAAACTCCAAATCCCATCTCCCAGTCCCGGATTTTTGCTGGGATGCAGGGCCGGGCGCTATTCGATGGGGATTTATTGACATTCCTGATAAAAGGCTGGAGGGAGCGGAGGAATCCGGGCGTGAAATGGGAGCGGAGCCACGGCCGAGATTCCCGAACCCAAATTCATGGATGTGGGAAGAAAAACGTGGAATTGGGGATAATTCTGTGGGGCAAGCCTGACCCTCAATCCTCCCCAGGCTGGGTGGAATCCCCCAGGGGCTGATCCCACTCTCCAGGGGGTTTGGGATCATCCCATGGATGGGGATTTGGGATCATTGCACTGAGAGGGATTTGGGAGCATCCCATGGATGGGGATTTGGAATCATCGCACTGAGGCGGGTTTGGGATCATCCCATGGATGGGGATTTGGGATCATCCCATGGATGGGGATTTGGGATCATCCCACTGCTGCTGACGCCCCTCTGCACTTCCCTGAGGGAATTCCTCCCATTCCCCAAAATCAGGACACCGAGCACGGGGATCAGAATCCCTCAAAAAAGAGACAAAATCATGGGAAAAAAAACCCCCACGATCCCAGAAAATCAACAGGAATTTTCCACATCCCGGTGGAAAACGGAGCCTTTTCCAGGGCTGGATTCCATCGGCCCCGCTGTCCCTCCCTCCCCAGAGCTCCCCGTGATCCTCTGCGCTCCCAAAATCAATCGGCACTGCCCCAAATCCATCGGGATCCGGGAGCTGCTGGGCACTGGGGTCGATGGGATGTTGGGAAGAGCAGCTCAGACTCCAGGCGATCCCGGCTTTCCCTGAACCCGCTCTGCAGCCCCAGCCCATTCCCAAATAATTTTTTGGGGAGCTCAAGGTGAGTTTTTAGGGGAAAATTCACTTTTGGGGGCATTTGGGGTTCAATTGGGAAAAGCAGCAGCACTTGGCTTCCTTCCCCTGATTTCCATGGAATTAGAGCCAGGTTTTCCAGCATTTCAGGGATTTTGGGGGGAAAAGCTTCGTGTGGGAAATACCAGAGGGAAAAATCCCGGCTTCTCCGACCCCGGAACAGATCCATAACTTTTATTTTCCAGGTCTAACAAAGCCTGGCTTTACCTCGGGGGTCCTTTGTGCTGCCCAGCTTAACTGGATTTCCCAAAAAATCCCATTTTTTCCCAATATTATCCCAGCTGGAGGGTTGTGTATCCCAGTCAGTCATCTGGGAAGCCCAAGCTGCAGGAATTCCCTGGGAGTTTTAATCCTTCAGCTTTTAGAAGGAGCAAAAATATTCCTGCCTGAAGCTGGGGGGTGTTTTCCTGCTTTTCCTGCTTCCTAAAATCCTTGGAATTCAGCCTGGAGTGTTGTTTTTGGGAAGCCGAGGCTCGTGGTTGATGTTATCCCTGAAAACTCCCCGGTTTGGGTTTTCCCTCCAGAGCTGTTCACCCCTAAATGAAATCAATCCTTGCCCAAAGTGTGGGATTGACGGGAAAAACCCTAAATCCTGGAAATAGACTTTAAATCTCAACCAGGATCAGGCAGAGCTGGACCGGGATAAACTGGACTTGAATTGGAATGGGATAAACTGGATTTGAGTTGGAATGGGATGAACTGGACTTGGGCTGGACTGAGATAAATGGATTTTCCTGAGGGAAAAAAGGCCAGGAATTCGGATCCAGCAGAGCTCACCCGACCAGGTGTTCCCATTTTTCCAAGCTTTTTGGCTGGACTTGGGATTCCCTCCCCCATTCCCATTTTTCCGAGCTCTTCGTCTGGAGCTGGGATTTCTCTCCCAGGATAGATGGG
Organism: Rhipidura dahli; assembly: GCA_013399225.1. NCBI lineage: Eukaryota > Metazoa > Chordata > Aves > Passeriformes > Rhipiduridae > Rhipidura > Rhipidura dahli. The sequence continues at coordinate 32,014 of VXAC01005700.1, forward strand.
AATGGCGCAGGAATGCCGTGGGAACGCGGAGCGGCCGCTCCCGCTCGCCCTCCGAGCGCCCTTGGGAGCATCGAGCGGCCAGGAATAGCCGCGGCTCTGCCCCCCAGCCGAGTGTGAAAGGCAATCAGCGGGGGCAGCTCGTTAGGGCTCATTAATGAATGAATTCATTAACGGCCCTGGCCCAGCGCCACAGAAATCCCACCGGGATCAAGCGGGGAAAGAGCTGGAAATGCGGGATCAGAGTTGGGAAAGGGAAATCAGCGCGGGGAAATTCCCCTTGGAGTGGTGGGGTGCCACCCCAGAATAACGGGGGGCTCTGGAATTCCTGGGAATTGAAGTTTTGTCAGGAATTGTGAAGGAAAAATCTCCAGGATGTTCTCCCAGCCTTGTTCGTCCTCTGAGAAGCTGGAATTGGAGGCTGGGGATGGGATCCGGGGGAAATCCAGCTGGGATTGTGGGAATATTGGGGAGAGGAGAGCAGGGCGGCACTGGGCGGGGCAGGGCTGAACCCGGAGGTGCCAGAGGGTCCCACTGGTCCCCAGGGAAGTTCCCGGCTCTCCCACCAGGAATCCCCCTGGGATTTCACCAGGTGAAGGATTCCCATAGCTCCTCTCAGGTGTGCAGAGGTTTCCCCATCCCAAATCCCACTAAAATCCCATTAAAATCCCACAGAAATCCCACTAAAATCCCAAATCCCACTAAAACCCCGTTCCTTCCCCGGCCCAGCTCCCCCCGGAGCAGTGGGACCATGCTGGAGGACGAGGATGGGATGAGCGAGCATGGCCTCGGCGGCTCCAGGAGGAGATTCGAGGATGAGGAAGGTGAGTGAAATCCCGGCAATGGGGTGGACATCCCGCTCTCCCTGCCTGCGGATCCATCTGAGCTCCCGGCATGAAGGAGGCCTGGTGGGAAGAGGGAAAGCTCCTCCCTGGCCTTTGAAACGGGGAGTTTTCCACCTGGAAAGTGATTTTTTTATTCCAGTTATGGCTCCATCCACGTCATTTCCACCTGGAATTTTTCTCCCTGGAAATTGAATTTTTCACTCCAATTATATCTCCACCCACCTCCTCTTTACCTGGAAGTTTTTTCCCTGAAAAGTGAATTTCTTTTAAACTGGGACTGAGCTCTGCCCCCTAAATCTCTCCCCTTCCCACTGGATTACTGTCCCATCCACATATTTTCCATCAGGAATTTTTCTCCCTGAAAATTGACTTTTTACTCCAATTATTGCCCAAGCCACATCACTTCTATGGGGAAATTTTCTCCCTGAAAACTGATTTTTTTTTTTTTTTTTTTTAACTGGAAGCGAGAATTCCCTCTAAACCTCTTTCCCCCACCCCCAGGTGTATCGCTCCATCCACACCTTTTTTACCTGGAATTTTTCTCCCAGGAAATCGAATTTTTCACTCCGATTACCACCCCACCCACATCTTTTCAAGTGGAAAGACGGAAGTTTCCCACTTGGAAATTGAATTTTTAACTCCGATTCCCGCCCCGCCCAACATCACTTCCACCGGCAAAGTTTCTCCATGAAAACTGAATTTTCCTTTTTCAACTGGAAATGAGAATTCCCTCTGACTCCCTGTCTCCCAGATTACCACTCAATCTACATCGGCGTGCCAGTGCCCCGCGGGTACCGCCGGAAGCGGCGCCGCCGGAGGTCTCCGGGCTCCAGCCGGGAGCGCACCAGCGAGAGCGAGAGGCACTTCGGGCGCCCGGAGCATTCCGACACCGACGAGGGCGGCCAGGCCTGGCCCGAGAGCGGCAACGACAACGCCAGCAGGACCAGTGAGTGCCGCGGCCTTCCGGGAATCCCGGCGAGCCTTGGGAGCATCCTTGGATGCGCCCTTGAGTCGCCTCGGATGCAGCGATTTGGAGCTGCTGCTTAGCGGGTTTATTTTTCCCTTTGGAATAGGAGCGGGATGGGTTGGGAGGGGTTTTCCCGGCTGGAATTGGGGGTGCAGACAATCTTTGGGAATCACACCTCGTTCCCGATTGTTTTTTCCGGTGAAATGGGATTGGGGTGGGTTTGGACGGGTTTTCCCAGTTGGAATTGGGGTTCCCGGGGGTCCAGACAAACTTCGAGCATCACACCTTGTTCCCAACCATTTTTTTCCCAATGAAATGGGATTGGGATGGGTTGGGAGGGGTTTTCCTGGCTGGAATTGGGGGTGCAGACAATCTTTGAGAATTACACCTCGTTCCCGATTGTTTTTTCCCGGTGAAATGGGATTAGGCTGGGTTGGGAGGGGTTTTCATGCAGGAATCGGGGGTCCAGAGAATCTTTGGGAACCACATCTTGTTCCCGATTGGTTTTTCCCATTGAAATGGGATTGGAGTGGGTCTGGAGGGGTTTTCCCGGCCGGAATTGGGGGTGCAGACAATCTTTGGGAATCACACCTTGTTCCCGACGGGTTTTGCCGGGGCTTTGCCCGCTCCCGGGAAATCTCCTTAGGGAAGATTAACATTTTGCACGGCAAAGCGGCTGCCGGGCCCTGGGATGGGCTGGGATTTTTCCAGCCCCTCTTTTGGAAATTTGCATTTGGGTTCAGCTCCAGCGGGGCGGGCCGGGGCTCTGCTCCGCTCTTCCCTTCGGGAGGCGAAGTTTTCCAGGGTTTTTTTGGACGGGGAGTGGTTTTTTTATTCACTGGCGGCTCCTTTGTGCCCTTGGGGGAGGCGGGAGCGGGACCACGTCCCCTCCTTTTCCCTCCTTTTCCCTCTTTTCCCCTCCTTTTCCCCTCTTTTTCCCCGCTTTTCCCTCTTTTCCCCAGTTTTCCCCTCCTTTCCTTAAGCAGCAAATGCCACTCGGAGGTCACTCCAGGCTGCTTTGGGGGATTGGACATAAAAATTCATTTTATGGAGGAAAAACCCTCCCCAAAACCCCTGACCTCCGCAGAACCCCAGGGAATCTCCTCGATTTTGGGGCTTTTTCCCCTGAAAAAATAAAACCCGGAGCTTGAAGGGGCTTTTCCCACCCTGCTCCGGGTGAGAGAGGAAAATCCTGCAGGCAGCGACCACCAGATCTTTGATTTCTGCTCTTCCCTCCCCTTTTTTTCCCCTGGATCCCACTGCTTTTCCAAGTGCTCACCTCTCCCTCTTGCATCCCGGCTGATTTGGTAACTTCCCGTCATGGGAGCCAAAGGGAGAGGGAAGTGCTTTTTATTCCCGGTAATCTGCTCCCTAAGCCCCGGGAGTTTAGCGAGCCGCAGTGGATAAAGGATAAAGGAAAAAGGAACTCCGGGGCTTTGGAGTTTTTTGGGACAGCACAGCAAAGGTTTTGGTTTAAGCTGGGAAGAAATGGGGGAAAAAAAGGAAACAGCTCCAGGTAGGGTTTGGATTTTTGGGTTTTTTTCCCATCACTCTGCGGTGGGGGAGAGGGAGGGGGGGGANTCTGAAAAGCAGCTTTTCCCCTTGGAAAAGTAGCTTGGGGATGGCAGGTGAACTTTGGGCACGGAGCTCCAGAGCTCATCCCAAAAATAAATCAAGGAACTCCTGGCTCCTGTTGGAAATTTGATATTTGAAAGGGTCAAAAATATCCCAAACTTGGGGTTTTTTTGAGCAGGGAAGGAGCAGTGAATCCCATGGGATGTGCATCCCAGTATCCTGTTTTTTTGGGGAGGTGGGGGCAGGAAAATCCAGGGAAAGGCTGTGGAGAATCCGCGGCAGCCCCTGGATAATGCTGGACCTTAAATCGGGATTGCAGAGCCCCGGCAGCGCCTCATTCCCTCGGCCTGGATTTTATCCCGTTTTTTCCACTCTGCCGGAAGCCAGAGTGGGAATTTCAGTTTGGAGAAGGATCCCCAGGCGAGGTTTTGCCTCTGGATTTGGGTTGGGGCGTGAAGGGGTGGCTGCACCTCAGAGGAAGAGCTTTGGGTCATCCCTGTCCCGTTTCCCATGGAAACGTGGGGTCTGTGCGTGTGGAATGGTCCTGAATATTCCCAGGGCTCCATGGGAACCTGCAATGCTCGAAATCCCAGAGCTGGGGGTGTTTTCCTATCCTAAAAGGTGGTTCAGGGAGATCTGGATCTGCTCCAGGTCCCCCCCCGAGTGGTGTCCTCAAGGAACAGGTGCTGATTTTGGGGTGTCCTGTGGGGTCTTTCACCCTCTCCAGCAAACACCTGCTGCTTCCCGGGATTTTCAGGGATGGATTGGATTCTCAGGAATGGAAAAACCCCAAAGCGGGGAGAGCTGGGTGCTTTCCTGGCTGTGAAAGGGTTCTCCAGGTGAACAAATCCCAGGAATTTTGGCTGCCTGGTCAAACCCCGGCGGGGTTGGTCGAACACCTTGGGGAGGGAGGGAGGGAGGGAAGCACCAGCTGGGTGCTGGAAATTAAATTTATTCCTTAAAATCTGGCAGTATAAGGAAAAGAAGCTTAAAAAAAACCCTTTTCTGGGCAAGATTCCCCTCAGTTTTTGGGGTTTCAGCCCCAAGACCCCAAAATGAGGCCCTGGGGAGGCCGAGGAAGGAGGGATCCCTTTTTAAACACCGAGAGAGGGAATTTGGGCAGAGTCAGGAGCAGCAACCCCCAAATCCAGGGCGTGCAGAATTCCAAATCCCCCTTTTCCCACCAGAAACCCCACCGAGCCCAGGGATTTCCAGCAAAATCCCGATTTTTTTGCCGCCTGGCTCACGGTATCCGTGGCCAATTTGGGGGTTTTTTTAGGGAATTTCGGCTTTGGCTGGGAGGGTTGACCCCGTTTCATCCTTTTTCCGAGAACAACTGCCAGGCTTAGGGAGCCTGAAACCCTCCAGGCATGGAGCCCAGCCCCAAAAGGACCAGGAATATTCTGGGAATAATGGAGCTTTATGGGAATGGCAGCAGGGCCGGCCCGCGGGGCTTTGGGCTCAGCTTAGAGGGGCTTAAGAGGCCTAAGGAGGTTCAGCCTAAAGGGACCTCCTCTTCCCTGGGGACCTGGGCAGGAAAAGGGGCGACATTCCCATTTTTCCCTCCATTTATCCACGGCAATTTAATTCTCTGCTTTTCTAAGTGCTGCATTGCCCAGTTTTGTTATTCCCAGCTTGGGGAAAAGGAGGATTCTGCCCCCAAAAAATCCCATTTCCCAAGCTGGGTTGATTCCTGCTGAATTAGTAGATGCAGGATTGTGTTAAAACCACATAATTTCCACGGGAAAGGACAATATTCCCATTTTTTCCTCCATTTATCCACAGCAATTTAATTCCCTGCTTTTCTAAGTGCTGCGTTGCCCAGCTTTGTTATTCCCAGCTTGGGGAAAAGGAGGATTCTGCCCCAAAAATCCCATTTTCCAAGCCTGATCATTCCTGCTGAGTTAGGAAATACAGGATTGTATTCCAAATACGCCATTTCCATGGATTTTGGGTGGATTTTCACCTCTTCCTTGGGGTTCAGCCCCATCCCTGCCACACTCAGGGCTCGGATTTGTCCCCAAATCCACCAAAATTGGGAAGTTTTGCTGAGGAGGGAGAGGGTTAAAAGCAAATCCAAACTTTTTTTTTCCCGGGAGGTTCGTCACCCTCCCGTGGGCACTGGGAATGCACTGGGGATGGAAAACCCTTTTCCCACCAGGCAGGAGGTTGCAGGGTGACGTGTCCCGATCCCATTCCTGGATGGAGTAGGAGCATAAATGTCCCTTCCCAGCCTGGAGTGCTGTTGGCTGGAAAAAGATGGGATTTTTTCCTGTAGGAATGATGGATTTGTGTGATTCCCCTTGAAATGACCCTGCTTCCCCTCGGGAATGCGGCGAGAAAACCGGCAAATCCCAGCATGCCGTGCTGGAAGGGTTCAGTTGTGATGGAGCCTGGCAAAAAACAGGATCTGTGGAAGGGGAAAATGTGGGATACCCCATGGAAACGGGGCACATGAATCTCCTGGAAAGGGGAATTTGATGGTTTTGTGTCCTTGGACCTTGATCCCACTCCTCCTTTCCCCAGCATCCTGTATTTCTTTCCACAGGGAATTCGGGACAGGATCACTTGGAGTTCCCCCATTCCTTCCCTGTAACATTTTCCTCCAATTTCCTTCCATTTCCCTCCCTTTTTTATGATCCCAAACCACCCTACAGCTCCCTCTTTCCCCGCTCAGGGCCTTTCCCTGCGGGAATGGAGCAGGATCATCCCATTTCCCATGGAATTAAAGCTCCTTTTTTGCCCCTGGCAGTGTCCCCGGCCGCTGAACGGCTCCGTTACATCCTGGGGGAGGACGATGAGCTCCCCAATCCCACCCTTTTCACGGAGATGGACACCCTGCAGCACGACGGGGACGAGATGGAGTGGAAGGAGTCGGCCAGGTGAGGGGGGGCGTTTGGGAATGTGGTGGCGGGAAAAATTCCCTCCCAAAATATCCCCGCATGGAAACGGAAACAGGGAATGAGCATCGGGTTCAATGGTGTTAAAAAAAATGAGACTCACGAGTCAGGGAGATGTGGGAAAAATGGGATTTTAGTGGGGTGTGCACCTCAGCCGCATCCTGAGGAGGAGGAAGATTTCCCATCTTATCCCGAATTTCCTCAGGCTGGATCAATCCCAGAGCTGGAGCTTTTCCCCCTCCCAGCCACCAGAGCCCTGCAGGAAGGGCTGGAAGGGTAAAAAACGGGATAACGTGCTGGGAAACCGCTGAATTCCAGCTGGGAAATGGGAATAGGGGACACGAAGAACATTTTCCCAGGGTTTTTTCCCCTCCACTTTTTCCAGCCAGGCCAGGAGTGAAACTTTTCCCACCCCTGATCCATAAAAAGTCAAACCCCACCTGCTCCATCCTTAAAAAAAATCATGAAAGGAGCTGCAGGTGGAATTTGCTTTGTTGAACTGGGATCTTCCCATGGGCCAAATCCCAAATCCAAGCGGGATTTTCCCTTCCTGACCTCAGCTCTGTAAGGGATGGGGGTTTTTTTGGGAGGAGGGAGCTTTGGGAAGGGGGTCCAGGTGGTATCCTGAGCCCTTTCCCATGGGATGCCCCAGCTTGGGTGCGGAATTTCGACCCCAAGGGTTGGGATAGATTGGGATCAGGCCCTGTGGATGCCCATCCTCTCTTTCGGACTGGTTTTTTGCATCAGCCAAAATTTGGGAATCTCCTCAGCATCCCCCTGGCTCCAATCCCTGCTCCGACTCCTTAATTTTCCTTAATTTTAACCTTAATTTTCTTTTTTAACCTTAATTTTCCATAAATCCATGTTTACTTCTGCCTTCCCACTCCCCAAAAAGCTTGGAAGGCAAAAAGTCCACCTTTGCATTGGGATTTTCATCAGGGAGGGATGCAGGTGGAGATTTCCAAAATTTTCCTGGGACCACAGAGGTTTTCCAAGTCCCGATTCCCATTCTCTGGCCAGGTTGAGCCTCTTTATCCTCAGGGCTGGAAGTAGAAGGTGGGAGCAGCTCCACCTGCGCCTAAATCCACAATAAACAGGGAACAAAATGGGAATCGGGATGCTGGGAGCAGCAGGGAGGTGGGAATTCACGGTAGCCTGGGAGAAAGAATCCCGGGATGACAATCCCGGAGCAAAGGCGCCGCTGGAAACGTGCCCCGAATGCCACACTCGCCCCAGCCGCTCCCTAATAACCCAATTTCCTTGGGAAAACGGGGCAAAAGGAAAGGAAAAGCGGCCTAATCGGCTTTGGGAGAGCGGAGCCGGCGCTTGGCGGGAGCTGCCATGGGAAGCTTGAATTCCCTCCCAGGGAAAGCTGGAGGGCTGGAGGAAGGGATTCTCCAAAGAAATCAGGGAAGGGGAGCTGTGGGATGGGCACCAGGGCCAAATGTTGGGTTTTGGGGTTGTTGGGGTTCTGTTGGAGCATTCCCGGCGCTCCCGGGTGATATTTTGGAAGTTTTTCAGAAGGGATGCCTGAGATTTTCTCTTTGTAGTAGCTGATCCCATTCCAGCATTTCCCCATCCTTCCCCCTCAGCCTTCCGGAGCCACCAGCTCTTCCCAAAATCCCTTCTCCGTCCTTTGCATTTGGGGCAGCAGGAGCCCAAATCCCAGTGGTGCCCGTTCATCCCTGGGCAGGACAATCCATGAGGCCTGTGGAGGAAAAGTGTCTTTTTCCCCCAAAACCAGGAGGTGCCTTTCCAGGATTCCAAGCCTCATTCCCAGGGAGCCGGCAGGGACCATCCCTCTCATTCCTGAAGTTTCTCTGGAGTCTTCATTAAAAAATCAAGGAAGGGAAGGGCTGAATCCTGAGGGTTTGCCAATTCTCCTGTCTTCCAACATGGGGATGGAGTGCTCAGGGTGGGGTCTGAGCATTCCCAAGGAATCGGGACACTGGGAATGCTCTGGGATCTGCTCTCCCACAGGCTGCTCCGAGCAGGAGCAGATCCCGGCTCAGGCCACGTCACATCCATGGGAAAAGCCCCCAGGCCTTGCAGGAGCAATTTGAGGACATGGAAATCCATGGGGTTGAGTTTCCTGGTGGGACTGGGAGTTTTTCCTCCACTCCACAATCCCGGAAGCAGCTCTCTGGAGAACGACCCCACCAGGTTCTCCCTTCCCTCCCTGGATAACGAGTGAAAACTTGGCAAGATTAATTAATCCAGGCTTTCCAAGGAGGGAAACTCCCCAGGAAAAGCCATTCCTTTATCCTCACACCTGCCCTGTTCCGGGCCCATCTCTCTCTCATTCCAGGTGGATCAAGTTTGAGGAGAAGGTGGAGGAAGGCGGTGAGAGGTGGAGCAAACCCCACGTGTCCACACTGTCCCTGCACAGCCTCTTTGAGCTGCGGACGTGTCTCCAGACGGGAACGGTGCTCCTGGACCTCGACGGATATTCCTTGCCCCAAATCATAGGTGGGAGCCTCTGGAGGCTTTTCCCCCGTATTCTAAAACGTTGGAAATGGATTTAAACTCCTTTGTTTGCTCCATAAACCAAATGTGTCTGGGAATGAGCCAAGGAAGGAGGTGGGAGCCATCAGCTGCTTCCAGAAATCGTTGTGTTGAGGTGTTGGGGGGTCTGGGGGTCACCCCTGGCTCACTGTGGGTGGGTGGTGGAGATGACGTGGAGAAACAGCTCGAGGATGGGAGATTTTGGGGGGTCTGAGAGCCACTCCTGGGTCACCTTTGCTGGGTGTTGCATCGAGAAGCAGATCGAGAATGGGAGATTTTGGGGGATTTTGGGGGTCACCCCTGGGTCACTGTGGGTGGGTGTTGCAGGCGATGTCATCAAGAAGCAGATCAAGGAGGGGCTCTCAAGGTGCCCATTTTGGGGGACTTTGGGGGTTTTCCAGGGGTCACCACAGGCAGGAGTTGCAGAGGATGTCATTGAGAAGCAGATCAAGGATGGGCTGCTCCAGGAGCAGGTTTTGGGGGTTTTCTGGGGGTCACCACGGGCGGGTGTTGCAGAGGATGTCATCGAGAAGCAGATCGAGGACGGGCTGCTGAAGCCAGAGCTGCGGGAGAAGCTCAGCTATGTCCTCCTGCGCAAGCACCGCCACCAAACCAAGAAGCCGATCCATCGCTCCCTGGCCGACATCGGCAAATCCGTGTCCTCCAACACCGGTGAGTCCTTGGGGCCCAGCCTGTGCCTGGTGGCACCCTCGGGCATCGGGGAGGGAAGGAGGAGCCCGAGGGTTTGGGGCACTCAAGTGTTTGATTTCCTGGGAAAGAGCCCAAAATAGTGCCCCTGGTGGGTTTGGGGGTGAGGGAGCCAGAAGCCAGGGAGGCGTCTGGGACACGGCCAGTGCTGTGTGAGGGGACATGGCTATGGCAGGGACGGCGCCATGGTGGGGTGACCTCGCTGGGAGATGCCATCGGTGTGTGATGACATCACCGTGGGGACAATGGTGCTGTGATGACATCACCATGGGGACAATGGTGCTGTGTGATGACATCACTGTGGGGACAATGGCACTGTGTGAGGTCCATGGCGCCGTGTGATGACATCACTGTGTGATGACGTCACCACAGGGACAATGGCACTGTGTGATGATGTCACATTGGGGACAATGGCACTGTGTGATGACATCGCCATGGGGACAACGGTGCTGGGTGATGACATCACTGTGTGAGGACAATGTCACCATGCAATGATGTCACAGCGGGGACAATGGCACTGTGAGATGACATCACAGTGATGACAATGTCACAGTGCAGTGACATCACGGTGAGGACAATGGCACCATGTGATGACAACGTCACCGTGCGATGACATCGCACGAGGCCGATGGTGCTGTGTGATGATGGCATCACCGTGTGATGACATCACGCAAAGGACAATGGCACTGTGTGATGACGTCACTCAAGGCCGATGGCGTCATGTGATGGTGTCACCGCGAGGACAATGGCGCAGTGTGGGCGCCGCGGTTGGCGCGGGCATTTCCTGGCGCAGTGGGCGCAGACAAATCCTGTCTGCTCCCGGCTGATCCCGCCACTGCCCAGCCCTTACAAAAGGGGATTTGGTTGGGTTTAGCGGGAGGTCACTCGGTGGAGCCCTGGATTTGCTGGGCTCCGGCTGCTCCTGGGAGAGGCCATCAGCGAGCAACATTCCCACCCTGGCGGCATTCCCGTGTCCCGGTGCCAGATAGCTGGGCCAGGATTTGCCCAGAATCCACCAAAAACTGAGCACAACTTGAGAATGTTTGGTTCAGCACCTTGCTGAGGGGATGGAATCGCTCTGAGCGCCCAAGGAGGGGCATTCTGAGGAGGAAATGGTGGAGAAAGGGCAGGTTCCTCCCATTTCTTGCACCCACAGCAGCTGTGTGGTGAATATCGGGATAAATCCTGCCAGTACAGGAATCCAGCAGGAATTTCAGAGTTGGTTTGATTTGGTTTTACGATAAAATGATAAAATCGTTCTTTTAATGATTAAAAATCTGGGGACAGATGCCTTGGTGGAAGCTGGGACCTTGGGGAGATGTGGAGCAGCTCAGCAAAAGCACTCCAGAGGGTTTTCCGAAAGGAATTTTTGGGAATTTAGGAGGCTTCCTGAGAAAACGTTGGACTCAGGACAGAAAATCCAGGGGAAAAAGGAAATGTTTAGGGTGGAGTAATTCGGCTTCAGTATCTGGGATGAAAAACGGGATTCACCGCCCGCTTAGGGAGGAAATCTGTGGAGCTCAATGGAGCCAGTGGGAATATTTTGGAGTGCGGAGCTCCTGGCAGATCCCAAGCCTGCCCCAACATTGAAAATGATGGGATTAAAAACCCAAACCAGATGTTGGGTCTTCCCAAGGAGCAGAAATGTCCCGAAGGCAGCACTGGGGTGGGGTGGGGTGGTGCTGGCTCCATTGTGGGGCAGGGAGATGTGGGGAGGGATTTTCATCGGTACCCCCTCACTGCCAATGGGAATATCCCGAAGGGTGGGATAAAGGCACGGGAAGGTAAAGCAGATTCCTGGTGTCTCCTGTGCTGGGCAGGTGATTGCTCTTGCCTGCCCCCGATGTTCCCCATAGGATTCTGCTCCTAGTGTTCTTCATGGGATATTTCCAACAGGATCCTCCCACCGACATCCCCAAGGGGATCCTACCCCTGACATTCCCAGTGGGATTCTGTCCCTGATATTTCCAATGGGATCCTGCCCCAACATTCCCAAGGGGATCCTGCCCCGACATTCCCAATGGGATCCTGTCCCCACCATCCCCAAGGGGATCCTGCCCTGACATTCCCGTTGGGATCCCGCTCCTCGTCTCACGGCCCCTCTCTCCTCTCCTCTCCCCAGGCCGCAGCCCTGCGCGGGGCCCGGCCACTGGCACCGCCTTCCACCGCTCCACCGAGGACCTGCGGATGCGGCAGAGCTCCAGCTACGGCCGCCTGCGTGAGTGGGGGGACACTAACCGCCCCCAGACACCCCTGGAATATCCCGAATTCCCAGTCCCAGTGGCAGAGTGGGAGGTCAGGATGAGGTCCTGCCACGGCCGCTGTCCCGGAAGCGCGGCATGGAATTCGGGATGAGCAAGGGTGCCGGTGTGGCTCAAAAACCTAAGGGTGGAGGAAAAAATTCCTTCAAATCTTTGGGGAGGGAAGGAAAGGTGCTTGGAAGAGTGTGGGAATCCTAAAAGATGGCTTGGCTGGGGGAGGGCAGGTGGGAAATCCCATCTGGACCTGAGAGCTTGGTTTGTGTAGCTGACAGTGGAAATGCTCCTGTTTATGGAGTTCTGGGATCGTCAGGGTTGGAAAAGCTCTCTAAGGTCATGGAACACCAGCACGGCCACAACGGCCCTGAGTGCCACATCCAGGTGCTCCACCCCTGCCCTGTGACAGCCTTTCCACCCTTCCAGAGAAGGAATTTTCCTGAATTTCCGGGGTTTCATGGCACTGCTCCTGCGCTGCAGGTCCCAATCCCATAAGGAATTCTTTATTTCTTTGCACGAGGGGTCCCCACTGGGTTTTCTCCCGGCACCAGGGGTGGCTTTTCCTCACAATCCCTCCCTTCCCTCCAACCAGGTCACGCCCAGAGCCGGAGCATGAACGACATCTCGGACACGCCAAGCACCGACCAGGTACCCGTTCCAAAAATCCCACTGGGAGGAGCATCCAAACACAATCCCACTGGGCTCTGGGGTTGTTGGGTCCATGTGAGCCTCTGCTGGGTCGATAGCCACACAAATTCCTAATTAGGGGAGTTAATGCCAGTATTGATCCCTGTGGATCTATGGGGAAGCTGTCCCAGAAGGGACACCTGCACTTCCAGCACGGAATTAGGGATGGGCCAGGAGGCTGGGGCGGCTCAAATCCCTTGGGGTGAGGAAAAAATTCCCTTCAGATCTTCAGGGAGGACAGGAAAGGTGCTTGGAAGTGTAAGAATCCTAAAGGATTGGCTGGGACAGGGCGATAAATCCCATCCAAGCTCTTGGGCTTGCACACAGGGATCCAGATCCGGAGGTGAGGGGCTGGAATTTGGGGTGGGATCCATTTTTCCTGGGGGTTTTCTCAATGCAAAGCTCAGCTGAGAGGTCGTGGGCAGCCTTTCCTTCTGGGATTGCTTTTAGGAAGGAGCTGGAAAGCAGGTCCGGCTTGGGCAGATCCCCTGCTCGGGCATGGGGTGGATCAGTGGGATTTTGTCCCATTCCCATCCCAGACTCTTTTTCTGGGAATGGCTGATTCATTACACGAGCTTTGCTCTGTTTCTCTTTGGGATTTCACCACGAGCTGAAGGGAGAATCACCGACCCCACGGGTTTTTAGGGAATGGGGTGGGATAAGAACCTGCTTTTCCCCTGGGATGTCCTTGCTGGGTTTACCTGGGGTGATGCACTTTAGGGCAAATCCAAACACAATAAATAACGTTTCATATCCCTGGATTTCACGGATGGAAATCCATGTATTGCTGGGAGCCACGGCTCAGGGACACCAGGAAGGTTTCCAGAAATCGCTTCATCCTGGTGCCCACTCAGGAACCCCAAATGTCCCCTCCAGCAGTGGGGTTCGGAGGGTTAATCCCAAAATATGCCAAGCATTTTGGTTTAATCGCCCTATTAGGCGTACTACAAAGGGACTTTTTCAGTGTTACACGAAGCTTAATGGTCGCTGGTAACTCCTGCTCTTATTCCGAGGAGTTGCTTTATTATGATGATTTTTTTTCCTTTTTCCATTTGGGTTTAAAAGATTAGGACGAGCCGAGGCGGCTGCCCAGCTCACATGCCTCCCCTCATGCTGCCCTATAGATTATCATAACTCCCTGCCCGGCTTCGTATTGAACCCTTTTAGGCTCGTAATGAAAGAGCTGCAGGGGAGAAGGGACCCGGGGAATAAATCCATGGATGAGGTTTTCCTACTCCCATTATTCGTTCCCGCTCCTGGGGTGGGGTTGGGGAGGAACAAGGCGCAAAAACCTCCCCCGTGCCAGGAGCTGAGGGGGTTCTGTGCCAGGCAGGGGCTTGGGGGAGCCTGGGGCTGTGGATGAACTCCAAAAATGTTCCTGGCTCACGCCAGCACCCCTGGGGTTTGGCTCAGGTTTTCCACTGGGGGATTTCAGGGAGTTTTCCTTGCGGCGAACCCAGGAGAGCAAAAACAAACACTGGTGCCTGGGTGGCAGAGCCCTGGGTGGGCAGTTTAGAGACAGTCTTGGTTTTAGCCACGTTTCTGAAGAAATTCGGTTTTGTGAATTTTTGCTGGCTTATTCCTGGCTGTGGCTCCTCAATCCCCACCTCTGGGAGGCCTGGGACAACCAGAGGTGAAATCTTGGGGCCTGAGGCTTCAACTTTTGCAGGAAAAAAGGGGAAAAAGCCAAATTTTGGCAACCACTCCCTTCCCCACTCTCATCTTTCCCGACAGCTGAAGAACAAGTTCATCAAGAAGATCCCCAAGGACGCGGAGGCCTCCAACGTGCTGGTGGGAGAGGTGGAGTTCCTGGAGAAGCCCTTCGTGGCCTTTGTGAGGCTGCTCCAGGCCACAATGCTGGGGGGGGTGACAGAGGTGCCCGTCCCCACCAGGTGAGTGCTGTCCCCTCAGGGTCGAGTGGTGACACTGGTGGCCCGAGGTGGCCAACACAGTGTCTTTGCCTCCCCAGATTCCTCTTCATTCTCCTGGGTCCAGCGGGAAAAGCCAAGTCCTACAACGAGATTGGCAGGGCCATTGCGACCCTCATGGTGGACGATGTGAGTGGAGGCCACCCCCGGCCCTCATTCGGACCCCCCTGGCTCAGAACCAAGCAAAAAAAGCAATTTTCACCTTATCGCCCCAAAAACTGAGCTTTGAACCCCCAGAAGGAGGTGGGACTGGAGGCCATGCCCAGGCTGACCCCCGTCCTGCATCCACCCCCAGCTCTTCAGTGACGTTGCCTACAAAGCCCGGGACAGGGAGGACCTGATCGCTGGCATCGATGAGTTCCTGGATGAGGTCATTGTCCTCCCGCCTGGCGAGTGGGACCCCAACATTCGGATTGAGCCTCCCAAAAAAGTGCCCTCAGCTGAGAAGAGGTGGGTGGGGGCCGAGGGGCCCTGTGGCCATTCCCATGTGTCCGGTTTTGGGGCATGAGAGCCCTGCTTGGCTTCACCCCTGGAAAAAAACCCTCCAAACTTTCCAGAAGTGCTGGGTTTTCAGCAGTTTTTGTTCCGAGATCGGCTCAGAGCCGTTCCCACTCTCCTGGAGCAACCTCTAGTGGGAGGTGTCCTTGCCCAGGGCAGGAGTTGAACTGGAGGGTCCTTAAGGTCCCTCCCAACCCAACCAAACCCAACCCAACCCAATCCAACCCAACCCAACTCAGTCCAACCCAACCCAACCCATCCCATGATTCCACATATTGAGCTCCCTGAACTGAGCAAAGACAGCTCTGGCTCTGTCCAAATTCACCCCAAAACTCACCATCAGTGCAGGCACAGAGCTGTGCCGCGGCCTTGGCTGAGCTCCTCACACCAGGGCTCAGTGGTGCCGATCCGATGGTGCCGGCGCTGATCCGAGGCCGATGTCCCCATCCCTCAGGAAGTCGGTGTTCTCGCTGAACGAGGTGGGGCAGATGAATGGCGCCGCTGGCGGGGCAGGCGCTGGGGGTGGCGGCGGAGGCAGCGAGGATGGGGAGATGCCCGAAGTCCACGAGATTGGGGAGGAGCTGGCCTGGACTGGCAGGTGAGTGGGGACCCACCACCAAAAACCTCAGGAGGGTGCCAAGACCCGTCAGCATCTCCTGCGGGCTCATCCTGGGGTGTCCTGGGGCACGGAGGGTGAAATCCTGGTGGGAACAGCTTTTTGTGAACACCAGATCCATTTATGTGTATAGCCATAAAAAATTCCATTTATGTATCCATATTTGTTCATCTTCCAACTGGCCAGGGAAGCTGTGGCTGCCCCTGGATCCCTGGAAGTGTCCAAGACCAGGTTGGACAGGGCTTGGAGCACCCTGGGATAGTGGAAGGTGTCCCTGGGTGGGGCTGATGGGTCTTTAGGGCTCCTCCCAACCCAAACCATTCCAGGATTTTGGAGCCCCTCGGCTCTGGAGCTGGGCTGGGAGAGCTGGGGGTGCTCACATGGAGAAGGGAAGGATCCAGGGAGAGCTCAGAGTCCCTTGCAGGGCCTAAAGGGGCTCCAGGAGACCTGGAGAGGGACTGGGGACAAGGGCTGGAGGGACAGGACACAGGGAATGGCTTCTCACTGGAAATGGGATATTTGAGTGGAATACTGGGAAGGAATTCCTGTCTGCGAGTGTGGGGAGGGGCTGGGATGGAATTCCCAGAGCAGCTGTGGCTGCCCCTGGATCCCTGGAAGTGTCCAAGGCCAGGCTGGAGCACCCTGGGATAGGGGAAGGTGTCCCTGCCCATGGCACGGCATGGAATGGGATGGGATTTAAGGTCCTCCCCGGCCCAAACCACTCCAGGACTCCTCAATTCCATTTTGGTGGAAGTCACCAGGCCCTCGGTGGTGTCTCCGCAGGTTTTGCGGTGGCCTCTACCTGGATATCAAGAGGAAGCTGCCCTGGTTCCCGAGCGACTTCTACGAAGGTTTCCATATCCAGTCCATCTCCGCCATCCTCTTCATCTACCTGGGCTGCATCACCAATGCCATCACCTTCGGGGGGCTGCTNTTACCCGATTCGTGCCATGCCAAGCCTCTGGGGATGGAAATTGTCTGCCAGCTGGGACTGGAAGCCCTGGAATCCCTGCAGGATGGGTCAGCCCCCTCAATGGCAGTGCCAGGAGCAATGGGACATGGTCCCAACCATCCCATGTGGGTCCAAGCTGAGGCTCCTCAGCCCTATCTCCATCCCAGGGATCCATGGGGACATGGGTGGCACAGCACCCCCATAACGCTGCCTTTGCTCTGTCCCCAGGGGGTCATGGAGAGCTTCCTGGGCACGGCCATGGCTGGCTCCATGTTCTGCCTCTTCGCCGGGCAGCCCCTCATCATCCTCAGCAGCACCGGCCCCATCCTCATCTTCGAGAAGCTGCTCTTCGACTTCAGCAAGTGCGTGCCGGGCCATCTCAGGGGCCAGCAGGGCCCATCCCTGCAGGGGTGGGACGTGTCCCCCACCCCCCGGCCGCTATCACAGGGCTGCTTGTCCCCTCTTCCAGAGGCAACGGGATCGACTACATGGAATTCCGCCTGTGGATCGGGCTGCACTCGGCCTTGCAGTGCCTTATCCTGGTGGCCACCGATGCCAGCTTCATTATAAAGTACATCACGCGCTTCACCGAGGAGGGCTTCTCCACTCTCATCAGCTTCATCTTCATCTATGATGCCATCAAGAAGATGATCGGGGCCTTCAAGTACTACCCCATCAACTCCGACTTCAAGCCCGACTACGTGACCATGTACAAGTGCGAGTGCGTCGCCCCCGACCCAGGTGAGTTCATCCCGGGGCCGCCCGGGCAGGAGCCAGGGGGTGGGAGGGTCCTGGAGTGGATGAATCCCACGGGATCACTGGCCGAGGATGAGGGAGGAGGCAGCTGCTTGGGGTGGAGAGACCTCGTCCTCATCCTCCTCCTCTGAGGGGGTTTTGAAGATGGAGGAAGAGCCTTGTCCCGCTTGGACGAACGACTCGGTGCTTCCTGGGACACAGCAGATGGACAGTTGGGATCTCAGCCTGGAGCAGCCAGACCTGGCTGGATAAGAAGGAAATGAGGGAAAAAAAGGACATTTCAGACCATGCCAGCCTGCTGCCGATGGAAACTGAATCTCCAGAAAATGCCTGGAGTTGTTCTGTGCTCTCCAGTGCCTGGGACACCCTGGGATGTCCCAGCTGGGTGTGGAAACCTCCATGGACTGTTTTTCCTCCTCTTTTTCCACTTCTTTTCCAAAAGGAGAGGCCATCAGGCTCTGAGCAGATGGTCCTTCCATGGCTGCCTGGTTTTGCTCTTGGATAGACCTCTGGGATGATCCCGGATCCGACTCGTGGAGCTCGGACACTCCTGGAAGGGACCAGAGATGGCTTTGGGCTCATGGCAGCGACCGCCTGTGCTCCCAGGAGCTGAATTGATGTCAAAAATCCAAATTTTGGGGAGCATCAGCTGCAGCCAGAGGAGGCCGAATGTCTTGGGATGAAGGTCATGGTGGATGAAGGTCATGGTGGATGAAGAAGATGGTGGAGGAAGATGATGGTGGATGAAGGTCACGGTGGATGAAGATGATGGTGAAGTTCTCCTTGTCTCCTTCCTTCAAGAAAAGCATCAAAGACCCTCCACCCAAATGCATTCCCAACATATCTGCCATTCCAAGGAGAGCTCCCACCCAATGGGAATCGCCACGATTTGGTTTATTTTTACATTTTTCCTCCATTCCTGCTCGTCCACCCCTCTGTGAGCGCCATGATCCCTCCAGGGTCTGAGAGCCCAGAGCAGCACCCGGAGCCAACCCAAATCTTCCCATACCAAGCCCCCCCAAACCCAACCCTCGGGAGAGCGAAGACGGAACCCCCAGAGCTGGAATTCCCGAACGGAACCGTGAGCACCCACCGGGATCTGCCCGGCAGCTCCTGCACCGGGGCTTTAACGCAGGAGGAGCCTTCAGCCTCCAGGGAGGTCTTGCCCTTTTCCAAGCCCCCACCCTGAGCAAACCCCCAGCAGCTGAGAGGCATCCGCCCCCCAATTCCCGTTCCCATTCCTCGCCCTGGCTGCCCAAGGCAGCGGTGTTGGATTTAACATTCCTCTAGAAATTCTGTTTATTCCCCCCTCCATCCTTATTTTTTTTTTAATCCCTTTTTTTCCATCCATGCTGATTTTTGATTATTATAACTGATTTGTCCCATATTTGTCTCTGCTGCACACAACAATTGGGGCTGATTTCAACCTCAAGTGAGTATCACCTTCTAAATATTAAAATTATTTTAATATTTGATACTCTCCCCCCACGGGGGGGTTCCGTTGTTATTTTTTTTCCCATGTATTTGACTTCTCTCTCTCTCTCTAAAAGGGTTTCTGTAGGGTCCCCTCAGGGCTCCTCTCTTAAATCCCAGCGGTGCCGTGCTGCCCTTTAGGGCGTAGAGATCCCAAAATAGGGTTTGTGGAAAAAGAAAAGGTTGTGGAGGAAAGAAGCAGAATGATGCTGATGTTTTTAGGGCCGGGTTTATTCCCCAGAGCTCGGTCCCGGCAGCCCCGGGGTCTCTGTCCCAACCCAACTCCTCCTTCATTAATCCCTGGCGCCGGGGATGGAGGCGGCGGCCAAAATTCCCGCTTGGCGAAGAGGATGGAAGAGGGGGGGCAAAGCCATCCCGGAATTCCCGAACTCCCTCTTTTAGGGGCACCCTGAGAGAATCCGAGGGTGCTCCCGGAGCTGCGGAGCTGCGTCGCCCGAAGAGCCGAGCGGAGCCGCCTTTCGCGCCTGGAGGAGAAGGTGCCGGGGGCTCGAAAAGATGGAATTTTCCACCGATGACACCAAAACACCCCCAAAAGATTTTTTTTTTAAATGAAAAATAATTTTAAAAAAGGCAAATTGGGCATGATTTGGGTGTCGCCTCCCCCCCCCCCCCCCAAAAAAAAAACCAAAAAAACAAAAACCCAGGCTGCTTTCCCAGCCTTCCACCCCTGTGGTTTTAAGTCCACCCCATTCCTGGCGGCTTCCCTGGGAAGTTCCTTGAAATTTTAGGAACTGGGAAGCTCCTAAAAAATCCCCCCTTGCCGGCCCCAGAGGGAGAAGCCGCCGCAGGAGCCGCCGCATCCTCCCTGGCACGTGGGATTAATCAGGGAGAAGTCGGGGTTAGAGAAGGGGGTGTTTCCCCCCAAAATCCGCCGATCCCTCGGGATGCCAATCCCTGCCAGGCTCGGCAGGTGCAGCCCAGCTGGTTTGAATGCCCAAAAGCTCCGTTTTGGCCCCAAAACCTCAATAACCAACTCCTCTCCCGCAGCCAACGCAACCTTGTTCGATGCTTCAGCTCCAGTGGCAGCGAACACCACTAACGTTTCTCTGGTAAGCGGGGGCTGCTCATCCCAGTGGGAAATCTGGGAGCGGGGAGGGCGGATCCGACGGATTTCGGCATCCAGGCAGCGCAATGGGCCAGCTCAGAGCCAAAGTTTTGCTGGTTCGAGATCCCATTGGGGCTCAGCAGCACCAAATCCTTGCTTTTTCCCCCCAAATTTGTATCAGCTCTGCGGTTTTCCTGTGGTTTTGGGTATCCCAGTGGCAGCAGCTCTGGATATGCCCCTTTCCTTGTGTGCTGAGGACGGCTTTAACTGCTCCTTTTGGGCCTTTAACCAGGAAATTTCCTTTTCTTTGCAAGCTGCAGTTGCTAAATAGCTGATTTTACTCGATTTAGTTGTGAAATTCCCCTTTTCTCCTACAATTCAACCCTTAAAGTACAAATTTTGGGGTTTGGACAGGAAATTTCCCTTTTCCTTCCATGCTGCCACTTAAAAATGCCGATTTTTCTCCATTTGCCTGCACACCGCAATAATTCCAAATTTTGCTAATTTTGCCTTTTTTTGGGGGGGGTCTCTCCCCAGTCCAATGCTATCAACCTCACAGCTCTGGACTGGACCCAGCTGAGCAAGAAGGAATGTCTCAAATATGGCGGCAGCTTAGTGGGAAAATCCTGCAAATTCGTGCCCGACCTGGCCCTCATGTCCTTCATCCTCTTCTTTGGCACCTATTCCATGACCCTGACCCTGAAAAAATTCAAGTTCAGCCGCTATTTCCCCACCAAGGTAAGGAAAGGGCCAGGTTCTGCCATCCCCTTGCCCAAAAATGAGGGAAAATGTTGGGAGCTGTTGGGAATTTTTGGTGGTGGTGAAGGAAAAGAAATCGCTGCTTTTTGGAGGTTTTGGCCACAATTGGGGTCCTCCCTGAAGGTGTTGGGCCCTGATTTTTGGAATTCTGTGGGGCTTTTGATGGAAGCCTCCTCTCTAAAGCGGATTTGGGTTAATGGGTGGATGATTAATGGATAACTTGGGATGATCCCATCCACAGGGAATTGGTCAACGGCGCAAAGTCCGATGGACATCAGTGACCAGTAGCGTCCATGGTCCCTGTTGGGGCCAGAGTTAATTAATGAGTCCATTAATTATGTAAATGAAGGGGTTGAGGGTGCCCTCAGGAGGTTTGCAGGTGACACCAAGGGACGATCCCGAGGGACCTGGACAAGCTCCAGGGAATCTCACGGGCTTTGTCCAGGTCCCTCGGGATCCCAGGTGCTGTAGGTGCCCCTGGGATGGGCAATCCCGGGGATGGATCCAAGCTGGGAATGAAGGGGTGGAAAGGAGCGTTGGGAGAGGGATTTTGGGGTGGGAGAGAGGTCGGACACAACCCCAAAGGGGCCCTGGGCTGACCCCCAGTGGGGGCAGTGGCTCCGTGGAGATTCTGCCCCTCAGACCCCAGCTGCAGCACTGCCCTCAGCCTTGGGACCCCAACTGGAACATGTGGAGCTGCTGGAGAGTCCAGAGGAGGCCCCGGAGCTGCTCCAGGGCTGGAGCCCCTCTGGAGCCAGGCTGGGAGAGCTGGGAATGGTCACCTGGAGAAGGGAAGGCTCCAGGGAGAGCTCAGAGCCCCTTGCAGGGCGTAAAGTGGCTCCAGGAGAGCTGGAGAGGGACAGGGGACAAGGGCTGGAGGGACAGGACACAGGGAATGGCTTCCCACTGGGAAAAGGGAGATCTGAATGGGATTTTGGGAAGAAATGAGGGTGGGGAGGGGCTGGGGTGGGATTTCCAGGGAAGCTCTGGCAGCCCCTGGATCCCTGGAAGTGCCCAAGGCCGGGCTGGATTCACCTGGGATGGGGGAAAGTGTCTCTGCCATGGCAGGACTGGAATGGGATGGGATTTTAGGTCCCTTCCCAACCCAAACCGTTCCAGAATTCCCTCTCTCAGCTCTCACTATCCCAACAACCCCTCACCCTGCTGAAGAAAGGTGAGAAGATGTGGATTTTGGGGGGTTGTTCCCGGGTTTTCCATGGCTGAGTGGAGCTGGAAAGCCCCAGGGAAGGACCCCAAAGCAGGATCCAACCTCTCCATCCCAGTTCCCCTTCCCACCCCGTTAATTCCCCTTCCCGCCCGTTTCCCTGTCTCGCCTCCAGGTCAGGGCTTTCATTGCTGATTTTTCCAATGTCTTCTCCATCCTGCTGTTCTGTGGAGTCGATGCCTGTTTCGGACTGGACACCCCCAAGCTCCACATTCCCAGTATCATCAAGGTTCGGCCTCACCTCTCCCACACTCTTTTTCCAGCTCCTCACCAGGTTTTTTTGGGGATATCGCAGCTCCAGACACCTTCTGAAAAGCTACTTTGTCTTTTCTAACAATTTTCTAACTCTGGGACTTTCTCTCCTCTCTTTTTTTGTTGGTTTTCCTCCTTTTTTGTTGTTTTCCCTCCCTTTTCTGTTTTTCCTCCCTTTTTTGTTGGTTTTCCTCCCTTTTTTGTTTTTCTCTTTTTGTTTTCCCTCCCTTTTTTGTGTCTTTTTCCCCTTTTCCCTAATTTTTTTTTGTTTTCCTCCTTTTCTTTTGTTTTTCCTCCCTTTTCTGTCATTTTCCCTCCTTTTTAAAATTGTTTTTCCTCCTTTCTTTCCCTCTCTTTTTTATTGTTTTCCCTCCTTTTTTATTGTTTCCCCTCCTTTTTTTTGTTTTCTCCCTTTTTTGTTGTTTTCCCTCCCTATTTTTATTGTTTTTCCTTCTTTTTTCCCCCTCCCTTTTTTGCTATTTTTCCTTCCTTTTTTTTTGTCTCCCCTCTCTTTTTTATTGTTTTTCCCCTTTTTTGGTTGTTTCCCCCCCCACCTTTTTCTTTTGTTTTCCCTCCCTTTTTTTATTGTTTCCCCTCCTTTTTTTTTTTTGTTTTCCCCCCCCTTTTTTTTTTTACTTCTGTCTCCCGCCGCTTGTGTCTCCCTTTTTGCTGTTTCCCCTCCCTTTTCCCTGTCTCTCCCGCTCTCTCCCGGCAGCTCCGTAAACTCATTAGCGATTTCTCTATCTTTATGTCCATACTAATGTTTGTGGGGCTGGATGTGCTTTTTGGACTCAACACCCCAAAGCTCCAAGTGCCTACCGACTTCAAGGTAAAGCCAAAAAAATCCATTCAACCCCATTCCGGAAGGATTTCTCCTCCCCCATTCGGGGGTGATGCGGGGATCCCAACGAGGGTTTGGGGGCAGTTTGGGTGTGGGATTTAGGGACGTATGCGGGGATGGGGCGATGGGGTGGTCCCCAAACACCGACCCGTGGGTTTTCCCAATCCGCATGCCGTTCCCAAGGTTCCAGCCCCTCTGTCTCCCGCAGCCCACCCGTGTGGACCGGGGCTGGTTCGTGTTCCCCTTCGGGAAGAACCCGTGGTGGGTGTACCTCGCCAGTGCCCTCCCCGCGCTGCTCGTCACCATTCTCATCTTCATGGACCAGCAGATCACGGCCGTCATCGTCAACAGGAAGGAGCACAAGCTGCGGGTGAGCCCCCCCGGGACCCCCAGGGCACCCAGGGCACCCCGGGGACCCCCCACAGCACTCAGAGCACCCCGGGGACCCCCACAGCACCCAGAGCACCTCGGGGACCCCCCGAGGCCCTCAGGGAATGCCGGGGACCCCCCAGGGCACCCCGGGGACCCCCATGGCACCCAGAGCACCCTGAGGACACCCCACAGCACCCAGGGAATGCTGGGGACCCCCACAGCACCCAGGGAATGCCAGGGATCCCCCACAGCACTCAGGGAACCCCAGGGATCCCCCACAGCACCCAGGTGTAGGGTGGGATGGGATTGGGCGTTTGCCCTGGCTCCGGCAGGGGCTCCCCCTGGGCAAGCTGCAGGTTCAGGGTGATGAAACACCTGGGGGGTGAAGTTCTGTGGGTAACGGGGTGTAGGGGGGTGATTCAGGGTGCCCCATGTCTGTGTGGGGTGTAGCAGGGTGACACCGGGTGCTTTGGGATGATCTGGGGTGATGTGGGGTGATGCAGGATGATTTAGCGTGCCCCATGTCCATGTGGGGTGAATTAGGGTGATGTGGGGTGCACTATGGGGGTTGCAGAGTGCCCCATGTCCGTTTGGGTTGACACAGGGTGATCTGGGGTGCACTGTGGTGATTTAGGGTGCCCCATGTCCGTGTAGGGTGCAGCAGGGTGACACCGGGTCCCCCAAAGCTTTTTGGGGGACATCAAGGCCCTGCCAGAGGCCTCAAGGGGTGCCAGGGGGGACCCCGCGGGTGCTGGGCTGGGGGTGGGCACGGGCAGAGCCCCCCTGACCCCCCGCGCTGTGTTGCAGAAAGCAGCTGGGTACCACCTGGACCTGTTCTGGGTGGGCATCCTGATGGCCGTGTGCTCCTTCATGGGGCTGCCCTGGTACGTGGCTGCCACCGTCATCTCCATCGCCCACATCGACAGCCTCAAGATGGAGACCGAGACCAGCGCCCCGGGGGAGCAGCCCCAGTTCCTGGGGGTCAGGTCAGGGGGGACTGGGGGGGCTGAGCTGGGTCCGAGCGGTGTCCTGGAGCCGGAAGGACATCCCTGTCCTGGGGGATGAGGGAGGGGATTGTCCTGCTCTGCTCTGGGCTGGAGCAGCCTCACCTCAAATACCGTGAGTGGTTCTGGGGTGACACAGTGGGAGAAGGACCTGGAGCTACCGGAGAGGGTCCAAAGGAGGGACCTGGAGATGGGGAAGGGTCACATCAGGAGTGGCTGAGGGTGCTTGGAAGGTTCAGCTAGAGAAGCTGAGGCACACTCATGGAGCTCTTCAACATCCTCCCGAGGGGCAGCTCTGATCGGTGCTCCCTGGGACAGGGAAGGACCCAGGGAGCGGCTGGAGCTGTGCCAGGGCAGGGGCAGGCTGGATTTTGGGAAAGGTTCTTCCCCCAGAGGGTGTTGGGTACTGCCCAGGGAATGGGCACGGCCCCGAGGCTGCTCCAGGAGCATTTGGATTTTGGGGTGTCGTGCAGGGCCAGGGGCTGGATCAATGATCCCAGCGGATCAGTCCCCTTCCCACTCCTGATTCTGGGGTTCCTCGGACTGGGGGATACAGCACGGGCTGATCCTGCTTCCGTCCCTGTTCCAGGGAGCAGAGGGTGACTGGCATCATCGTCTTCGTGCTGACGGGGATTTCAGTTTTCCTGGCTCCCATCCTGAAGGTAAAACATTCCCGTTCCCCTTCTCCCCGCCGAGATCTGGGGACATGGCAGTAAAAAAAGTTGGATTCTGCCCCGTCCTTGTGACCTCCAGCGCTGGTCCCTGTCCCCGGGGAGGAGCTGCCGCCTTCCCTGGGGTCAGGGCTGTGGTTTTCCCCTGTTCCCAGTACATTCCCATGCCGGTGCTCTACGGGGTCTTCCTCTACATGGGTGTGGCGTCGCTGAATGGCATCCAGGTGAGAGCCCTTCCTCCTCCTCCTCCTCTGCCTCCTCCTCCTCCTCCTCTTCCTCCTCCTCACTGGACAGAGACTGGCCCACAGTGGCTCCAAAAGGAGGATTTGTACTCTAAAAGCTCCACACGTGGGACAGCAGATACCCCAAACCCTCTGAGAAACACCACAAGGCCCTGGATTCCCTCTGTTCTGGGGACTAAAAGAGGCTTTTCCTGGGCAGCCTGTGGGATTGGGCTGAAGATTAATCGCAGACCTTCCTCCCCTGGCCGTTTTGGGATCGCTTCAAGCTTTTCCACCATTTTGGGACTAAAAGAGGGTTTTTCTGTGGGGTTGGGCTGAGGATTAACCCTGGACCTTCCTCCCCTGGCAGTTTTGGGAACGCTGCAAGCTCTTCCTGATGCCGGCCAAGCACCAGCCCGACTATGTGTTCCTGCGGCACGTCCCGCTGCGCCGCATCCACCTCTTCACCCTGGTGCAGATCGTCTGCCTGGCCGTGCTCTGGATCCTCAAATCCACCGTGGCCGCCATCATCTTTCCTGTCATGGTAACCCCATCCTCACTCCAAAGCTTTTTTTGGAATTTAAGGGATTTTTGGCATGGTCCCACCATGGCTGCCATCATTTTCCCCATCATGGTAACCCCATCCTTGATCCAAAGGGTTTGTTGGGATTTAATGGAATTTTTGGCATAGTCCCACCGTGGCCGCCATCATCTTCCCCATCAAGGAAATTCCATCCTTGTCAGGAAGGGTTTTTATGGGATTTAAGGATGATCTGGTGTGGTATCATCATGGCCGCCATCACCTTCCTCATCATGGTAATCCCATGCTTGTTGGAAGGGATTTTTTTGGGATTTAAGGATATTTTGGCATGGTCTCACCATGGCTGCCATCACCTCCCCCATCACGGTAACCCCATCCTCACTCCGAAGTTTTTTTGGGATTTAAGGGATTTTTGGCATGGTCCCACCATGGCCGTCATCATCTTCCCTATCATGAAAATTCCACCCTTGTCAGGAAGGGTTTTTGTGGCATTTAAGGATGATTTGTTGTGGTCCCACCATGGCTGCCATCATTTTCCCCATCATGGGAACCCCATCCTTGATCCAAAGGGTTTGTTGGGATTTAATGGAATTTTTGGCATAGTCCCACCGTGGCCGCCATCATCTTCCCCATCAAGGAAATTCCATCCTTGTCAGGAAGGGTTTTTATGGGATTTAAGGATGATCTCGTGTGGTATCATCATGGCCGCCATCACCTTCCTCATCATGGTAATCCCATGCTTGTTGGAAGGGATTTTTTTGGGATTTAAGGATATTTTGGCATGGTCTCACCATGGCTGCCATCACCTCCCCCATCACGGTAACCCCATCCTCACTCCGAAGTTTTTTTGGGATTTAAGGGATTTTTGGCATGGTCCCACCATGGCCGTCATCATCTTCCCTATCATGAAAATTCCACCCTTGTCAGGAAGGGTTTTTGTGGCATTTAAGGATGATTTGTTGTGGTCCCACCATGGCTGCCATCATTTTCCCCATCATGGTAACCCCATCCTTGATCCAAAGGGTTTGTTGGGATTTAATGGAATTTTTGGCATGCTCCCACCGTGGTCACCATCATCTTCCCCGTCATGGTAACCCCATCCTCACTCCAAAGCTTTTTTTGGAATTTAAGGGATTTTTGGCATGGTCCCACCATGGCTACCATCATCTTCCCCATCATGGAAATTCCAACCTCGCTTGGAAGTGTTTTTTGGGCATTTAAGGGATTTTTGGCTTGGTGATCACCTGGTCTTGGGTTGAGCGATGCTCTTGGACCTCTCCCCTGTCAGATTTTGGCCCTGATCCTGGTGAGGCGGCTCCTGGATTTCGTCTTCTCCCAACATGACCTGGCCTGGATCGACAACATCATCCCCGAGAAGGAGAAGAAGAAGGAGGATGACAAGAAGAAGAAGAAAAAAGGCAACAAAGGCGACAGCAGCAGTGACGAGGAGGTGAGCGCAGGGTCACCGGGGGGCTCCCGAGGACAGCGGGGACATCCCAGAGCTGGGGAGGGAAAAATTCCCACGGAAACCTGCGGGTTTGGGATGAAGGCCTTTGATCCCTGGAGCTGTTCCGCTGCATGGACAGAACTGGCTGAGTGAGGGGCTCAGGGGCTGGCAGGAGGCTCCAAGAAATGTCCAGAAAGCTGGAAAATCACAGCAAAAAATGAGAAATCCTCCGGGAGAAGAGCCCAAATCCCCCAGTTCAGGGCACAGCACCCATGGCTCAAAGCCTCGTTACCCAAACCCCTGCCCTGGGATTTGGGAAGAGGAAGGCAGAGCCTCCTCCCCGGGTCATTTTGGGTGCTCCAGGTGCTCTCAGAGCCCCCCAGGTGCTGCCTTCACCAGGAATTTCCCCGTTTCTTCCCCAGTTCCCACCTCCCTCAGTCATTAAGATCCCCATGGAACCCCTGCCAGCACAGCCCCGAAACGGGGGCCCCCATTGCCTGAGCCGTAAGTAACGAGCCCAGGAGCCTGTCCCGCGTTCCCTGCTGCTTCCTAATCCTTCCCATGGGCTCTGCTCGGCACTAACCTCGCTGGGATGCACACCCAACATCCCTCCTGGCTCACTGGGATCAGGGAAAAATCCAGGAGGGGAAAGGCACGAGAGTGGGAGCTGCCAGAGCACCTCTCGCCCAAGGCCTGGGGATCGCCAAGATTTCCTTAAAGTCTCAAAAAAAAAAAAAAAACAAAACAAAAAAAACCAAAAAAAACCCAAAAAACAAAAAACGGGAATCTCCTGGGTTTTGTTGCCCCCGAGCTGGTGCTGACAGGGGGTTGTGAAAAATATCCATGTTTGGGATGGTTTGGAGCCCCCAAAAGTCGCTTGTGTCAGAGGTACCTGGCTGGGAAAGAGCAGATTTGGCTCCACCTCCACCAAAAATCCGCAGGAGAAATTCGGGGCAGTTTGTTGCAGGCTGCACGTGACCCCAGTGACTTCCAGCTCGGTTTAACTCCTCTGCTCTGCGCTCCCACTGCTGCCAGCAGGGCCTTTCTTCTCAAATCATCCCCAAAATCAGCAATTTCCAGATTTCCTCCTCCTCCGCCACCCGTAGGACGCAGGACCCGCTGGCAGCTGGGAGTGGGGGATGAGGGGGGTTTTTGGGGTCACCTGGGGAGTGTTTCACCTCCGTGTCCCCCCAGGAAAGAGGGCCTCCACCTGGAGCTTTGCGTTCTGACTCCTCTCCCAACGGTTCGGACATGGATCGCAGGTAACGGGCCCCCAGTGGGCTCCCCCTCCCTGTCCCCATCCCCAGGGGGAGAATTTTGGGATCACTGACTGATCCTCCCACCTGGAGCACCGTCCCCGAGCAGTTCCCAAATATCCGAGCACCCTGTCGCAGCATCCCTTGGGATTTGGGGTGGTTTTGGTGTCCCCACTGTGGGAGCTGCATCAGAGGGTTTGGGGCTCTAAAAGTTCTCCCGAGCGACGGCCACGGGGATTTTCGGGATTGTTGGGAGCTGCACCAGAGGGTTTGGGGCTATGAAACTGCTGAGTGACAGCATCAGGGATTTTTCAGATTGGGTCGCCTCCGAATCCCAAGATTTTGGGATTACCCTCCGCAAATTCTGCAGATTGACTGCAAAATATGGGATTTCCGTTCATTTCTCAGTGGCGGCCTGGAGTAAAACACAAAACTTTTCCAAACAGCGTTAAAATGATGATATGAGAGGCAGCCTTTGAAGGAAAGCTTGCAGGGCACAGGGTTTCTACAATTTTTATGAGGTTAATTTATGAGTATCTCTAACAAATATTGTCCAATTAGAGGAGCAGCAGGTTGGGGAATTTCCCCCGAGTTCTGCCCCACTGGGGTTTCTTTGCCTTTTGAGTTCTGGTGGAAAACAAAAGATCTTCATCAGGCTGCTGCTTGTTCTTAAGAATAAACACAATTCCAATCAGCATTAGAAGGGTTAATTTATTATCCCAAAAATGGAGAGAAAGGGTAGGAAAAATGCCAAAAATGTAACGATGGATTAACAGTCTAGAAAATAACGTGAATATATGAAAAGTATACATTAACAATATAAGAATAGGTGAAAAATAGAGGGGAAAATAGAGGGGAAATAGAGAGAAAATAGAGGGAAAATACAGGAAAAATATAGGGAAAATAATATATGGAAAGTATATGGAAAATATTTGAAAATATATGAAAAATAAGGGAAAATAATATAGGGAAAATATAGGAAAAATAATATAGGAAAACAGAGAAAATGTAGGAAAATATAGGAAAAATATAGGGAAGATAATATAGGGAAAATATATGGAAAAAGATTAAAAAATATTTAAAAGATATTTAAAATATATATGGCAAATATAGGGAAAACAGATGAAAAATACATCAAAAGCTCCAAATCTTCAGGCACCGGCATCAGCCGCGGCGTTTCCCCAGGGCGGGCTCGGGGCGGGGGCAGCAGCCCTGGCTGCTGACCCGCTGTCCCCTCCTGCCCCGCCAGTATCACCCTTCACCTGAAGATCTCGTGCCCGTCGTCTCCCGCCTTTAACTACTCCCGAAACCCCATCTGTGCCGTGCCCCAGGTGAAGATCGAGATGGAGTCGGACTACGAGGACAGCGACACGGAAAAGGCTCCTCGGGACATGGGCAGTGAGACCACGCTATAGCCCCCCCCGCCCCCGGCTCTGATTTATATATATATATCGATATTACCATATTCATATATATATATAAAGGAAATCGGGCGTGTTCTTCTCTGCCGGGCGCAGGAGGCCCCGGGGGTCNGAGGCAGCTGGGATGGGGATGAAGCAGAAGGCTCCTGGGATGGGGATGAAGAAGAGGAGGCAGCTGGGATGGGGATGAAGCAGAAGACGGCTCCTTGGATAGGGATGAGGCAGCTGGGATGGAGGAGGCTCCTGGGGTGGGGATGAAGGACGAGAAGGCTCCTAGGATGGGGATGAAGGAGGCTCTTGGGACAGAGACGAAGGAGAAGAAGGCTCCTGGAATGAGAAGGCAGCTGGGATGGGGAGGAGGAGGAGGAGGCAGCTGGGATGGGGATGAAGCAGAAGGCTCCTGGGATGGGGATGAAGAAGGCTTCAGGTGTGGGTATGACGCAGCTGGGGTGGGGAGGAGGAGGGAGCACGGCAGAATGGAGAGGAGCCGGTGCCCGGGGAGGGGAGGGAAGAAACGGAAGAGGAGCAGCTCAGGGTGAAGGGCTTTGCCACTTGATGGCAACAAAGGGCAGCAACAGCCGGACCCTGGAGAGAGAAAGCGGGCAGGGAACGGGGAATGGCTCCTGCAAGGGATGGGAATGGGAATGATTCCTGCAGGGAATCCAGGATCGTTTCTGAGGGAATCCAGGACGGTTTCTGAGGGAATCCAGGACGGTTTCTGAGGGAATCCAGGACGGTTTCTGAAGGAATCAGCAGTGGTTTCTGAGGGAGTGCAGGACAGTTTCCGATGGAATCCAGGATGGGTTCCACAGGGAAATGGGAACACCAGCCACAGCGAAGCCGTTGGGTCACCCATCCCCACATCCTCCCCGTTCCCTCTCCCTGGCTTGGGAACAGCCCCATCCCTTCCTCCAGCCCTGCTCTCCCTGAAGGAATCCCGGGATTCTCTCTCGCTCTGCCGCCCAGCCTTGCCAGAGGCTCCACTCCCACTCCAGCTCCTCGCTCCTGGTCATTCCCACCCGGCTCAGCAGTGCTGGGAACAGGAGGGGAGAGCAGCCCCTGCCCCCTGCGCTCCCAGGCTCATTCGGCAGCTCCCTCCCGATGTCCAGCGGCATTTTGGGGTCTGCAGGGGGCTCTTCCTGCTCGGGAAAGGAAGGGAAGGGAGCAGGTCGGGATCCAGGCAGGCTCCCACAGCTTTTTTTCCAGCAGTGCCGAGGCTTTAAAGGATTTTTTTCCACCCACGGCCCAGGCCCAGCCGTGGTTTAGAAACCCTGGCCAAGCACCCCTCAAACCCTTTTCTTCTTCTCCTTTTGCCTGGACAAATCCTTCATTTTTGTGTTTTCCTTCCCTCTATTCCCAACTTCCCAGAGCCCCCAGACCCTTCCCGTGAGCAGAACCGACCCATCCAACAATCCCAGCAGCAGCACTGGGGCTCTACTGGGACACCAGTTAGACACAACTGGGACACCAGTTACACACCACAATGGGACACCAGTTAAACACAACTGGGACACCAGTTAAACACCACAATGGGATGCCAGTTACACACAACAGGACACCAGTCACACACTGCAATGGGACACCAATCACACACTGAGACACCAGTTAAACACAACTGGGACACCAGTCCCACACCACGACAGTCCTGACCCCCAGCGCGGGGCAGCCCCCTGTAAATACCCATTCCCTGGATGTAGCAGTTCCTCGCTGTGCTCCAGCTGCAGCTCCCGGGGCCACACACTGAGACCAGCCCTGCCGTGGCACCTTCACCCTGCCAGGAACGCCCTGAACCCGAGGGCTCTGTGGCTCCTTTTGTAGCTTTTTGGACCCGTCCTGTGGTAGCTGAAGCGTGGTCTAGGTAGGTTCCCAGATTTAAACCAAGCAGGTTTCATTCGCTTTCTCCAGCAGCTCCGCTCCCCAGGCTTTGCGGACTCTGGGCCGTAGGGCAGAGCTGAAGCCACTCCAGGCTGCTTTGGGCTCAGTTTGTCCCTTTTTGGCGAGGTTTCCCACGAGGTTTTTGGTCTTTTTTTGTACAAGCAAAGCGCAGCAGTCTCGGCTCGGCCGCCTCCAGCACGGCACCACTTGAACCATTTTGTATTTCTCGGTGATACAACCCAATAAAAACCTCGTTTCCATGAGCCTCAGCTCTCCGTGTGTTTCTGGGGCAGGTCCAGGAATCCCAACTCTCCCTCCCCACAGCATTTTGGCAGGAGAGGGTCAGCACTGGGGAGCTGCACCTCCAGCCCTTTTAGAACCCCAAAAATGAGGGGAAAAGCTCTGAGATCATCAAGTCTGGCACGAAACCAAAGCTCTCCTGCTCTGGGAAAGGCGGGATCAGTCATTCCAGGGAGGGGAGAGTCCAAGATTCACCTTGCTGCCCTCGGATCACTCCGAGGTTCATGCTCACAGGAGAATCAAAGCTTGCAAACAAACTCTTTTATCCTCTCCTGGATGTAGTTGGGAATCTATCAGGAAGCTGAACAGGTTCTGTCCAGGCAGGAAAGAATGTGATTTGTCCTTTTTTCAGCCCAAGTGGAGCAGTTTTGTCTCTCTGGGTGGGAGGCAGATCCTGCCCCGCTCCGGGAGGGACAAGAGGCAGTTCCCAAAGGCTTGAGAAACAAAACCCCCACTCCTTTCCAGCAGTAAAATCAGTGCTCAGCAATAATTCAAGGGCAAAAGGGGATTTTTTTTCTTTTTGTCTTCTCACACTTTATTTAGCCAGCCCACACTACTCACTAAGCACTCACACTTTCCAACACAGTGCAGGAAACCTCCCCCAGGCCCTGTGCGGGCACCAACACCCCCTCCCCCCCCCCACCCCAGGTGTTCTTTGGTTAGAAAAAAAGGCTTTTAAAACCCCAGCCCAGCTGCACTCTACAACTTGTCGCACCAGCCCTGCCTGGGCCAGCGCAGGCCCAGCACACAAATATGGCTTTAATTCTTCAGTTGTTGGGGTTTTGTATTTTTTTCAAGTAATTCTTCTACAGAAGACCTTAAACTAAACATCCAGCACGGAGGAGGAACTGGGGAACGCCAGGAGCTGGGACTGGGAGAGCAGAACCACCAAGGCCATCACTGTGCACATATCCCAGGGGATCGCTGGGATCCTAAGCAGGAGCAGGGCTGCCTCAGCAGGAGGAGCGTGGATAATCCCAGCCCAGCCACGGAGCAGGAGGGGTGTGGATAATCCCAGCCCAGCCACGGAGCAGCGGGAGTGTGGATATTCCCAGCTTCCAATAAACACCCTCGACCTCCAAGGGGGCCGAGGGAAAGCCCCACGGGCCAGACAATAAATAAAAATATTGCATTTTCTATCGGCCTGTTCGGGAGTCAGTCTGGAATGTTGGGGGCCGCAGGGCCCCTCGTTAGGCCCGGCCCAGGGGGGCCCTCGTTAGGCAGGCAGAGCCTCGAGCTCTTTGGGTTTCAGCAGCTTCTTGGCAGCAATGATGGTGTTTTTCATCAGCATGGCCACGGTCATGGGCCCCACGCCGCCGGGCACAGGCGTGATGTAACTCGCCTTCTTCTTCACCCCTGAGGGGAAAAGCTTGGCTTAGGGGCAAGGCAAGGCTGCCCAGCCTAAAACCTGTCAGGATTAACGCTTTAGGAACAGGGACCAGGTGGGTTTTGCCTGCATGGGTGGGAAAGGAGCTTCACTGCCAAGGCCAAGGTGGAGAAAAGCACCAAGCCAGGCCTAAAGGCACCAAGCAAGGCCTGGAAGCACAAGCGTCTGAAAGAGCAAAAAGCGCGGCCTCAAAGTACAAAAAGTGAGGCCTAAAAGAGCCAAAAAGCCAGGCCTGAGAGCCCCAAAAAGCCAGGCCCAAAAGCACTAAGGCTTGAAAGCATTAAAAGCCAGGCCTAAAAGCTGATTTCCAGCACAAAAATGTCAAATCCAAGACCGGAGTTGGAGCAGAGACCGAGACCCAACCACTGAGGCTCGGGAGGCTCCTCTGGAACACCCCAAGGAGGGACAGGGACAGAGCTGAGCTCAGGGGCACCAACCAGGCCTCTGTCCCCTCTCCTCAGCCCCCATGGAAGCTGCTCCAGAGCCTTTCCTCACCTTCAAAATCCACGTCCCCAACCAGCCGGGGCTTGGCGGTGACGGGGTCCTGCACCCTCGTGATCCCCACGTCGATCACAGCAGCCCCTTCCTTGATCATGTCGGCCGTGATCAGGTTGGGGATGCCTGGAAAAGCACAACCAGCCCCTCAGTGGTGCCCTGACCCCCCTCATCCCACATTCCCAGGGTGTTCCAACCCACCTGGGCCTCCCTAAACAATGGGATTCAGGAATCTTAAGGGGTTTTTTTCCTCAACCAAAACCATGCTAAGGAATGCAAATCTACCCACAGAGGCACAGCCACTGGTTCACTGCAGGTATTTCAGATTGGAAGAGGGGAAATTCAGGTTGGATTTTTGGAGGGTATCTTTCCCTGGGAGGGTGAGAGGCTCTGGGCAGAGCAGCTGTGGCTGCCCCTGGATCCCTGGAAGTGTCCAAGGCCGGGCTTGGACAACCCAATGTGGTGGGAGGTGTCCAGGGGGTGGGAACAGGATGATCCCTGAGGTCCCGGCAGCCTGAACCATTCTGGGATTCCATGTTTCCGCTGCAGCTGCTCCCTGCTGACCTTGGGCATGGAGCAGGAATCCTCCCGGGGGGCTCTGGCAGAGCAGGCAGCTCTCTCCTTCCCTCTCCAGGGGGAAACCTTCCACCATTCCAGGTCTGGAGCTCTCTTTGGGGCACATTTTGCAGCCACACCGAGGCAGGAGGAACCAGGGCAGTGCCCGAACCCACCCCAAACCCACCCCACCACAGCTGGGCACGGCCCTGGCTGTGCCAGGGAGGGCTGGCAGCAGCTTCCTGGGGCCACACCAGCCCTGTAGGGTGGGGTGAGCGCCTGCTCCTGCCGGATAGCGGGGGATGGGCTCCCAGCTGGGCTTTATCTCCCTCACTGGAGCCTCCCCTCTACCCTCTCCCCTCCCTCCCCAGGGTCACTCCCACCGGGAGCCTCCCCCTGCAGCACTCCTCAGCCTTCCAGCACTTCCTTTCCAATCCACATTTCCTATCCTCCCTGGCCACAGGCTCCCCCCAACTTCTGCTTCCAAACAGAGCCCCCAAACCAGCTCAGCTGCCAGTGTGAGCCTGGGGCAGAGCCTGGCTCCTCCTGGGGATCCTGGGACCCTGCAGGTGCCTTAGGAGCAGAAGCCACTTTTTGGGACCTTTTTTCCCCCTCCTCCCCACATAAATCCAGGCCTGATGGACACCAGAGGTTGTTGTTGCCCAGGCACAAAGAGTGACACCAGGCTGGGGCCAGGGCACTGCTGGGCTCTGCAGGGCTCCATCCTCACGATGGCCCTGGGCTCAGGACTGGGAGGAGCACTGGGTGTGCTGGTAAGGCTGAGCTGGGAGCAGCTGTGGGCTGCCCGGAGGGCAGAGAGGTCCCCAGAGAGACCTGGGCAGGGCGGGACAATCCCCAAACCTGGGGAATTTAACCACGGAAGGGCCAGGTTCTGCCCTGGGGATGGGCACCTCTGGCTGGCTGGGGGGGTGGCGGGGCTCTGTGTGACAGGGACAGGAGCCAGGGAACAGCTGGAGCTGTGCCAGGACAGGGTCAGGCTGGATTTTGGGAAAGGTTCTTCCCCCAGAGGGTGCTGAGCACTGCCCAGGGAATGGGCACGGCCCCAAGGCTGCTCCAGCAGCGTTTGGGCAGTGCTGCCAGGGATGCCCAGGGTAGGATTCTGGGGGTCTGTGCAGGGCCAGGAGCTGCATCAGTGATCCCAGCGGGTCCCTCCCACCCAAACACATTCCCTGATTCTCCGTTGCTGTTCAGGATGGGATCAGCTGCTCCCTGTCAGCCGCTGTTTCCCACCCCAAGGGCAGAGCCCCAAACTGGGAACACCAAAACCGTGGCTCCTTGGCTCTGCCACGGGAGAACCCAGCCCTGAGAGCCTGCAGCCCTGAGAGCCCAGACCCTCCCAGAGGACATTCCACGCCCAGGATTCCCAGCAGGATCACCCTGAGCCCTGCTGAGGGCCCCTCACCTGCGGCTGCCACCACAATGTCAGCGCGGATCGTGTGCTGCTTCAGCTGCTCCTTGGGCGTGTAGCGATGCGAGATCGTCACCGTGGCATCACCTGTGCTGGCAAGGGACAGGGACTCACCCCCAGCACCCAAACCCAGCCTCTCCTCTGCAGCTTCCCCTTCTAGGCCAGCACTGTGTCCAGCAGGAACCCCAGGGAACAGCCCCTGGAGGGACAGGCAGGGATTTGGGGTGGAACGGGACAAGGAGCTGCTGGAGGAGGCTCAGGGGGGACCTCCTGGCTCTCCACAACTACCTGGTGACAGGAGGGGGCAGCCAGGGCCAGGTCAGAACGAGGGGCAGGACAAGAACAGCCTCAAGCTATGCCAGGGGAAGTGTGGGATGGATACGGGGAGAAAATCCATCAGGGAAAGTTTGTAAAGCACTGGAAGGGGCTGCCCAGGGAAACAGTGGAGTGGTCTCCCCTGGAAGTGTTCAAACCACGTGTGGATGTGGCACTTGAGGCCGTGGGCTGGTGGTGACCAGGACTTGATGGATGGCTGAGAACTTGATGACCTTGGAGACCCCTTCCAACCTGAACAACCCCATAATGCTAAGACCATGTGCAGGATTATTCCACCCTGGGCCAGATCCCTGCCCAAGGAAGGGCTGGGAGTGCTTTGGGAGGCTGGAGAGCTGTGAGGCTCCTGCCCCGAGGCCACCCCACTCCTACCTCCAGGGCGCTCATGGCTGCCATCGGTGTGTAGCAGCATCGCGATCGGCATTCCCACGTTCTTGGACCTGCCTGCCACCACCACGTTCCTGCCCAGCGTTGGGATTCCTGCAGGGGACAAATTGCAACATGACAGCCTGTCCTGAGCTGGGACGGACCCACTGGGACCACTGATCCAGCCCCTGGCTCTGCACAGACCCCCAGAATCCCACCCAGGGCATCCCTGGGAGTTGTGTCCAAACGCTCCTGGAGCAGCCTTGGGGCCGTGCCCATTCCCTGGGCAGTGCCCAGCACCCTCTGGGGGAAGAACCTTTCCCAAAATCCAGCCTGACCCTGTCCTGGCACAGCTCCAGCTGTTCCCTGGCTCCTGTCCCTGTCACACAGAGCCCACTCACCCACTCCTCCAGCCAGAGGTGCCCATCCCCAGGGCAGAACCCGGCCCTTCCCTGGTTAAACTCCCCAGGATTGGGGATTGTCCCTCCCTGCTCTGCCCAGGTCTCTCTGGGGGCCTCTCTGCCCTCCGGGCAGCCCACAGCTGCTCCCAGCTCAGCCTTACCAGCACACCCAGTGCTCCTCCCAGTCCTGAGCCCAGGTCCTTCGTGACCATGCGGAGGAGCCCAGGGCCAAGGATGGAGCCCTGCAGAGCCCAGTAGTGCCCTGGCCCCAGCCTGGTGTCACGGCAGTCCCTGTCACCCTTCGTGCTGCCCCATGAGCTCCCCCATCACACAACGCACTTCTCCAGCTGGGAATCCTTAAACCAGAGCTGGAATTCTGCTGGAATCGGCCAAGTGCTGCAGCAGCTCCTACCTGTTCTCTTGATGATCTCCCAGACACCCCAGGGCGTGGCAGGCAGCATGGAGTACTGGTCCAGGCACATGCGGCCCACGTTGATCACGTGGAAGCCATCAACGTCCTTGTCCGGGCTGACAGCGTTGCAGACCCTGCGCTCGTCGATGTGCTCTGGGGGGGCAGCGAGTGCTCAGCAACCGGCCCCAACCCAGGCTGTGCTGCCCCCAGCTGCAACTGGGACCCCCGGTCCTGGCATGGAGCTCTGACCCCACATTGCAGCTCTGAGCCCAAGCCTTGAGGTGGAATTTTGACCCCAAACTGCAGCTCTGACTCGAGGTCCTAAGCTGGAATTGTGACCCTGATCCCTGAGCCAGAGTTGTGACCCCACACCTTGAGCTGGAATTGTGACCCCAAGCTGCAGCTCTGACCCTGAGCTGGAATTGTGACCCCAAACTGGAGCTCTGACCCTGAGCTGGAATTTTGACCCCAAACTGG
Source organism: Rhipidura dahli (assembly GCA_013399225.1). Lineage (NCBI taxonomy): Eukaryota > Metazoa > Chordata > Aves > Passeriformes > Rhipiduridae > Rhipidura > Rhipidura dahli. Next base: position 69,782 of record VXAC01005700.1, read on the forward strand.
AGCTCTGACCCTGAGCTGGAATTTTGACCCCAAACTGGAGCTCTGACTCCAGGTCCTGAGCTGGAATTGTGAACCCAAACTGGAGCTCTGACCCTGAGCTGGAATTTTGACCCCAAACTGGAGCTCTGACTCCAGGTCCTGAGCTGGAACTGTGACCCCAAACCTTGAGCTGGAATTGTGACCCCAAACTGGAGCTCTGACCCTGAGCTGGAATTTTGACCCCAAGCTGCAGCTCTAATTCAAGGTCCTGAGCTGGAATTGCAACCCTGAGCCAGAGTTGTGACCCTCAGCTCTGAGCCCGAGCCTTGAGGTGGAATTTTGACCCCAAACTGGAGCTCTGACCCTGAGCCTTGAGGTAGAATTTTGACCCCAAGCTGCAGCTCTGACCCCAAGCCCTGAGCTGCAATTCCAACCCTGACCCAGAGCTCTGGAGCCCCATCAGAACTCTGGGGGCCTGAAGCTTCCCAGTACTCCCAGTTCCACACTGCCAGCTCCCAGCACGGGGCACTGGAAGTGCTCTGCCACCACAGCCCTGCTCATACTGAGGGTATTTTTAGGCAGCCCTGGCTCGGGAAGTTGATACTAGCAGCACAGGAATAGATTCCCCAAGCCCCAGGGACTGAACTGCTGCAGGCAGCTGGTGCTGGGGAGCAGGATCAGGGCAGGATCCCCCCTGTGCTGCACGTGACAATCCTTGGAAGCTTTATAGGAATGAAGGAGGTGGGAGCTGAGCTGCTCACCAGGCAGGGGAAGCTGCACCAGCAGCCCATCCACGGCTGCATCGTTGTTGAGTTTCCCGATCAAATCCAGCAGCTCCTCCTCGGTGATGGAAGTTGGCCTGAGGATGGTCTCACTGCTGATCCCTGGAATCGCCAAATCCACAGAGTCAGCGAGGCACAATTCCCAGATTTTGCAGATTTACACTGGCCTGCCTCACTGCCCAGCCAACACTGGGAGGTGCACACCGAGGATGGCAGGGTTTGGGCAGCTCCCAGGTTGGAGAGGCCTTTGCAAGTCTTGGGATTTGTTGTTGAGGACAATCAAATGGGGCTGGGGAAGGGTGTTTGGGACCCTCCCGGTGCAGGGAGAAACCCAAGCAAAGTGTCCTACTGTGAAAATAAAACCACATGGCGTGAGGGCCCTATAAAAGGGATGTTTGCCTAAAAACCTCATCTCCAAAGGCAGCAGCACACAAGTTAAAATGACACCAATTACTGCCCCGGACCCCGAGCAGGAGCTTGGATTGTGAGATGGGCAGGAGTCAAGAGGGCAGCAGGGCTGCTGAACAGGGGCTGTGTCCCAGGCAGCCAAGGCAAAGGAGGCCAGAAATCCCCTCCTGTGCCTTTTACAGCTCTGGGAAAGCTGAAAAACCCCAAGCACAGCACTTGGGCTGCCCTGCAGGATCCAACAGATCACATTTTCCCACCACACCGCTGTTCAGCAGGGCAGCCAAGAGAAGCCAAACTCCAGGGGAAGGAAGGTGAGAAAAACCATCAGGGGATGGATGCATCCCAGAAAGCTCTCAGCATCGAGGATTCCCAACCAAAGCTGCACTTTTTGGGACGGGAATGCCAGGCTTACCAACGTCAGCCGCTGCTTTGGTTTTGTTGAGGACGTAGGAGTGGCTGGCTGGGTTCTCCCCCACCAGCACCACGCTCAGGTGGGGCCTCTTGTTGCCCGCTGCCACCCACTGCTGCACCTCGTGCCGCGCTTCCTGCCGGATCTGCCGGGCCAGCTTCCGCCCCGAGATCACCACGGCGTCCCCCCTGCGACAGGAGAAGTGTCACCACAGCCCCAGGGCCACCAGCTCCCGGCCCTGGGCAGGATGGAGCAGGAAAAGCAGAGGGAAAAGGCTCCTTCCCTCAAGCTCCATGAGGGCCCTTTGGCACCTCTGTGCTCCTTCACCCCAAACAGCACATTTCAGGCTCCTTTACAGCTTCAGAGCTGGGGCCAAACGAGGCAGAATCAGAACATCCCGAGCTGGAAGGGACCCACAGGGATCATCAATCCAACTCCTGGCACTACATCCCAAAATCCCACCCTAGGCATCCCTGGGAGTTGTGTCCAAATGCTCCTGGAGCAGCCTCGGGGCCGTGCCCATTCTCTGAGCAGCCTGGGCAGTTCCCAGCACCCTCTGAGGGAAGAAAACCCTAAAAATCCAACCTCAGTCCTTTCCCAAAATCCAACCTGAATTCCCCTGACCATGAGGTCATTTTTTTCCCCAAGAAAAACCAAGGAATTTCATTCTCTTTTCTCTGTGGGTATCGCTCCTGTGGGGCACGTTTCAAGCTGAGCTTCACTGCGTTCCCATCCTTGGCAAGGCACAGCAGCTTCCCCACCAAGGGCTTGCACAGAGCACAGCCCATTCCAGAGCACCTTCTCCAGGCCTGCTCATCATGATCCTGGCGGGAGCAGCACCAGGAGGCTCCGAGGGCTGCTCCCCCTGATCCTCATCCCCCCACAAATTCCTTGGCAAGGCCATGAGGCCACCCAGCACAGCCCTTCTCCTCCCCCGTCCCCTGCTGCATCATCACCACCACAGTCGGCTCTCCAGGCTGCTGGAGTTGAACTGGGAGCACTGGTTTTCCACCCTGACAGACTCCAGGGTCTGTCTGGAGCAGAGGGGACCTTGGCCCCTTCAAGCCCTGTCCAAGCAGCTCCTTGCACTGATTTCCACGCTAAGCTGGTACCAGGAACATCCAGGCACATTCAGGCTGCAGGGAAAGGAGGATCCCACAGGCGGGATTTTGGGGTGTCTGTGCAGGGCCAGGAGCTGGACTGGCGACCCCAGTGGGTGCCTTCCCTCTCAGGACATTCTGTGCTTTAAGCCTGGCCTTGCTGCAAGGCCTCGTGCCTGGCACTCGCTGGCCTGACTCTCCTCACCTCCAAGCAGGAGCAGGCAGATGCTCCCCACAGCACTCCTGGGGCCTTCCCAAATTGCTGGAACCTGCCCATTTCTGGAGCAATTTCCAGCCAAACTGCATCACAACTTCAAAACCTACTCCACCTGCCCCAGGAATCCAGGGACAGCCGACCCATGGCACAGTTTCCAACCCTCCCCGCTCCACACCAGCCAAGCTCAATTGCTGCACTTTCTCCTCAAAAATCCATCAGCTGCCTCTGGATGCACCTTCTCCTACCCAGATCCCACGTTCAGTCCAACAGTGCTCTTTTCTGACCTTCTCTAGCTACAATCCTAAGCTCACAGCTGGAACTACGGAAAACCACCCCGAGAACTGCTCCAAAACTCACCGGGATCTTCCCCCAGGACTGGGCTGCCATGGGGTCCCAGAGAGAGGGAGAAGCACCAGAAGCTCTCAGGGGAGCAAATAACGAGCTCAGAACCCAGTTTGGAGCGGGAGGGGTGCTCGGGGGTCTCTGCCCCTCTCACCCCAGTAGCTAGGGAGTGCTCAGGGGGGTCTCTGCCCCTCTCACCCCAGGGAAAGCTCGGGGGTCCCCCCGTACCCAAGAAATGCTTGGGGGTGGTCTCTGTCCCTGTAATGTCAGGGGATGAACAAGAAGAGGGAGTGGTCTCCATCCTTCCCTGTTCCTCTCACCCCGGGGATGCCCGGGGGGGGTGGGGGGCGGACCTCCGTTCCCCTGGTCCCGGGGGGCTCCGCTGCGGGGAGGTCTCGGTGCCTCTCTGCCCGTGCCCGGGGCAGCCCCGCACTCCCACGCAAGGCGGGCGCGGGATTTCATCAGCCTGCAGCGCTCGGCGCGGCCGCTGGGGGCCCGCCCGGTCACCCCAGAACCGTGGGGGCAAAACAGGCCGCGACCCTGGCCCGGGGAGCGACCAAACCGGGCTGGGCCTCCCCCTCCACATCCCTCAGCGCGCCGGGACCGGGCGGAGCGGGGAGGGCGCTACTCCCACCTCCCTCCCAACCATCCCCCTACACCTCCGGTGTTCCGGGCCGTACCGGGCAGCGCTGAGGTGCAGGCGGCGGTCACGGGGCTCCAGCGCGGCGCGGCTGAGGGCGCGGAGGGGCCGGAGCGCGGCTGCCATAGCGGGACCGCGACCGAGCCCCCACCCCCGCTAGGAGCAGCACTAAGAGAAACGGCGCTTCCCGCCCTTTATATACCCCCTGTAAGCCCCGCCTCCCCACCACGGCAGCCAATGGGGCCGAGCGCCACAAATGATTGATGGATGGAGGGTTTCGCCTCACGGCCCCGCCGCGGCTCCTGGGGCTGCGGAGGAGCTGCTGCTCCCCCCGCTGACACCCGAACTGATGACCCGAGAGCGACCGCGGCAGCTCCGAACGAGGTAAAAAGCTACGGTAAACACCGTCTTGCAGGGTGAGAAAGACGGAGACGGCCCCCGATCATCCTGCGGGCTGAGAGGCACAGGGATCCGCCTCCCCCGAGTCCCTCTCGAGCTTCGCCCGCCGTGTGACGGACGGAGACCCCTCGAGCGTCCCCCGGGCTCCAGACAGGATAAAATTGGCAGGAGAAAATAAAATTGCCAGAAACCGACTGCACGCTTGGGCTGGTTGTTTGATAAAGCACAAACAAGCCTGAAGTCAGCGGTATGGATTTTATTTAACCTGGCACTGCTGTGCCAATAATTATCCTGTCAGGAGCCCGGAGGACACTCGAGGTGTCTCCGTCCGTCTCACGCCGGGCAAAGCTCGAGAGGGACTCGGGGCGGTGGGGGGTGTCCCTGTGCCTCTCAGCCCGCAGGATGATCGGGGGCCGTCTCCATCCTTCTCGCTCTGCAAGACGCTTGGGGGGGTCTCCATTCTCCTGCCACTTATGGGGGGCCTGCCCTTCTCCCCTTTTGGGGGCTCCAACAATCGTTACCTTTGGGGACACCGGAACCTCCCGTCCTCCACCCCTTACTGGAGGGATCCGGGTGGTGTCGGACCTCCTCCAGGAAGAAGGAGCTGGACAGTTCCCCTCATCCACCCCTTGTGAGGGGGGATCTGGGTGGCCTCAGAGCTCCTCCATGGTGGAAGAACTGGATGGTTCCCCTTGTCCACCCCTTATTTGGAGGCTCCGGGAGGTCTTGGATTTCCTCCACTATGGAAGAGCCGGATGATGCCCTCATCCACCCCCTACTGGGGGATCCGCGTGGCCTCGGACCCCCTCCATTGACGCAAGCCCCTTTCTCTGGGAGAGGACCGGTGCTGCACCCTCCCCGAGGGCCCGCCGCAGATCTGGAGATCTCTGGAGTCCCCGGCTGCAGTTGGCAACCGTCAGGAGGGGCTGCAGAGCCCCCAGGCCAGCACTCACTGACCCAGGAGCCATGGCAGGCTCAAATGCAAGCGGCTCTACCCAGGCATACACACCGAAAATGAAGAGTCAGAGAAGCGGCTTTTGTGTGGGGTCTGGAGGGTTTATTCCAGCAGAGGCTCCAAGGACAAAAGATGTGAACAGGCGAAGGTCCAGGGCTTTTATAGAGCTGCAATTAACCAATCAGGGTTAGGCAAAGGGGAGAGAAGAGTGCAAACGGACCAATCGGACACAAGGTGGGAGGGAGGGAACACTGAAGGGAGATCAAAAGGGTAGGGAATACCAGAGAACTTTCTAGAACTTATACATATTCAATAGAGTGATGCATATTCAAGAGGTGCTACATAAAGGGGGGAGGGGAAGTGATGAACCAATCAGAACCAAGCAGCTGCCCTGAGGTCTGGGGGTGCTGCTCTGGACCATCAAGGGAGATCTCAAAACTCTGGGCCGGCCCACCAGGAGTTGCGTGCTGCAGTTGAGCCCTGGGACTCGCCAGCAACCTGGGCAGCAGCAGCCACCACTGCAACACTCCATGGTGGGAGAGCCGGATGGTGCCCCTCATCCAACCCCGTGAAGGGGGATCCAGGTGGCCTTGGACCTCCTCCATGGTTGAAGAGCCAGATGGTCTCAGTCCTTCTCCTCGGTGGTGGGGCTG
>VXAC01005701.1:7542-121048 GCA_013399225.1 Rhipidura dahli
TTTTGGCAGATGTTAAATGTTACTTTCAAGGTCTTTTAATACTTCTGATCCTATGTGGGCAGCTAAGGGAGTGGTTGGGACCGTCTGTGTCACCCACAGAAGTGTCATCTATAGAAGAAGCTGTGGTCTCTTTTTAAGGGTTTCACTTGAGTTCCTTGACAGGAACACCACTCAGAATCAAGTTGAGACCCAGCACAAACATCAGGATTTTGGAGCTGCAGCTGGGAGCTCCATGTGAAAATAATGCAGTGTATTTGTCTGCCTATGCAGAACATGTGTATGTATATACATACAAACACTTCTATATCATCATTCATATGCATAAATTTTTTTTTTTTTTTCAAGAACTCTTTTCCTGTTCTGTATTTCACTGTTTTCACACTGAGTGTGTGGAACACTCCAAGAATGTCATAGTTTGACAAAAAAATTTGATTCTCAAAGGTCTGCTGTGTAACAGTTTTGTAAGAACCAGCTTAATAAAAACATCAGGCCTCTCTGTTCCAAATAATTTTACTGGTGTTAACAGCTCAGCCAGTTGTCAAGTGTGTTGTCACCAAGGCCCTCTCTCTGCCTGTGAATAATGACACCATTGAGTGCTGGATTTCTGTGGCATCTTAAACATTCAGGCACTGTCTTACAGCTGCACAGAAGCCTTTCTCTACCACTTTAGGAGGGATGGTAGCTAAAAAAATCCTCTGTTATTTTGTGCAAGAGCTATTTGGGGATGATAAGGTTTCACAGGAATCAAATTAGTTTACCTGCATCAATTTGCATGAAAAATATGCCAAAACCAACTTCCTGGACATTATCTGGATGGGGTTTTCTTTTTCTAAACTAAATACGGAATTTTTGATAGTTGTGAGTTACTTTCAAGAATCATTTCTGGCTTTGACATCTCCAGTGCTCCTCTATTCCTTGTGTTTGCATGGGTGTCTTACCAGGAATAACCTCCTTGATGTAAATATTTTCTAATGTATGGAGAATTTACAGGGACTTTCATTTGCCTCATGTATGATCCTTACATTTATAAACTGTGTTCATGTAAGGTTTGTAGGGTTTCAGTTATTATTTTTTTTCTTTTAAAAGTTGATTGTAATTTATCCACTTGTAAATCTCTGCTTGAGCTGTGCTGAATTTTTATTGCCTTTTATTCAAGGATTTGCTACAGAAACATTCTCTGTGTTTCAGCTGAATGTGAAAAGGGCATTATCAGCCTTCAGTAATATGCCTTAATTGTCCTCTACTTTTATTAAAAATAAGCATTTCAGGAAAAAGTTCTACATCTAAAAAATAGAACTGGGAATTGTGACTTACGAGTGATACAGAGAACTTTGTAACAAACTGATCCCCAAATTTTATCCTCTTATTTATGATGTTAAATAATACCTTAGTTCTGTGGAAATTAATTTACCTTTAGGAAACGCAACTGGGTGTGATTCATTGTGGGAAGCAGCGAATAGAAATGTTGAGTTTTTGGAAAATTTAGTCTCATTGATAATTTTTTTTTCCCTTTATTTTCCCTCTGTTACCCAAGACATATTCAGTACAGGGTAAAGTATATTGTTTCAGAGAGCAGATGTGATAATCAAGAACTGGAATAAATGTCAAAAATCCATGAAAAAAAAAATATATATATATATATCCCCAAGTTTCACCCATACAGCTCTAGTACTGCTTTCTAGACTAACTGATCAAATATTATGAGCAGGAAGATTATTTTGATGAGGAAAAAATGGTGTAAACCAAGTGCAATAATTTTTTGTGAGGGTGCTATAAGGTTTTCGTTGCCTGCACCATAGGTAGTGCTTTAGCTGAGGAAAAGTGGAGCTTGAAACTCAATTTCTTAGGTGAGGAGTGATTTATGATTGCCAACGTACATTCAAAATAATAAATATTTGGTAAATTTGCACATTCCTCCCTTTGCTGTATATAATTATTTCCTGTGTCTAGCATTAGTGTCTCGTGAGTAAAAAGCTTCTCATAACCTGTCCTCCTGCAGTGTTGCTAAGCTCAGCCATTGAATGCAATTTTTTGTGTGGTATAAGTTAAAAAAAGAGAAAAAGTTCTTTATCTAAAAGTCTCTACAGTGTTTCTACTATGGGCAGGGGAGTTTACAAGTTGCCAAGTATGTGCAGTAGAAATATATTGAGAATTACCAGTGTACATATAATGCATTTAACATAGATCCACCAAAAGCAAATCCCCAGCTTGCTCTTGGTGAATTAAAAGTTACTTGAATATACAGTTATGCTGTTTTTTAGGATTTTTCAGATCTAGGAAGATGATGCTGAGCCTTTAGGCACAGAGTTCTTCACAGGAGTGTCTACTTGGCTCTTTATGGTGATGATCAAGTTCTCTGAAGCTGATGTAAAGTAGTTGTAGTAACTCACAGTACAGTGCAGCATTAATGGTGTGCTTTGTTTCTAAATCTAAAAAAAAAATCCATTTATAAAGATATTTATAAAATGACTCCACTCCTGCAGAGGTCACACTGAGCACTTTGAAAAGACTCTGGAAAAGAAAAACAGAACCTGGTCTGATACTTTGGTGCTCCAGAAGAATTCCTAAAATCTTTATTCCTAATATTGGTGCCTTGATAAGACCAAAAGACAGGGAGAGGTACAGGAAAACTTGACAGGTATTAGGAATTTCGGTTTCTGGTGGTTTAATATTCACAGATAGTCATGAAAACAGTCACTAAGCAAGAGAAGAGATATCCTAAGAACATCTACAAAGAATACAAATATACAAAGAATAAATGTAAATAATTGTTTTACAAGAGGGCAGAGTTTAATAGGGCACCACAGTGTTCTGTTCTAAAAAATTGTCCTTTATATTCATGTGAGGTTTGGAAAACAGGATAAAAACAGAATGGTCCAGATTTTCAGTTACAAGAACAATTACTTTCATATTTGGGGATTTAATAAAATTCTCTACTGAGAAGTGCAAAATAAAGCATTTGGGAGAAGAATCTCCTGAACTGGGTGACCTCATACCTATCCAGAGAATCACTGCGGGTCACTGTAGCATATGAACTTTTCACTTCCCCAGATGCTCTTAAAGGGAAAAAAAGAACATGGGACTGTAGAATGGACAGGAGTTGGAAGCACATATCATGAAAAGGTGAATGCAAACCTGAAGTTTCTGATTCAGGCTGTGGATAAAGGGTGGATTATGTCTTTAAGAGAGATCACTAAGTTGCAGCGTTGGTATTCCAGCTGTTCACCTCCTGATCCTCCAGGTCAGTTCCTCGGGGTTTCCCAGACTCTGCCTGTCCTCACAAACACCCCAAACCAACAGTGTCTCTCCAGTCTGTTATGAGACTGCTTTGTGCTCCTGGAGTGAGCCTGGTCTCCTTCTGCATCTTCCTCAGACCAGCTGCAACTCCTCTTGGTTCTAATTCAACACTTCAGTCTCTTTTGCCAGCAAAAATACTGAGCTCAGCTGCAGCTGCATCAATTAGCTCCTCAAGCCTGCAAAGAGTGACACCAGTGACATTTTTTGGGTGAGTAAGGGACCCACTGGCGAGTGCATAAATGTAATGACCAATCCCCCCTTTCATGTGGCTGTGCTTAAACATTCTTTTACCACCAAGTGCTTTGAAGGTGACCATCCCCTGCCCTTTGCTCATAAAACACACTCAAATATTTCACATCTGTCACAATCGAGCTTCCCAGATGTGCAGCAGCACAGATGCTGGTTAAAAACTATATANTGAGTTGGAGGTGTTTAAGCTGGAGAAAAAGAGATTCAAAGGAGACCTTATCACCCTCTCCTCTGAGAGGAAGGTGTGGTGAGGTGGGGAATCAGCCTCTTCTCTCAGGTAGGAGGAGAGGAAACACCCTCAAGCTGCACTAGAGGAGGTTAGGATGGGATATTAGGTTAAAATTTCCTCACCAAAAGGGTTTTCAAGCATTGGAACAGGCTGCCCTGTCGGGAAAACATCCCTGGAGGTATTTAAAAAGCAGTAGATGCAGTGCTTGCAGACATGGCATAGTGGTGAACTTGGAGTTATTAAGTTTAGGGTTGGACTTGATGGATCCTGAAGGTCCATTCCAATCTAAAATATTCTCTGATCCTACATAACTGGTGTCTTGTGGCCACTGAATTTTGCTGTGTTATTGTTTTCCTGTGCTTGCTCCAGATCATGTCTCTCATCCCATGCCAAGTATGTGAGCTCCCCTAGGGGGGCTGCTTGCATTCTCCCAGGATATGGACAGGACCTGCTTCTATTTGGAGTGATTTGCTGAGGCCCTGTTGCCTTATAAAATAAACCTGCTCACTTGGCTCTTTGGCCAAGCACCAGTCTGTGTTAAAATGAAAGCGGAGGTGAATTTTTGTCTTCAGGGTTTAAGACTATTGCTAATTTGCAATTCACCCAGACCAGGCTTGTCTTTCCACAGAGATTCAAGAGCTTTAACCCTCAATGGAAGGATGGTTCATCCTATGGAAGGATGAACCCCTCTGCCTCTGTCATTGTTGTGGGTTTCATTTTAGTTTTTGGATTTTTTAGAGTAAAATACAGATCTACTAGGATAGGTTTGGCAAAAGAATTTTGAATTAAGAGTGCCTTTTGAACAAACTATTGAAGCTACTTGAACTCTTCCAGCAAAAATTAGGGTTTCATTCAGAGGGTACAGTGAGCAGTTGGAGACACTTAACTGTGCTGAGAGGGACTCAAGGACTGTAGGGAATTACTGGGATGATGGGGAGCACACCCTTCAGTGAGATGAGGAAAAATGGACCTCTGGAGCCCAGAGAAATGGGAGTCATTTCAAGGGCTGAGCAGATGGATTAGAGCTGCAGCAGCAGCAAGCACCAGAGGTTTATTACTGACCTCATGGACCACTCACCGGGGCAGGGCTGACAAGTGGAAAGCAGTACCTGTTTTCAGTGGTTTCACGGGGTTTGATGTGGTTTTTTTTCAGGCTGACAATGAAATGAAGCAAAATTTTTCATTGTTTTTCTCCAGCTCTGGGAGATGGAAGAGCGCACATCAGGTACCTACTTTATCTTGCTGATTTCAGGCAATAATTTGTGATGGAAGAAGTGCAGACGTCAAGTCCTGCTCAGCTTGACTCAGAAAAGAGGTTTTTAGTCCAGATCACTTTTGGGCAGAGCTGGTACTTGACATTTTCATTAAAAGTAACCACATGCAGCACTACTTGTTGCAGGGGTTGCAAACTCCTTTGCTCATTTTATTTTGTTTTCAGGGGGAGGAACATCTCTTTGGCCCTCGAAGTGCCTAAGTGCAGAGGAATGGTGCCTGCCAGTGTGTGTGCACGTGTATCCATGTGCCTCTCCATACATTTACAGATCATAATGGAGGATATATCCTGAAGTGGAAACACCAGAGAGGACTTATTTGCGACCCTGCAGTGATACAGCTCTCTCAGTGTCGCAGGAATGGTGGTGATTCATACCAGCCTGGGGTCAGAGAGCAGCACCCAGAGCAGCAGGGATGGTAAAAAGCCAGACTGAGGCTTTTCTCCTTTGCTGCTTCAGGTCTCTGTCATGGATTACTTCTCTCTTCTCCCTCTTCTTCCAGCAGGATGTGGATGTGGCATCCACTGAGGCTTTGCATAAGTGGGAAAGGTGAGCAGCTCTGTGGAGGGCCCGTGCTGACAGCAAACACATCCAACGAAACACAAGTCAGGATGGATCCCTTCCTGTCATCTCCTTTCTCTCATGAAACTTGACAGAAAAACACAACAGAGGCAGCTGGGTTTGCTGCTAATCTCTTGCCTTTCACCTGGGTTTGTGTTTCCTCTGTCCTAATGTCTCCTGTCAGTTTTTGCTGTGTCCATCCTTCCTTTTTGCTGAGCAGCAGGCAGAAGAGAGGGGATCTAATTTAGGGGACAGCCATCAACAGGCTGTAAATTTGGCAGCATGTCACGAGCAGGCTTCAATATGCTGTGTGATTTATAAGGCAATGCATCCATTTTTAAGGCCAGCCCTGAATCTCAGTATGTCAAAAAGCAGAAGAATAGACTACTGCAGCCACTTATAATAGGGTGTGCAGAAATACTTTGTGTGAAAAGTCTTGTTTCTATCAATAAAAGTGGTTTAATTCTGCTTTTAGGGGCTGTGTACCATGTGTTTAGTAGAATTTGTGGCTAGGATGACTTCATTGATAAAGCTCCATTTTTTTATATCAGGAAGGGAGAACAAAAGATGGAATAACCTCTGGTGTATCATGTGGATTCTCATTGTGTGGCATTGACTTCAGGGGACTGAAATTTCTCTAATTAGGTTTTTTTCTCTGCTTCAGAGTTCCTGGCTAAATAAGAGTTTAAAACTCAAGATTAGAGCCTGATGTGTGTTGAACACGTTTGATAAAATCGAAGGGATGGAGAAGTTCTGGAGACAGCTTTAAAATGCACCCATTGCTGTAATTGATATTTTATAGGGGGACTTCGTCCTTCTGGGCACAGCAAAACTACTCAATGGCCCTGATTGTGCATCCCAACCTACATCTCACCTGGATAAGCTCACCCTCTCCTGTTGGAGGGAGGTGAACAGGGATTTTCACTCTGGCCATAGGAAGGAAAGTGCATGTCCACTTCTTTCCTCTTCTAGTCTGATGGCAAGTGCTGAAGGGCAGGGAATGAGATTAATCCAATTGCTATGAAACCTTGGTGTTGTTAATTTATGTATTTATTGTTTATCTAGTTATTTATCTAATGTTCTGAACTGAGGAACTGCCATGTTTGAATGACCTAATGGGCCTGGTCTTGAAGGCAGGCATAATTTGGTCTGGCTATTCATAACCTGAGTGAAGAAAAAACATTTTAAGACAAAGCATACATTGTGGAGACTCACAAAAAACCCCTGAAAATGTGAGATACAGACCAGAATAACTGAAATCATAAGACAGAAGATGTGTCCTCCCTCTCTGTGCCTCACTGCCTGCAGAGGAATGTCAAATTAGTGCAGAAGCCAACACAGACTTGGAAAGTGCCATAATGCAGGAGAGATTAAACACCCAATCAGTGCTGAGGGGCACCTGAGCCATCTCACTCTCTGGAAAGCAGGAGGCAGAAAGCAGCCATGTCCAGAAGCCAGAGGAAGAGTTTTTAGGGCAAGAGCTAAACATGCCTTGGTGCCAGTCCTGGGACCTGCATGCCAGGCGAGAGGACCAGTGTCACAGTCAGCTCAAAGCTGCTCTACTGCTGGGTGAGCATTGGAGTTTGGGCCTTGGCACATGTAAACTGTATGGAAACCACAAAAATCTCCAGATATTCTGGCAGTTATTGTCTAGGAGCTTTACCCTGAACTGGTCCTGCTTACTCAGACAATGTCAGGGAAGGTTTTCCATCAGGAAGGGTTTCATGAGCTCCAGGGTCCTATCAGCCTCCTCAGGACCAGCACACAGATGCAAGCCCTGGCTCACAGCTGTGAGAAAGGACCACTTGTGGTGTGTTCATGCTCTTTTCCCTCAGCTCTTATGGACTTCTGGGAATCCAGGGCTCTGTCTCCAGGGGGAGAACAAGTCTGAGACCAAGTCTGTGGGTATTGACTTCCTCGCTTTCAGCAGGATGTTGCTGTGTTTGCCATATGCCATTGCTGCAGAGGCAGACAGTCCAGGGCCATTGAGGGATGGAGAAGTATCTGCTAGACAATGATTCCTTCGGGATTGTACTGTCTAGAAGATGGAATAGGGCCAGGAAAGATCAAAGGCACAACCTCTGTTAAAAAATAGTGATTACAGCTGTGTGCATGTATGGTTGTGAGGGGCATTCTGTTTTCTGTTTGGATTTAATTATTAAGCTGTTAGGAAAGATAATTTCAGTTCAATTTTTCAAAGCTTTTTTTTTTTTTTAAGATTAAAAAATGTTGCAGGTTCTTTGTTTTTGCGCGGAAATGAATATGTTTATGCATGTAGTTGCAGCTTCACAGGCTGTCATCCTGGCATTGTAAAGGTAAGCTCAGTTTCTTGTGCAGTTGCATTATAAAATGTGTGTAAAACTGAAATGGTTCACTGAAAAGGAAACCATAAAATTGTATAAAAATTCACGATCCCTTATTGGTCTTATTTTAACAAGAAACTATAAAAGGAAACATTTATTTTCCATGCTAAAAGTAAAGGTCACTCAGTAGCTTTCAGTTTTCTTTCCTTCTTTCCCCCTTCTTGGCACTCATGTAGGTTTCTGAAAATATTTCATTCTTTTTCTTTCATTTCTCTCCTTTCAGGCTCACCATCTTTCACTCTAACAGCTTCTTTCTTCTCTATCGTTATTTCCCAGCAAACCAATATCCTTAGGGGTTCTCCTGCCTTTCATTACAAAGAGTTCATCTCATCGAGCCCTGTGAACTGCAGGGCAGATAAGGAGCTATTTTCAGCACTATAATGTTCTAGAGGTAGTCTGAAAACCACTTCAAAAAGACTCCTTCTTCAGTCATTCCCAAGCTTTCTTTTCCACAGAGCCTCTGCAGCATCTCAGAACAGTGGTAGAGAACCAGTGGTCATTTGTAAAAAAATGGCAAGGAAACATTGCAAATTGTGTGCTAGACTCCAGACACAAGAGCTACTGAAAGGAAACATCCAAAATTGTGTGCTAAACTCCAAACACAGGAGTTGCTGATATTTCACTCTTCTGCAGAGATACAGGGCCAGTCAATTCTTATTTTTAAGAAGCCAGATACTCTGATTATTGAACATTCAGAGACTTTATGAACTCCAATCCCTGGGTTCTCTCCAGGGTCATAACACCCCAGGAGTATAACATGAAGTGTTCACATTCAAAGAGTGGCTTTTGCCTCTCTGGTCAAATTCTGTGCAGTCAGGTCCTGGATTTACCAAATAATTTAACCTTTTAAAGTACCAAATTTCTGATGACTGTAGGTCATGGCACCTGCAGGACCCTTTCATGGGCTTTATTGCAGATATCTGTCCAAATTTTTAACAGGTTCTGTGCCATTCAGTAGCATAGATGTTCTCATGGTATTTTCACCACTAAGATTTTTACTTTTCTATGGGCTTAAGAAGTCAGTGAATTACTGATTAATTAGGCATTAAAAAAGTCTTGAAAATCTACCATTAGCATGAGATTTTTGTTTCCTTCCTCTCTTAAGGTATGCTTGCTTTTAGCTGGCTTTCTATTTATCTATTTGTCGTTCCTACGTAACCCCTATAAATAAAAAAGCCTTTCTAATGTTTCCCACTTCAGTGATTTTTTTTTTCTGTTTATTTTTTTGGCAAGAAATCTTTATTTTAAGGCAACAGCATATTGACTTTTCTAATTTTCCTTCCCTGCTCCAGTAACTCTAGTTGAGTTTTAGTGGCAGCTACTTCTAGAACCAGAGTCTTGTGACAGCTTCACAGATTTTACTGAGTAATTTATGTTGTGCTTCGTAAAGCTGCAGACCACTGGAGCTACTGCAAGTGCATGTTCTTTTCTTCATTCTCCATTTGGAATTGAAAAACTCTTCCTTATTTTTAGTTTATTTTTGTTAATTTTGTTCAAGCTCCCTCTGGTTAATATTCTCATCATCTCTTTCTGTTTGTAAGTACCCAATAATAATAATAAAAAAATCTTCCATTTATTCCACTGTTTGCTTTTCTTTAAGCACTTACTTCTATAGGAGAAATGTTTGGCTGGTAATATAGCAAAAAGGAAAGTATTTTTTTCCCCCTGAAAGGATTACCACAAAATTCAGGGTTATTTTAAAATCAGCTATTTCAACCATGTCTGGAAAACCTTAAAATAGTGTAATTTTTCCTTTAATTAGCTTAAATGTTGCATTTAAAAATGCAACTAGAGATAGAAATTAAACTCCAGCAGAATTCTATCTAGGGCAAAGTGGCAGCTGATAAATCTGAATTTCCAGGCAGATTTTCTCCTGAGTGCTTTCAAAGCATTTGTTGGATGTTCTTCAGTGAGAGGAGTGTAAGACTGGGACACTTCAAAATGTGTTTTACCTGTGGAAGGTGATCTGCAGGGTTGGAGCTCTCCCCTGGCACTGCCCTCCCCTCTTGCCTAGCCTGTTTCCCCTCTCCCAGACACACTTTGGGAAGGAGTAAGCTTGGCTGTGGTGCTGCTGAGGCCCTGGCAGAGGGCTCGGGTTGCCCTTTGGAGTACAAAAGAGGAACGTCACTGCTGGTGCATGCTGCTGCTGGGGGATGTCCATACACTGGACCTGGCTCCTGTTCTACGTGGAAAATTGCATCTGCTCCCAGAGCTCATTAGGAGTTCAGGGTAACTGTGCACACTGAAGGAGACTTCACTAAATTATCAATCTTGATTAATAGAATTATTATAAAAGAAATGTTATTTCAGTGGAATTATCCCATCATTTGTTTGATAAGGGAGCCTGTTCTATGCACATAACTTTAAATAATGCAGGGGCTCAATCTGAATCTTCCAGGCTGACTTCACATGAAAGGTTGAGCACCTGCATGGCAATGGATGAGGTTTCTCCAGTTGGGAAGTGTGGGGTGGTCCAAGAGGAGGGCCAGTGCTCTTTTCATGCTGCACTTTCTGCTCCTCCTGCCTTGGATGGGGCACTGATGGGGTCTGTTGCATGTGAGCCACTCCTCAAAGGCTCCAGTCTTAGGTTCATGACTAGTTAAACACTTGAAAAAGTTTTGAAGGACTGGACTTAACTATAACTTAGCTTAGTGCAGAGTACAAAATACAGTGCTTTTTATAGCTCACACCTTTATAATTCTTCTGAAGAGGCCCAGTAGAAATCTGTGAGCAAGAGTAACACAAGGAATATGCTCCTTAGTACTTGCATGGAGTAAATCCAGGCAAACTGCAGCCCCAAGAACTTGAGGAAATTGGATAGCTGGTCTGAAGCAGAAAGCACCAACAATTTTGGCAACTCCTAAAATGCCACTGAGTACAGCAGAAGAGAGCAGAGCCTCTTTCTTTTCAGCCAGCATGTCTTCTGTCTCTCTCACAGCTGCCTTTGTCTACTGTCTATGCAAATACATACACTACAAGCCTCATGAGTTTTCTGGCCTTTTGTGTTTTTCCCAGATACTTCATTATTCCAGGGAGGTTGTGGAAGTGTTTGTGCCTGTTTGTGTGCACAATGAACAATGCCATGGACTATTCACTGGAGTGATAAATTGTGCTTACTCTGATGTCAGGTACCTCTCATTGACTCTAGTTTCTTTCCTATTGGATGTGTTTTAGATTAAGCAGGCATTAGGCATTAATCAAGGAGGTATCTACAAATAAATTTTTCATCATAATGAGCTGTGCAGCTGAATTAATAGTATTTGCACTCTCATTATTTGTCATGATGTATGGGTGGGGTAGCAGTGTAGTGCACCCAGCTTGGCTGTTGGTGTTGCTGTGATCTCAACAGATAACTCAACAACAAATAAAATGCTCATGCAATGATGGGTCAGGATATCTTTTTCTGCCTGCAGAATGTATTTCTACATTCTGTTTCTACATTCTGTCTGTTTTAGACACTGCATTAGGGTTTTCTCATAGCAGATACATATTTTTAGCTATTTTCATGTCTGTTATTGATAACAAAATGGTAGGTCAAGGTATCAGTGGGACAAAACCAGGGTTTTGGGGCTTGTTATGATATAGATCCTGCAAAATATCTCTTAGCAATAAGTGCAGGTGAACACACATGCAGATTTAAAATTTCACTGTACTCTGACTCTGCAAACTCTATGCGTAATGAGGAATAAAAAAAACCCTTTTTGTAGGAGCTTAGTTTTTAAAACTTAGAGTGGCTTTCACTTTGAACCAGTAACTGGTCCAAGATGTTCTCATTTGCATTTTTTTATTGCCTAAGAACAGGTAAGAAAACTGATGTTCTTCCTCAGGTGACAACTAGTGTCTTTTGAAAGAGAAAGTGTAATTTCCCGAATGACTGACTGAATTCTGGAAAAGAAGAATGTGTGTAAATAACTGGTGAACACAGACCATAAAATGATTTTGTTGTGGATAGAAGCATTGGTACATGGTACATGTTTAATATTAATTTTAATAATGTATGTACTTCCATTGGAAACAAAATTACTGTGAAAATTAACCTGGATATTTAGATCTGTTTGCTCTCACAGTGCCCTTAAAGATGTACTAGAAATTTTTATTATTTTTTCATACTACTTTCATTGAAGCCTTATAGGTATTAAAAGGTAACCTCTGAAAAGGGATGTTCATTGAATCCTGGAATGGTTTGGATTGGAAGGGACCTTTAAAAGTAATCTAGTTTCAAACACATGTTGCTCAAAAAAATCCTGGGCTGGAATATATCTGGCAAAGTTTATTCTACCAGCATGAAGAGTGGAGACATTTGGAAAAGTGAGTCCTAATTTCAGAGATGAACCTGTTCCAGTTACCCCTTAAATAATGAATAATGAATGACAGCATATGACAAAACTGTCCTGTTTGTGAAAACAAAGGAAAGGACAATAACAAAACCACCAGCAAAGCCCAAGCAGCCCAGGAGAGCTCTCCCATGAGCAGGAAGGGTGAGGAAAAGGTACAATTTGCAGAACAAATTAACTGCAACCACTTTCATTCATTCTTTGTGTTGTATTATTGGATGCAAAGCAAAAACTGTGGCTCTCTGTTCCTATGCAGTTGTGTGGCCTCATGACCCATTTCAGAGTTTAAACATTTGCAGCAGCCAGACAACCCCAACCATCTTCATCCTCCTCAAAAGCAGCATTTATCCCAGCACAGTCAGCATGGCTGACATAAAAAAGAGCAATGTGATTGAGGAGAGCTTGTCCCAGGGCACATTTATGGCAAGATTTCAGTCCCATCATGGCAGTGAAAGATCACTGGGCTGTGGCAGATGAGGCAGGAATTCGTAGCGTGAGGCACAGCCCTTTGAAGTGTTCTTTGAACAATCCCCAGGCTCTGGATGCATTCAGCAGAAACTGATGCTGACCTGTGGCACAGGATGAGGTTAGTTTGCATTTCTAATGCATATCCTGAAGCAGCTGGGTTTCCCAGAGCAATGTGTGGGCTTTACAGGATATGACCAACTTGTCTTTGAAAGGGAAGTTCTCTTCGTGGATACGTAAAGATTAAATGCACAGAAAAGTGCTGTGTGATCAAGTTAGCTCAGCAAACACAGCTAGATGTTTTGGGATGGAAATTATTCACAACTTTCAGAGAGGGTAATATGGCCCCTTAAAATTCAGTGAATGAATTATCTGACAAATCTTTAACTAAGTGCACAGAATGTACTATGCAGATCAGAGATCCCTCCTTCTCCTGGGTTACAGCTCAGAGTGGGAATGCCCTGTATGTGATGTCTGTGATACTTGTGCAGTCATTCTCTGAGTCCCACAGCTGGTCATTTTTTGTATCACTTGGAAGTTGATGGCTCTGGTGGTGTTGAAGCCTCACTGCTCACGGCATGTTTTCATTCTGGGTGTGCTTGGGCTCTTTTGCTGGTGCACTGCAGCTCCCCTGCTCTCCTGCAGCACAAGTCCCAAATATGCTGTGCCAGATCTGCATGGTGTGGAATGTGGAGCTCTGGAACAGCAGGTATGTTCCTGAAATTCTGCTTACAGGAGTAAAAGCTACAGTTTAGCAGAAGGAGTAATAGTTCCAATTGTCACTGAAGTGTTTTGACACGTGCTTGTAAAGCTCCTTCAGAATGTACACAGAATGGATCATTTATTTTAATGAAATTCTGGCTAACCCAGGCTATTACTCACTCTCCCTCCTCTGATTTCTGTGAAGTGCCAGCTCAGAGGATGCTCTTAATGATGAGCCTGAAGAGGCTTCCTGGGATTTGCAGCTATGAGCTTCTCCCAGCACGTTTGTGTTTTGAGAGACAGATATTACTGAAGTGGCAGAAAATTCAGAGTATGGAAGTTCACCAGCAGAGTGAGACTCCCCCAAGAGCATCCTTGTATTTTTTTTTTCAGGGAAAAACTGAGAAAGAGAGATTTATCTAATATGCACATCAAGTATGGGTGGGAGAAAGAATGTGGAGAAGGCATTCTGCATGCTTTGAATCCCCTTGGCTTTGGAACAGAGCCTGTATCTCTGTTTTGCTCTGAGCTGCAATGTGTAGGCAAGTCAAAGTATGATAAATACTTTTATGGCTCAGTCACCACAGCAGCCTGCAGACTTTTATCCACACAAGAACTCCTGCACTAAAAAAAGCAGTGTGCTGTGGTCATGCACACCAAGCAATCCCTCTGGCCAGTACCATGGATAATAAATATTTGCCTGTGCTGGAAAAACCCTGAGTGCAAAAAGTGTGTCCTCCCTCTTCTGCCAGGGTATCTGGTCCCTGAAAAAATGTCACCTTGCTGAACAGCATCTAAATCAAAGTGAAATTGGGCTTCCAGCTCCGATTCAGATATTTATAAACCTGTCATCTGCATTTCTGTGGAAGGAATGGGTTGACTAATAGCCAACCTAAATGCTCCAGGAAATGCAGAGGAAGACCATTTGGAGGTCAGATACTATTTAATCAGGAAACTTTTCAGCACATCTTTGATGTTCCTATTAATTTTATCTTTTTCCTGGTTCATAAATAATATCCATCTGGAGAAACTTAGATGCATTTAGTTATGTTTTATTAAGCAGAAAAGTAATCCACTGGTCACACATTTTTAGGAAACCACACTTGGCTTTATCTTCTCTTTCCGTGGAGAGTAGAATACACACACAGTGAAATCCCCTTCCAGCAATGTCTCTGCTACTACCACAGATTTTTCTTGTATTTCTCTCTTGTTGGATCACCCGAGAATAAACCCAAGCACCAACAAATTTTTCTGTTTACCCTGGATGTCTTGAAATACCATGGCTCTCAGGAATTACTTTGTTGTTTTATTTAAAGGGTATGTACTACAATTGATTCCAGCGCATCATGACATTTACAAAAGTGCTTTTTGCAAGAAGGCCACTAATCTAGGTGAGAAAAGAAAGCATCCAGCATTTAAGGTGATTCTCGCTGCTCTGCAGGAAATCTGTGTGTGTCAAAGGAGGAAGTTCTGGAAAGCACAGGGGAGAGGCAGAGCAGAGGAACCGACGGCCAGGCTCGTGACCTCCCCTTTGGGACAGATGGACACACAGGTCCCAGAGGTGACCCCATGCCACCCATCCTTGGGGGGTGACTTAAATCAGTGCTGTTTCTGACCTCTGTTACCCCTGTGAACTCATGCCTGCCACATGCACAGAGGGAGGACTCTGAGCATCCTCCAGAGTGTTGCTGGGCATGGGCAGTGGCATGGGGTGACTTTGAGGAATTCTGCCAAATGCTATGGGATGTCATTGCCACAGGGAACCAACATTTTGCTTTCCTCATCAAAGTTCCTGTGGGAAATGATGCTGTGATGTCCCATCATAGCTGAATTTATAAATTATTCCATCCTGTGTAGTTGTTCATCGCTCACTTTGCTAAGATATTCAAACCAAAAAAGGTAGGAAGTAAATGAGAAGCTGTGGTAATTCTCAAAATAAATCTGAATAGGGGTTTTGTGCTTTGGTCTGACATCTTATGCAAGGCATTTTCCTCTTTCTGGTTGGTAGCAAAGGGAAGAAAGAAGACAGCTTTTTAGCTTTTGCATAAATGCCACTCAGAGATCCAGAGCCTGAGGCTGAACTGAGCTACTTTTGAAACAAGAATGATCCACAGGCTCAAATAACCTGAAGTTTCCTTTTTCTGACTTTGTATTTTAACTATTGTAAAATAAAGATAAATTTCAGATAGAGTCCTGAGGTATTTTGCCATCCACAGTCATACTTTTTACTTTGTACAATTACAAATTCTGTTGCAATTTCAAAACAGTAGACCCTTAAAAATTCCCATCTTGTAAAAATCCTGTGCAGGTTACACTGGAAAACTTACATACATGATTTTTAAAAACAACTTTCACAGTGTATAGATCATGACCTGTACAATAATCTTCTGCTAAAGACTTGTAAAATTACCTGCCCCTTTTTAGATTGCTTTGTTAAAGCAGCAAGATCTATCAGCTTTTAATTTGTAATTCTCTTCTTCTTTCCACCCTCTTCCTCTTAAAAGCTGCAACACCTTTGGACTGGTTTTGGTCTGATATTACAGGAGGTGTATCCAGGATATTATGTTTATTTCTGGGAGAAACAGCTGAACAAAGGGAGAGATCCTTTAGTGTCCCAGGAAGCAGCATGAGCTCAACCTTTACAGACACCAGAAAGTCCACACAGGAGTTCAAAGTGAGAACTGCAGGTACTGTAAAAACACAGACAAACATAATCATTTAGACAATTTGCAATTATGATGGAATGGTGCATCTGTAAAAATTTAAACATAAGTGGTTTGTGGGGTTAGAGCCAGTGTATTCTGTGAGTGCCAGCATGCTTTAAATTTACTGATGAACAGCAAACAGTTTTCTTTGGGAAAACTGCTCTGTAAAATTGAAATTGAGGCATTACAATTTTCTGACCTCATCCACTGAAGCACATTTCCCATTATTTTTATTTCTTATTGGTAGGTGGTTTGCCCGTATTCCCTTTCAGCTTTTCCAGATGATAATTCCCTGCTTCCACCTGGCTCTAGGAGTCATTAGTGGCTGACAGCTCTCTGAGGCATCCATGGAGCTCCTCTGCCCTGCCTGTTTGAACTGCCATGTTTCAGATGTGTTATCAAGACGTTGCTATTGTGCAGATACAGATTAGTTCTTGAGGCTGATTTTTCTGCTTCACCAGTTCTTTTGTAGCTGCCAGAACTAATTGCTTACATTACATTACCAGTCTGGGCCTCTATCCACTCCCTGGATGATGCCATCCATTGGAATACAGCTGCATACTTAAATGCACTTTTTAACTATATTTTACCATTTCTACCCATGTTTACAATTGACAGAATTGTCCCTGATTTTTTCCATCTGACCTCCACTACGTGCCACAAATTATCTAACAGCTGAACTGATTCGCTTGTCTTTTCTACCTCTAAAATTTCCAGCTTTTTCTGATTTAATGGGTGTTAAACAGTGCTCTGTAAAAATTCTTTGTACAAATAACCTTTTCTTGCTGAGACTGGGTAAAGAAGCAACTCAGAAGCAACATTCTAGAGACCACTGATACTTAGAAGACCTAAGGTTGAGAAAGGCAGAATGAAAATCTGGAAGTGCATCAAACCTATCCTGCCTGCATAATAAAAGGGGGTTTCTTAAGACCCAGCTCTATTGCATCTTCATTCCAAAACATAAAACCCTTTTCCACTCACTGTGCTGTGCTGGGACACCAACACTGCCTGTCAATATGAATTCCTTGATGATGCCTGAACACATCCAAATAATCATTTTAATTTAAAAGTTTTCTTATAACTCAGGAGATGTATTTTGTACAATGATTACCATTCCTTTCTAATGTGCATTTAGAAAGAAAATTGTAGTCTTGCTGAGCAGAAGTAAATGAATGTGTGTGTGTGTATTTGCATTTGAGAAAAACCAGTCCAGTATTTTAATATATCTTTTTAGATCTATGGGGTTTTTCAGGAATAGGAAGACATTAATTTTTATTTGTTCTTTATATCATTGTTGCTTAATGTGGAAGATTAGCTATTATTAATATTATTATTAATAATAGTTATGATGCACTTTGACACGATATGAATAAGGCAAAGGTTTATAAATGGCATAAAAGTAAGACCTTGCTGTGCCTGGTGACTGGAGTTTTAAACCCTGCACATTCAAATCCAAAGTACAAAGGTGTAAGTGGTGTGAAGATTCTCTTTAGCAACTCTTCGACTATCATTCATTTTTTGAGAGATAACATTTTTGACACCAAGCAGAACATTTTTTCATGAAAATTGATACAGAATAGCTCTTAATGTTAGATATGACATTTCTTAATAATCAGTTTTCATCATTGCAGGTTATGTGGACATCAGCTGACCTTTTATTTAGAAGAGAGAACGTCACTGTTCTAAATACTGCCCAATACTTGCTAAACAGCCTTAAAAGGCACTCAGGGTGATTTGTTCCAGCACTGGGTTCCTTCAGACACATGGTGCAGACCAATCAGTGACTGGGGGCACACAGCTGGAGGCATTTCACTGGTTTATTTGCACTCTGAATTATCAGACTTGCAAGCAGGTATCTGTCACAGGGAACTGAATTTGTACTTGAGTAAGGATTGAGTCTGAAGTGACAATTTTGGGTAACCCACTTTTGTTCTTGATATATTCAGTTCCAAAGACTTTCAACTTTCTTCATCACTCCTTCAGCTTCTTCCCACCTATCCCTTTCCTTATTCTGGTTTATTAGTTGCTAAAGTGTGGAACCTGATGCTTTTCCTAAATAGCATCACAATTCTCCACGCTGAACAATTTTTACAGAGCTGTGAGGTGAGGCACATCCTAACCTTCTCAGGATGTTTTGCTGCCTGGTTCTACATCTCACCTTGTGTGAGGAGTGTTCTCAAACCTGCATGCAGGGAAGTACAGCTTCCAGTGGGGGACATTGGAAACAGGGCCCCACACAAAAAAGGGAAATCCCTGCCGCAGAGAATATGGGACAAAGGCAGAGGAGCAGAAGGGAAGCTGCTGAAGTCATAAACCAAAATAAGCATCACAAATAAGTTGTACTGTGATTTCCTACAGAATACATCTGCCCTCAGATCATTGCAGCTATTTCCCTGTGGGAGGCGGGCAGCAGAATTTATTCCAGTGGTTTCAGAATTAGATTTCTCAAAGGGAGAAAGGAGTGGGGAGAAACACAAACCACTGTGGCTGTATCAGATGCTGATTTAATTTACATTTGTGGTGATTGGATTGCAGTAATTTCCCTGGGGAGCAGCTTCTGAGATAATAATTTCCAAAGAGAAGCTTAACCATGGCGAGCTGAGGACTTCCTGAAACAGGATGGCCTACTGAGAAAAATGTCTTTTTAAACTCATGTGGGTTCAACCAAATTTAGTAGGAATTCAAAGGATAAGAGAGCATGGAGACAACTGTCTTGCAGGCACAGCAAGTTCTTTTGTGGAAAAATTCTGTGTTGGTAAAATTGTCTGCTATAAAATGGTACTTCAGGGAATTGCATTCAATATTCTTAAAAGAGATCTGTGTGGAATTTGGGAGAGATTAATAAAGAGCCAGGTATATTTTCAGTTATCCATGCCAAGGATTCAAAAATCTGCATATCCATAAAGTCCTTAGAGCACGAAAGTGGACAGGGTTTATCCATAATCATGTGGCGTGACAGGAAAAAAATCTCAAGTTCTGATTCTGGTTTTGGTTTCTCTCCCACTCGTGCGCCAATATTGTCACCTGTCACCCTACAGAGAGGGAATTTTGGTCCTCTTCTTCACCTGGAGAACTTCAGTCCACCATGGACCATCACAGCAGTTATTAGTTATTTTTTATGAGTGAAAAGAGGGAAAGAGTGCAAACAATGACTTCTGATTACATGCTAGGATGAACAAAGAATGAAGCCAAACAAATCAAGAAAACTTTTAATTTTCTGTTTCAGAGCAGGGGTAAGAGCCAGAGCCGGGTATGGGACAGATTTGGGGGATATTTGGGCTGCTTTTTCTGGTTGTTAAACACAAGAGAGATGCTGAATCTGCCTGATCTGAAGGCCCAGCATAGTGGGGATTCTGGCTCTCTTGCAAAATCACCTTTGGTGTCTCTATTAATTAGGCAGCAGGGCTGTCACACTTCCTTAGCTATGATCCATTTGTTAAACTCACTTTGATGCTAAAAATAGTCTCTTCTTGTTAGCTCTGGCTTCCCTAGGACAACTCTTGCTTGATTTGTGGTGCTGTGTGAACAGGCAGAAAGGAGCTACTGGACAGGCTGGTAAAAAAAATCAAGCTAGAACTACTTGCAGCAAGGAAGGTGGGGGAAATTTGTGTCACACAAGAGAAAACCCTCAGGGAGTCCTTGCTTCTCCTCTCCCAAGCTGTTTGCTTCTCTTCCATCCGCTGCAGAATGATTGCTATCAGCACACATCAACACTTGTCATACCCTTAACCATCAAAAATGCCTCTAATTCACTCTGTACAAAAAGCATTTTCATTGCTGTACACAAATAAACAGCTTCATTTCAATGATGTCCACCTTAAAATTGCCCACTTAAAATGAAAAACATAATAAGAAATCCCTTCTATTTGCATTCTTCCAGAACTTATTTAAAACAAAGGATTAATTTTTTAAAAAATGAACCTATTAAATATTTATGTGCTGTTGAATCCATTATTTTCAAACTCATACCCAAAAGCAAGACAAATGAAAGTCTTCATATATAAAGTTTCTCATAACACTGTGAGTGAGACCTCATATGTTCACAGGGTCCTGGTGCAGAAAAGTGAGCATCCAGGAAAGGATCGTCTGATGGGCCATCATCCAGAACTGGGCTTTCTTCTGATCTTTGCTTCTCATAAGCCCTGAAAACCCAAGCTGATTTTGCCTTCGTGAAAATGAGGAAGAATTGGTGTGAAAATTCTAGAAAGATAGGAAGAGAGCTATTTGACTAGGGAAGATAGTTTCAAGCCTTTAAATGTCTCAAAAATACATTTGAATCCTTTGGTAACTCAGCCAAAACAAGGAAAAATGCTGTCCTTCATACCAGCCTGGACTAGGACAGAGTTTCTCAGTGGGGCAAACCCTCAGCCTTTCCCAAACATGACCCAGTGGTACCAGAAAAGCATCAGCCCACTGCTCTAATTTTGCTCCTGCAGTTTAGAGTTTGATTTTTAAGACAACTGATTTCAAGCACAGACTGCACTGGTATGTGGTGAGGAGTGGCCTTTACAGCATTTCCAGATTGTTTTGCCCAGGAGACCACAGCCATGTGCAGTCCCCAGAAACCCATAAGAAAAAATAATAGTTTGGTTCCCAGTGAAATCAGATTCTTTATTAAGGGCTGACAATTTACCCTGTTTTGCTGTCACAAAGGCAAAGCCAAGATTAACTTGGTTCCCCTGAAGGATCCACCAATAGTGCCAAACAAATGACAGTGGGATCTCCAACAAAACCAAGAGCACTGACCGTGGCAGCAGAGTTTGAACAGATTTATCCTCCAGAGCAGCTCTTTGGAGGACCAGGCCATGTAAAAGGCCATGAACTGATTAAAGTGTGGCAGCAGATGAGGTTCTCTGAACCCCAGAGAAGAGATTCATCCCTTTGGTTTTGCTTGCAGTATCCACGGCCAAATCTATTTGGAGAGATCACAGTAATGACATTTTCTGTGTGGCTTTTCTGATGGCTGGGGAAAATACAGACACTGGTATGAGAGAGAAGACAGGCAAAAAAAAGGTAAGTGTTAGAATTAAAAAGTGACACAATGCACTGCTCTGTTTTAGAGTAGATTTCTCAGAATTGTTACCTAACCCTAATTCTAACCTTTGGAAAGAGTCCCCTCAATTCCATCCAGCTGCTCTAAGGAATTTTTACCAGGAAAAACACAACTTTGCTTTAACTAACCTCTGTTTTGTCAACACATTTGTCATGAGGTATTTCCTGGCCTCAGCAGGGAAATGATATATTTAATTTAAAGGATGTATTTCATCAAAGCTTTATTTATCTTATTGATGTAGGTGCACCCAGACAGCCTGATCTGTCTAGGTTGTTGGAGAGCGATGTTTAACAATTTAAAAACCTGGTTATAAAGAAGATAAAACCCCATGCAATCAATCTCTCTTTCCCATCCTGCTGTCTTTTATGCTCTTGCTGTCACTTAAATATCATAAGATGGAGGTGTGACCCTTACTAATACATTCCCATACATGTCTAACAGCCCCAGACTTCCTCATGCACAGCCATCCCTGGAAGTGTAGATTTATTCTTTTATGAAATCTCAGAAAAAGGTGCAAACTGAAGTGTAAATAACATTAATCTCACCAAATTGATTGGAATGAGACTGCTGCTTTTGAGGTGGATTAGAGCTAAGGGAAAAGTTGAAATTTTCTCACTAATGTTATGTAAGGGAATGCTAAAATACATGGGCCCCATGTTGGCAGAGACTGATTTGTCTCAGCTTTTTCTGTTGTGTGGTGAATATTATTTGAAACACTTGGCTGTGTGCAAGGATATTTCATATTATAGATGCAAAGTGTGCTACTTTTATGACCCTGTTGCTTTTTGTTACTAATCAATTGTCATGCACACAAAAGGAAAGCCATTTGGTGAGAGATGAGCTAGAAACACAAACACTAAAATGAGAAACCCACTCTGACAGCTCAGAGATAATTTCCTGACATGGCAGAGAATGAAGCAATGGTATCTCTTGGCCACAGCGGCCTATCAGACTTTGAATTTATTTTCAGATGGTTTCAGAGCATCTCTCTAGCTGTCAACACATCAAGCCTGTTCCAGAGCCCATTGATGTCAATATGAGCCTTTCCATTCACTCTTCTCAGCTTTGATCATACCCTTGAAAAGTTCAAACCTCCTAAGTGCATTTGGGAGGTTTTTATGTGTGGGGCTGGATCACTTTTGTTCCCATGTTTATTAGCGCTGTGCCATAGAAATCTATGTAGAAATATATATCGTATTATGGGGTGGGGGTTAAATACAAAAATATTTGGTATCTATTGGAGCTTAGGCTCAGCCCACCCAGAGCTGCTGAAGTTTTGGCCAGAATTTATGACATAGTCCTAAATATCTCCCTGTAATTTGTCGCTCCAGAGCGATGTACCACCAACTAAAAATGAACTGGGTGTAAAAATCTGTTGATTGGCAATTTCCAGTAGGAAATCTGAAACCCCTGTGACACTGTCTGAGTGATCTGCTGTGGAGAGATGCATCCCATGCTGCAGACATGTTCAGCTGAATGGGAAATAGGCCAGTATTTATAGAAACTAAGGCTTCCTTTATGGCACTGAAAGTCTGCCTTTTCTTCTGCATGAAGACGCTTTGCCATTTCGTTTTTGAAAATGGAATTTCCAAGCTGTTGAATAGCAGAGACCCAGGCAATTACAGGTAAATCTGGGGGAAATTCAGAAGTTTGAAGCAATTTCAGATAAAAGTTAGAACACAATAACTGGACTTCAGATGGTTCTAAAATTGGAGGGGGAAAAAAATAATCTGTGTAGCAAATCAGGTTATCTTCACAAGCAAGATACATTCTTTAATTTTATTACCGAGCTGTGCGACACATTTTTGCTGGACTTTGTGCCGTCCTGACCTTTATTTTACAAATACAGACACCTGAACTGTGTGCACACACTGTTTCAGCCTTGTAACGCTCTGCTGACTATTCCAACCTGGAGTCATAACCTCACCCTGTTAATGAGGCTGATAATTGAAATCTTTGTCAGCAACTTAAGTTTTAAGTCAGTTAATTATTCCACTCTGAACAGAGCCCTTTTCACTAAAAAGTCCAAATGCCCTCATTCATTGCTTAATGAGGATAATTTGGAGATTGGTCCCATATATACATATACAAAAATTATTGGCATTCTCTTGTTCTAATAAATTAATATTTCATATCAAGAAACTGGTTAAGGGGTTTGTTTAGAAAGATACAACATTTTTAGTGGGTTTGGCTTTTCCTATAGGCCAAATCCACCTAAATATGTGATAATTTCTAAACAAACTCTACATGCACTTAGCGCTGAAGCATCTTTGACTGTGGACAGCATAAATGTATATTTAAAGTTATAACAGTAGTAAAAATGGGTCATACTAAGATTAGAAAGCATAGTAAAAAATCTCTGTGTGGACTTAAATCAAGGTTCAATCAGAATTCATCAGCTGGAGGTGATAGGAAAGGAAAGGGACCAAGGTGTGTTGGCTGATCTGATCATTTGGAGAATGACAGAGCTGCGGAGTGGAGCTGCAAAATTCTAAGGGCAAATCATGTGGTTTTCACAGTGTTCAAGACACACAAGTGAGATTGTAGAATATCTAGGACAATAGAGAAATAGAGAATACAAATAGTTCTGGTCATGGTTTCTGAAGAAGAAAAAATGAAAGGAAAACAGATACAGAAAAAAACTTCCTGGGATGATGAAATGAATGGATTATCTCACTTATGAAAAGAGAACTTGGTTCTGAAAATAGCCAGAAGAAAACTGAGTGAACAGATGTTGGTAAATGTGTCTAGGGCTGAGGGATAATTATCACCTAAGAGGAAGAGATGGTTAAAACATAACAATTTATCAAGGAGTAATGAATAAATTTAGACCCAAAATTAGGTTGCTAATAATCAGAAGAAGGAAGTTTCTGTTTAGGAGAATATGAGCCATTTTGAGCTGGAGTCCTTGAGACTGGGAGAAGAAATTCTGTTGCTAAAAGGGTTTGAAACAATTGGGCTTGCTCTTTGCATGCCGTTTGTTTGGTAATATCCCTTCTTCCAAGGTTTTCAGTATTTTCCTCCCTCATTTCTTCTCTCTCCCTTATATCGTTGGAACATTTCTCTCCCTATTCCCCTCTGATCTCCTGGAAGAGGTTACAGAGAGATGATAAAAGGATGGAGTTTCCCAGTACTCCCAAAACTTTAACATTTCATGCACTGACTGTTATTTTTTACCCAGTTCACACCATAGAACTCTCAAATTTGGGGCTGGAGAAGAGGTTTTCCTTCAGATTGGTAAGCTTTTGATTTTGCTCATTTTTGGCTTCTTTCTGTGAGATGGGCACAGTAGCCTGCTTAGATTTAGCTGGGGCTTTTACTGATTTTTTTTCCTGCTATGTCAGGAAAGTGACTTATTGGTTTCTTGACAATAATTCTAGTTTTGGAGATTTTATTGTAGTGTTAAAGCTTGTTAAGGATGTTAGGAAAGTTTTATGGTTTCTGTCAAGTGAAAGAGATGTTGTAAAGTATTCTGCAACTAAACATCTATGGCTTAGTAGCCAAGGACAGAAACAAGCCTAGATTTTTTTTCTGCTTAAATAAATTGAATTGGAGGATTTTAGTGATCTAAAAAAACCTTTTATTTTCAGACAGACCACCTGATATCCCCCTCTTCCACTATTCCTTTTATTTGCAGAGCTTTGAGCTGGACTGCTTTCAGATTTCTTTGTATTATTCTGCCTGATACAAAGGTTTTCTACATGGCTCCATTCCAGTCTCCAGTATGTGTCTGACAAACTGGTTTGAAGATCTACATTTGGTGACGAAGGTGGTGAATCAAAAAAAAAAAAAATTAGTGAGAGGTAAGAATTTATCCATTTTGCTTTGTTTCCTAATCTCTGTGGCATTTATGACACTTGTTAAGGATGGGTGAAATTTCTTGTTGCCAAAGGTACTTTTTTACTAATAGGTGCAAGAAATCTAAAAACAGAAAGAAGGGAATAAGGCCAAAGTGTGAAGATTTTAGTGGTTAACAATTATCTCAATATTTCCTGTGGACAGGATGTGAGATTTTCCATCAGTTATTAAGATGGGGAGGCAGGTGCAAGACTCAAATTTGGGTGAAAGCAGTGGAGGTCTCAGGGCAGGAGATTCACACTTTTTTTTGCTGCCTAAAAAGCTGGCTATAAAACTGGTGAACAGAGTTGCTGGAATGTTAACAATTTTCTTTTGCAAAACACTAAAATTTTTAAAGTGTCACATCCGCAGTGGGATTTTTCTCTGCTTAGCTGAATGACAAGGAAGCAGGATGTCTTTAATTGGAAAGTTCACTTGTCATTTCAGCATGCGGGGCACAGATTGGGGCTAGCAGAATTAACAAAACAGCCTCTTCCTTTAATGCTCTTCTTGTCTAGACTTTATGGGGAAGTAGTTGGAGAGTTTGGTACTGATGTCAAGCAAAATAAATGAATTTTCTAACCAAAGCCAATGAAAGTGGAAGGCCTTGCATCATGACAGGCCTACAGAGTACCCTTAAATTCTTTTCTTAGGAAAACAAGCTGTGTTCTTTAGTATGTGCTAGCTCAGAGTAGAGATGCAGTAAAAACCAGAAAGCTCTTCTCAAACACGTGTTACATTCAGGCAGTGCAGCCAGCAGGTACCAGGCCCATGAATTACCAAGGTGAGATCATCACCCTGGCCATCTGAGCATGTCAGAAAGCACCACCACGAGGGGTTTTTCCAGAAAGCTTTGACCATAAAGAGTCCAAAAGACCCTGAAGTGGAGCTGACCAGCAGTGAACTTCACAAACACTGCCCCTATTCTGGCTGCACTCAGCTGCCAGTTCCTCCTCACCCAAGGACTTGTGGTTGTATTTTTTGGGTGTATTGGCATTTTCTGACTAGATACCACACCTAGGTGGCTCAAGGAAATACAATAGATATTTTCTTCTTCCAAATCAGCAGTGAAGTGGGGAAGCTGCATCTTTTGAGGAGGAAACCAAATTTGTCTCCCTTCTGTAAGACAGCAGCAAGTTGTCTTCAGCAGAGCTGAGTGTTGGAGAGGTCCAGGAGAAGGGGAAAGCACAGCTCCTTTCTTCATTATCACAAAGGATATTTCTTTTTCAGTTCCTCATCTTGGTCTAAATCCAGATTGGGCCTAAACCAGAAGGTTACCAATTAGCTATATTTTTCTATATTTTCTGCAGGTTTCCTTCAGGAAAAAGACTTTGGATGTTGAGGCAGTGTTTGGCTGGGACTGCTGCCTCCAGGCCAGGCTTTCAGATGCAGCCAGAGCAGCCTGTGTTTAGAAGATGAAAGGAAAAATCCTTCTGCCAATGCAGATCTGGCACTTACCATTTGTCATTTTTTACAAGCAAGAAAAACTCTCACAAGTCTAATAGTAAGACTCCATTAAAACAACTGAAACTTCTTGCAGAGTGAATGTACCCAATTTTCAAATGCAGGAATTACTCTTGGCATAATGCATTTATTCATTTTATTGACCTTTTCTTTTCCTTCTCTTTAATTTTGAAATTTCTCTTTTGGAAACATTTAGCTGCTGCTTTTAATAAAAAATAATTTTAATGACATTTATTTGAGCAGTTATATTTATTTCTGCTTGAGGAGATCTGTTTTTATTCAAAACCAAACTTTCAGTATACATTGCACACTTTAAGGAAAAGAAAGGTGTACATATGAAGTTGCTTGGAAAATTATTGATAATTCAGAAAAATAATTGATCTTTTAGCATTTTGGGAAATTTCATGGCATTGGTTTCAAGGTTTTTTATTTTTTTAAAAGCTTTAAGGGAATTGTCTTTCCAACATTCAGCTAGATCTTGTTCACTTTAGT
Organism: Rhipidura dahli; assembly: GCA_013399225.1. Classification (NCBI taxonomy): domain Eukaryota; kingdom Metazoa; phylum Chordata; class Aves; order Passeriformes; family Rhipiduridae; genus Rhipidura; species Rhipidura dahli. Next base: position 34,565 of record VXAC01005701.1, read on the forward strand.
GGTTGTTAACAGGGAAACTAAAATAATGCTACTAGAGAGGTTAAAAGATCTTATTTCTTAAAAGATCAGCTAGTTAAAAACATTGCGTCATTAATTTCATAGAAAGGTATCTCCCTAAGATATTTTGCAGACAGTGAGAGTATAATCAGCTTTGATTTAGGGTTTTTTTAGATTAAAAAATCACAATATAAACAGTAATGATCAAATCAATGCCTTGATGTCCTGGACAACTTGTACTTTGATCCATGACAGTGGAGCATAACCTGGTGCTGCGTTGTTCATCTGCACTCTGGTTACATCTTCATTTTGCAACAGAGAAATTAGCTGAGCTAAAATCAGCCATTATCTGCTCAGCCCTCAATGCCTGTGGTAAAACTATAAAATCTCAACAGAGAGACGCATTTTCTTTGACAGGAGACCACAAACTCGTTTCAGCCAGACCTCTAAATTGCTGAGGAAACAGATTCCCACCCTCATGGCCTGGATAGCGTGTGAACAGCCCCAACTGATGAGCAGCCTACGTAACATTTCTGTGTCTCTCCCTCGCTGCACTCAGCAACTGCCTTAAAACATGGTTTTCAAAGAAGAAAAGAAGTGCAAAGAAGGCAAAATAGTTGTGTCTCCACAAAATGGACCCTGACTGTCCACCTCAGGAATAATCAGGCTTTTTACTCAGGCTGTTTCAGTTTTTTTTTTTTCCCCTAGCTGGAGATATTAATTTATTGTATTAATCTGCTAGAACATGGCTGGAACAAAGACTGAGACAGTGACAACACCCAGTCAGGACAGGTTTCCTTTAGAGAAGCTCTAATTAATAGTCTCATAACTTTTCAATCTGGGCTTCTCTGCCTCTCGGAGGGGGAGCAGTGAAGAAGGGAAGGTCTCAGACAGTACAATGACAAAAACATGATGGAAAGGAGAGGTTTGGCTGTCGTGTGTGTTAGTGATGCATCAGTGTGCCTCAAAATTGATGTTGATGTAGCTAGGAACAGAACCAAAGGCTGGTGCCAGAGGTGGCATATTTATAATGAGACTAAATGAAGGGGCTCATTAGTCTCACAAATGGTGAAGAGCTGCCTGTTCCCTCTCTGATTATCTCTCCTCCATCTCCATTAGGAGGGTGTGTGCATGCGGAGGGGTGGGGAAGAAAAGCAAACGTTCTCAGGTTTAGGCTGTGAACTGATCTGCATAGCCCTACTGGGAAATTAATGAACATCCTGGTGCCTCCTTCCCCAGGCTCCCCCCTCAGCTAAATGCCCAATTCCATTGCAAATCTAATGGAAACAAAATATTATTAATTAAGCCTTTATATGTGTCTTCCATTGGGAAGAAAAAAAAGAGGAAAACCCAACAAAATATGCGAGAGCTCTGCAGGAAAAAAAAAAAAGGCACTATGGAGTTTGTGCTATTTAATTCAGATGTTTGATGATCTGTGGATGTGGGACAGGTCATAACATGCAACAAAGACATCCTGGGTGTGATTTACCAAAGCAGAAATGAGTTTTGACCCAGAGTGACTGGAAGACTGTGCCAATGACCCTTGGATATGTCAGGATGGCACTCAATAAGCAATTGCAAACATTTTTTTTTTCTTTTACAGTTTTTGTTCGGAGACAAGTTGGGCAAATACTCCATCTTAATCCCAACACTGAACAAATAGTAAAAGCAGCTTTTTGTGCTGGTGCTGGGAGAAAACATTCAATTAAGTTGCTGCAGTGGCTTAGTGACAGCAGCCTTTCACCTCTGGAAACCCAGCCTCTGGTTATCTGTCTCGGGTCACTAAAGAAAATGAGTTGATGTTCTCAGGCTAAGCCCCAGGGCACATTTTGCTCAGAAGCACCAAACCACAGGATAATTTGGAGCTTTTGTCCGTGTGTACTTAGGAAAGGTCTAGGCATGAAAAAAAAAAAGCTGAAATTCAAGATTAGAATGTGTTGAGAAGCAAGCAGCTTCTCAGGAAATTAAAATGCTGACATTCCCTGCAGTTTAATTGACATTAGATTCACTAACATGTCAAAGCCTAAAGAAAACGACAGGCAATGCAATGATGTATGAGCTTGAAACCCAGATGCTGGGAACAGAGGGAGGGTTCATAAATGGAGGAAAAATTGTGTGGACAGGTCTTTTAAGCATCTGGAGAAGCAAAGTCTGACTGGCCTCAGGGCCAGAGTGGTGATGTTTGCAGCACCTGCATACGGTCTGGAATCTTTACATCAGTCTGTATGACACAGGGACAGCCCTTAATCATCCAATTATTCCTGCCTGAGTGGAGAAAAGTGTCAAATGCAGGACTGGGAGGGAAGGAAGAGTTATATCCATCAGTAAAAACCATCCTGCATCATCCCCATGCCTCAGCCCCTTCCAGATTGAGAAAAGGGATGGATGGGCTGCAGGGATGGCACCCTCAGGCTGCCACTGCTCATAGGGAGCAGCTGGGACTGCTGATACCAACACCCAGTGTAGTTAGAGGAGAAGTGTTTATGATCCCCTGAGGTCCTGGTGGTAGTCTTTTCTTCAAAGTGAGCTCATCAAGAGTGATCAGTGACTTTCCAGCTTTAAATTCATACTTAGAGCAAACAAAGTGCCAAATGAGAACAAGGAAACCTTATTCAAAGGGCAGGAGCTCAGAGATGCTGGGGTGAGGCAGAGTCAGCTGGAGAGCAAATATTCCCAAAATTCCTGAGGCATTTCTTTCCTCCATGCTCACTTTTTGCCTCAGCAGCTTCCAGCATCTTTCAGACTTGCACGAACACAGGCACAAATCCTGTGGGTGTCTTCAAAATCCACCTTGTTTTCTCACCTCTGACTCTTCCTCTCTGCCTGCTCCCTGCAGCTGGCCCCAGCACACCACACCTGCCAGAAACTTCATCAGGTGTTACCTTTAAAGGGAGGGGAAGAGAAAAATCCTGTTTTCCTCCACAGGCTTGCACTTAATCCAATGAGCAGCCAGACCTTTTCTACCTCGGAGCCTGTTTCTCCTACATATTTCTTCATACACCAGTAAGTGCTCAGTGGGCGGGGGGAGTGGCTGATCATGGCTTTGGCTGGATCCAAAGCTGACCAAGGTTCCTCTAACTCATCCTGGGTCTTATTCTGTGTTTAATTGTTTCTCCTGTCATTTTAGACCCAGAATGTCTCATTTTCTAGGCTGATAAGCCACAGAGAGGCAGTTAGGTAGAGCCAGGAGAAAACGATGGGACTGTGTCCCCTTGTCTCAATTTACTCACAGAATTGAAATTTAGCAAGCTTTTCTTACTGTAGAATGTCCTTCAAGACTCTCTGTTTCATTTATTTGATTTTTCAACAGTAGAAGAAAAATCACTTTCTATGTTGGTATATTACAGTGTGCAGATATAAGCTGGAAAGCAATATAAAACAATTTTGGAATTGCTTTTTATGACATTAAGATTCCCAAATCTCTGTAAATCAATTTTTTCCCCGGTGATGTCTGAAAATGGTCTGGTGTTTCCCTTTCCTAGGGGAGCCCAGCCCTCCCTCCCCATGCTATATACTGCTTTTATTGAAATTAGAGGCCACAGCAGCCTATTACTCTTAGGGGTGAATTTGAGTGGAATTTTGAAATGAGACACCAGTGTTTTGCAGCCACTCTAATGGCTGAATTCACCCTTTCCTCTGAATGTAAGGTGTGGGAGAAACAGGCTATTAATGCAGTTCCTCATTAAGCAATTGTACTGGCAAACTTTTAAATCTTGCCAGCTACACTCACATCATACCCTGCTTCCCAAAGACCCGATTTTGAGGTACAGTGATTTGTGCAAAGGAAGCACTTGGGCAGAAACTGGCACTGTAGGAAGGGGGAGGCCTGACTTGGGCATCATTGTTATCTTCCCTTATGTTTTGACCACAGGTTGTCAGCAAACAGCCTTTAGAGTTTAATTGTATGATGGAGCTTGCTGGGAAGTGTGAAAGACAAAAGAACAAATAAGTGATGGAAAGCCATTTCCCCCCCTCCCCTCCCGCTTTACTCTGGGGCTGCCATAATTAAACTTAAAGTGCTGCTGCTTTGCTGGAAACGAAGTTAGGGAGGTGAATTGTAATTGCAAACACTGTTTGTTCAGTCACTCCTGGCAACAGCACCCCGTTAACTCCGCCTGGGTGTCTCCAGCGAATCCTCCACATTGATGAAAACATCTTTTCTTATCCAATTTGTTATCACTGACTTCAGAAAGTCATTAAAGAATATCAGTGGGGCAGATTGGGATCTGGATTAAGAAATCAATTATTGCCAGGAAGTACCTTTGCAGACACTAATTATGCCTTGACTGACATTTACGGGATTCTTTTAATGGGATGTGTGGTCAGTTTTTAAAGGCACAGGGCAGACATCAGTGCTGTGTGTGACACTCCCTTGATTTCTCCTTTCTGTGGGCCCCTCCATGCTAGAACTGCCATACCAACATGCCAAAATACCAAAATATGAAATATTTACAAATTGTGCATTTTCATACACATAAAAATAGTCCTTGGCTTGTTGGTTTAGCCAGAAATTAAATGTTACCCTGGCCCCAGATAGCCAGCACAGGCCACATTTAGCAGGGTGGCTCCTGCCTCTCATGGCTGTTGTGCAGATTGCCAGTGACAGATAGATTAGGTCTCCCAGGAAGGAGCTGATAGAAATCCAACAGGTATATATGGGTGTAGACATCTGTGAAAGAGAGAAAGGCCACAGGACAAGTAATCTTGCTCTGAAAGATGGGAGCTGCTCCAGAGATCTGTGACAGAAGCAGCCTAGACAAGTATAATTTAATAGGGGGAACACAGAAATGGAGCAGTGTCAGGGGGCTCTCTCAGGCAGGTAGGGACAGGGCTTGTTGGCACTTCTTGCTTTGTCTCTGATTGCAAAGCTCTGTCAGTGTGACTCTCCACGGGGACAAATGCTGGATCTTTCTGCTTTATGAGGCCTCCTCTGGGAACTTTATTAAAGCTTAAGTTAAACTGCATCCCATTCCTGACCTCCCTTCTGTCAAATCCTACTCAGGGAAATATTGATGGGTGTATTTGTGTTTTATGTGCCCTTCACACCCTTAAAATGCATAATAACTTATTAACTGCCCTTACTGTAGGCAAAACCTCTTTGAAGAGAATGCTCAGCAGCTCTTCTGCCCCATGCAACCCTTCCCCCACAAAATAACCCCATAAAAAGACCCCAAAATGACCAAAAAAAAAAAAAAATCCCAAACCAACAAAACATCCAAATGTCCAAAGCAAAGATTGTGAAATAATGGTACAAAATGTAAGAAAGTGGAGAAGACATCTCAGTAAAGAAAGAAATAAAGGAATTGTGGAATATATCAGAGTAGATGCAATCAGTGTAATTTGTGTAAGAACTAAGGAATTTCAGCACTCTGATGTGGCCACCATTGAAGTGACCTACAATACTTGTTTGGGAGACTTCGGTAGAAAAATTTAATAATTTCTATCTCTTTAGAACTCAAGTCTTGAGGTTTTGCATTTGCTTTAGTTGCATTGCTGGTAGCTAACTATAAAAGCATTAATGGCATAAATCACAGACAGATTTCTATTTCTTATGGTGCATCCTGAAAAGTCATGTCATACATCATATTTATTTGGAACCAATTTCTAATGCTGTGCACTGAAATGCACATTTGGTTGTCTCTGACTGAAAATCAGGCTCTCAAGTAATCAACATAGAGACAGAAATGCTGCTTAGAGCAGTTTAGAATATTGAATTTAAGGTCTGTCTCTATTAATATGATATGGACCTGAAATTTGGCTGTCTGAAGATAGACTATCATTCATGTAAACACCAAATAAAAAGAGGTCTCATTTTATTTTTGTAAAATTCTGATTAAATGAGTAGAACATGTGTGAATAGTTTCCTCTATGTGGTGGCTCCCCTAACCAGGCATAGTGAGTGCTGTTTAATGAAAATTCTCAACTTTCTCAGCCTGTCTTTGTAGGGAAGCTCCATGTCCGTACTTTCCCAGCAATTATTCAAGATTTAACTGTGGAGGGGCTCTTCAAACCTCTTTATCTCCACTAAGTTATGATCAGTTTTATATGTGTGTTGGTTTGAAAACAAAACAGTGGAAGGTCTCAAGTTAAGTTTGAAATTTATTGAAAAGGTAGAAACAAGCAAAATAATATAAAAAAAAAGGTACAGATAAAGCTAGATACAACCTGATACCCTATTAGGGTGGCAGAAGCAGTCCAACTGAAGTGATCCAGACGAAGAGATGATCCGATGGAAGGTCCGGTGTCCAACTGAAAATCTGTGGTGGCTCTTGTCCTCCAGCTACCCAGTAGACAGGGCTACCCCCTAGGCAGTTCTAGGGCTAGTTATATCCAGGTGGGAATGCCCAGCTTCCCCCTCCTGGGTGGAGCATCTCACAATAGGGTGAGATAAGTCCATGAGTCATTGGGTGGCTTCTTGATGGCCCATCATCTGTTATCAGGGGTGGGTCGTTTAACAGGTGATAACAGCTAACAGCTAATGGTCCACAGCTGGTGGTAATAGAATACATCTATTTTTAACCTAGGACAATATGTCCTTCAATACTGATAAATAGCCCTCCTTGATTTGTAAGTGGAAATTATGTTCAAGCTCTGAATCAGATCAAATTAACCCCTGAATGTGTCTAATCTGAGTCTATCAGCATAACTTATATTTTTCCCCAAAACCACAAGTAAAATCAGGGATGCAGGACCATTCCTCATCCTCAAGAAATCCAGCCTCTTGCCTTTGGGATAAATTTTTAACTCAGTGCTTGCCCTTCACCATGTGATTCTGAGACCTGTAATAAATGGATAGAGCACATTCCCTCAGTGATGTGCTGCAAAGCTCACAGTGCCAAGCCATGTAGGTAGAAATGTACCTTTACAAAGATACAAGTGAGAAAGGATTGTGTAATCAAAAGGAGAAAATAAATCCCAGCCTCTGTGTCCAACTCAGAGCAGTAGCAAAAGCTGAAGTTGTCAGAATTATAAGATGCAAGATTAATGCAGGGTTTGTTTCTCAAGTTTTAATGATCTCATTGAAAAGGAGTCACATGGATGAATAGCAAGTTAAAAATCTGAAAAAGGTGGGAATTTGGATGGTTTTTTTTCTCTCCAGGGTATTTTAGACTATCTTTTCCCATCTTGCAGGATGCTTGGTGGTGCAAAGGCACAGCTCTGCCAGGCACCAGCACCTCAGGTATTTTAAGGGAGCAAGCAGAAAATATGTGTTTGAGACTTTCAGTAGCAAACCCCATGTTACTGACACATCTTAAAACATAAGGAATTTCTGTGGAAGGTGTGGGAGGGGAGCACAAATATCCCCCTGCCTGGGAGGGGAATGCTAAAACTGTAATTACTGTTCCAATGTAACCACATCAGGGGCTGTAACAATGGTGATGAAATGGCTGTGGCAGAGAAGAGGAGCAGTGGTTCAGGATGCTTGTGGGCTCTGGCAGGGATGCAGGGCTGTCAAGGTAAGGCTGCTGAGATAGATCCAGGCTCACCCCTTCTGTGCCAGCAGAGAGGAGATAAGTGAGGGGAATAGCTGCAGCTTCCTGAACACCAATAGGTTCTGTCTATTGAGAGGTGTTTTCCATGTATAATAAAAATGTTTGGGTCTCTGCTACAATTTGAGCAGCTAAAACTTTGCAAGAGAAACTAACAAATAGGAGCAGTTCTAAAAAGTTATAGTATTTCCATTGCCTCCACAAGTAGCTGAAAATAGCAGGTATGGCAATTCCCAGGGTCAGGAAAATACACAAATACCAGAGGTTTATGTCCACAAAGGAGACAGAGGAGCCCTGAAAATTTATTTGAGTAAAGGGAGAGAGGCCACTGGGGCACAGCCTAAGGGGTTTTCTCTCTCGGGGTTTCAGAGGGCTCAGCCTCCCTTTATCCCAAACTCCCGGCCACACGGTGCCCTCTTCCCTTCCCCATTGGCTGAGGTACCAGGAAGGTGCAGCCTTCCTGAACTGCCCGCCCCATATCCCCCCTGACCCTGGCATTTTAACCCCAAGTTCAGCCCTGTGCAGACCCCTGTCTGTTTCAGGAGCCAGGCTCCCTGGGCTCTGCACCAAACCTGCTGCCCAAATGCATCAGAGACACTCAGATCCATTGCAAAGACATTGACACCCACAGCTTCACCCTTCGTCAAATTGTTTGTGAAGACATCAGCTCACAGCTTTCCTCTCAATCCTCTTTCCTCTCTTCTCTTCTTGTTTCTCAATTTGTCTTTAAAAGCCCTAGCTGTTTTTAACTCAGCCCTTTTCAAAAACCTGCAACATTTGAACCAGCCCCTCCTGCCTTCTCCAGGTCAGGTCCCTGTAGCAGATGTGGCAAGGAAATACAGACAATAAAGCAGCCACTGGCAGCTCACATGAGCTCATCACTCTCTGGAGCTCCTTGCTGAGGATCTGTGGCTTCTCAGAGCTGAGGGCTCTCAGACTGTTCTTCCAGCTGAGAAGGCCACATCTCTGGGGCTTTAGAGACCTTGACCCAAGTGAGATGGGCCCCCCACTGTGCTCAGCTGTCCTGGCTGCTGTCTCTGCTCTCTCTGCAGTCCTGGGTGGATGTTCTGGACAGCAAGGTCCAAAGGCAGTGACTGTGCTGGCTGGGCTGCCTGTTCAAGTGAGTCCAATAGACAGAAAGCAATACCTGAGTCAATTAAAAGAGACTCCAATCACCTCAAATAACCCCAAATGAACTCAAGTAACCCCTGTGACCTCAAGTAACCCCAAAAGGAGATCAAATGACCTCAAGTAACCCCAAATGACCTCAAGTAACCCCAAAAAAGGCCTCAAATGACCTCAAGATAACCTGTGAGAAATTTAAAAAACCTCAAATGACCTCAAGTAACCCCTGTGACCTCAAGTAACCCCAAAAAGGGCCTCAAATGACCTCAAGTAACCCCAAATGAACTCAAGCAACCCCAAAAGATCCTCAAATGAACTCAAGTAACCCGAAAAGGGCCTCAAATGACCTCAAGTAACCCCATGAGCAATTAAAAAAGACTCAAATGAACTCAAGTAACCCCTGTGACCTCAAGTAACCCCAAAAAGGCCTCAAATGACCTCAAGTAAACCCAAATGAACTCAAGTAACCCCAAAAAAGGCTTGAAATGACCTCAAGTTACCCCGTGAGAAATTTCAAAAGACTCAAATGACCTCAAGTAACCCCTGTGACCTGAAGTAACCCCAAAAGGTCCTCAAATGACCTCCAGTAACACCAAATGAACTCAAGTAACCCCAAAAGGGCCTCAAATGACCTCAAGTAACCCCATAAAGGGCCTCAAATGACCTCAAGTAACCCCATGAGCAATTTAAAAATCCTCAAATGACCTCAAGTAACCCCTCTGACCTCAAGTAACCCCAAAAGGACCTCAAATGAACTCAACTAACCCCAAATGAACTCAAGTAACCCCAAAAGGGCCTCAAATGACCTCAAGTAACCCCAAAAAGGGCCTCAAATGACCTCAAGTAACCCCATGAGCAATTTCAAAATCCTCAAATGATCTCAAGTAACCCCTTTGACCTCAAGTAACCCCAAAAGGGCCTCAAATGACCTCAAGTAACCCCAAAAGGACCTCAAATGAACTCAAGTAACCCCAAATGAACTCAAGTAACCCCATAAATGGCCTCAAATGACCTCAAGTAACCCCAAAAGGACCTCAAATGACCTCTAGTAACCCCAAATGAACTCAAGTAACCCCATAAATGGCCTCAAATGACCTCAAGTAACCCTGTGAGCAATTTCAAAAGACTCAAATGACCTCCAGTAACCCCTGTGACCTCAAGTAACCCCAAAAAGGGCCTCAAATTACCTCAAGTAAGATTTGGATCAATTAAAAATGTTACAGTGAACTCAAGTAACTCCAAATGATCTCAAGGAGATTAAATCAGGGCATTAAAATACCTCAAGTAACCCCTGGTTCAATTTAAAACTACTCCAATGACCTCAAGTGACCCATAATGAACTCAAATAACTCAAATCAGGGCCTCAAATGACCTTTAGTCACCCCTCAATCAATTAAAAAAGTCTCCAGTGAACTCAAGTAATTCCAAATAAACTCAAGTAACTCAAATCAGGGCCTCCAATGAGCTCGAGTAACCCTTGAATCAATTAAAAAAGGATACAGTGAACTCAAGTAACTCCAAATGAATTCAAGTAACTCAAATCAGGGCCTCAAATGACCTCTACAAACCCCTGGTTCAATTTAAAACTACCCAAATGAACTCAAGTAATCCCAGTCAAGGCCCCAAATGACTGCAATTTCCTCCCTTACTGCCCCTTCTGGGCATCCACATCCAGTGGTCCTTCCCTATAGACTCTTCATGGACCTGCCCCTGGTCCACCTCTCCCTGCAGGCCCCTTCCCAGACCCCCCTGGTTCACCTCCCATCTCCCTGCTGGACACTCTCGGGATCCCATCAGTGCCCAGTGCCAGCCAGTGCTGAAGGGAGCTGCTCACCCAAGCTGGGTGAGGCACCTCCAGCTCCTCCTGCCATGTGCCAGACCCAGGTGCTGGAAGGATCCCGGATGAGTTCCCAATTGTCAGGAAGATCCACCAGCACCTTTGTGTCCACAAAGGAGACAGAGGAGCCCTGAAAATTTATTTGAGTAAAGGGAGAGAGGCCAGTGGGGCACAGCCCAAGGGGTTTTCTCTCTCAGGGTTTCAGAGGGCTCAGCCTCCCTTTATCCCAAGCTCCCAGCTGCACGGTGCCCTCTTCCCTTCCCCATTGGCTGAGGCACCAGGAAGATGCTGCCTTCCTGAACTGCCCACCCCACATGCCCCCTGAACTTGGCATTTTCCCCCAAAGTTCAGAAGTTCAGGCTTGTGCCGACCCCTGTCTGTTTCCAGACCCAAACTGTCAGGGCTCTGTACCAAACCTGCTGCCCAAAAGGCAATAGAGACACTCAGATCCATTGCAAAGACATTCACACCCATGGCTTCAACCATGGAATTGCTTATAAAGACATCAGCTTTCCTTTCACCAGCAAGCAGCTTCTGGATTTTACTGTGGAATTCCTTATTAAGACATCAGCTTTCCTCTCACCAGCAAGCAGCTTCTGGAGTTTACTGTGGAATTCCTTAATTATTTGTGAGTTTATTACTGTGGGCTGGAAAGTTAAATGACAATCAGTCCTTCAACCAAATAGATTCCTCTTCATTGCACAAGTCTGCTTATCCTCTTGTTTTAATTTATTTTTCTGAGTTTAAAGTTTCTCCAAGCCACCAAATGTACAGCTGGGGCTGAGGCAGTGAGCTGACTTTCCTGGCAGTGCAGGAATGTTCCTGACTGTACTGTGGGTCTCTAAAGAATCCATTAGAGCTGCCCTGCCCAAAAGGGGGCACCTCCTGAGATAGCAGCCCTGTTAATTACCCCGCTGCTTTCCACGGCATTCATTCCCCTGGCTCAGTGTGAGGAAGACAAGGAGGCAGTGACAGATGGGCCAGCACAAAAGCTGTGAAAAGTTGGTGATGCTCCGAGATTTTGCAAGTGTGATAATGACCTCGAGATGATCTGATTTTAGTAAAAGAGAAGCTTGTTCTGCAATTGTCATCACCACAGTCTCACATCAGAAAAGGCCTGGAGTTTTTATTTATGCATCTCTTCTGCCTTTCTTGTGTTCTGCCAGTCACTTTTCCCATACTTCTGCACAATACCGAGTACAAACACTAATTCTAATTCCTAGTGTGTCCAACAATCTGAGTAGGATGACTAGGGAACAAGACTTAGTCGAGACTTTTCTGCTGTCTGTGTGAAATCCAATTTCTATTTCTTCTGTAAAACAGGAAAGATTCATCACTGCGGAATATTTTTAAATGAATGGTGATGTACAGGTTGGCAGCAGAAATAATATTTGTTTATCATTAAAGTTATGCTTTGAAGTGTTGCCCTCTAATGTGAATGACATGATTTTGTATGCTGAGATAGTACTCAAAAAAACCCATCCTTTTTTCATGCAAATTTATTTAATACATCTGAGTCAGTGCAGAATATCGTTAAGAAAGCTTTAACTCTTCCAGTTTTGTTTTTTTTTTTTTGGCTGAACATAATTTAAAAACTACTATTAGCTTGCATTTCGTGTTCATTTTATTTGAAAACAAACAAGTCTTAAACAAATATGCAAACCAAATAACCAGTTCAATAACAGAATAAGACACCAACAACCCTTTTAAAGTCTGCTGCCAATTTTGGTTGTTTATTTAGCAGTTGGGATAAACATGAAAGAAATATTTGGTGTAAGGAGTTACCTGTGGTTTGTCTTAGGTACAGCCTCTACTGTATTTCAAATTCAGCCCCTTTTCTTTATCCCAGCCACAATAGACCAGGCTCCTAAATATTTTCTTGCTGGTGTCCACATTAATTTTCTGCTGTTTTACTTCCCATCTTAATATCTGTAATTTCATGATGGCTACTCAAAGACTAAAAAACTTCTGAAAAACCTGAAGCTGAAGAAATAGCTCAGAAACTATTTTAGGCTTTCATTTTCTTCTATCATCCTGATTTATGCAAACTGAATAGAGTTCAGAATATGAAATACTTATATCAATATAGTAGCAGTGAGAAAAATAAGTAAAAAGAGAAAAGAAAGCATACCTGTGTTCTGAAGCAAAGATTTGCAGTATTTGAGATATATCAGTAAATTACCTTTGCTGAATAATTTAAGCCTTATCTCCCATCATATTACATTCAGTGTGGATGTTTAATTTTATGTGAAGTGAACACAGCACCCTCGCTGCTCTAGGAGAGATTTTTCATGGCACTGTCAGCACTGGAGCAGTAGAGATCACAGAGTTCCAGAATGAGTTAAGTTGGAAGGAACAAATATGGGGCATCTGCTCCAGCAGGGCCATCCCAGAGCACAGGGCACAGGATTGTGTCCAGAAAGTTCTGGAATATCTCCAGTGAGGGAGAATCCTCACCTCTCTGGGCAACCTGTCCCAGTGCTTGGTCACTGCACAGGACAGTTCTTCCTCATGTCCAGGTGGAGCTTTTGGGGCACCAGTTTCTACCTTTTCCACTTGGCTCCATCCTCCTGACACCCTCCCTTCCGATCCTCATGGACATTGAAGAGGTCCCTTCTCTGCCACCTTGATGTCCTGAGCTCTGAGCAGAGCTTTCAATCCTGACTGCTTGCATCATCCCACCAGGATGTGTGTTCCATACTTTAGGGAATAATCCAACACCCTGCATGTAAAGGCACATGGTTTTGGCCACTGTCACTGGCCTTGGGGTTATTCTGTCATTCATACAGAAGGCTGGAAATGGTATTTAGCAGTCAGAGCTTCCAAAAATCATTAAAATTTAATTTGCTTTTGGGGAGGGAGGTGTAAAGCACAGGAGATTATGTTCAGTTTATGAGCCCTGACCTTTCCTGCTTAGCCATTTCTCCAGTTTAATTTTGGTTCATGAAGTGCATATTTCATATGGCTCTGGTTATTATTACCTACTTCTTATTTTATTATTACTTGAACATATATGGGAGGCTATCATTTCCTTTATTGCTGTGGGAGACAGCATCCTGTATCAGGCAGGAAGTGCAAGGGGGAAACAGTTAAATGTTCTCCGTGCTGAGACTGCAGCCAGCTTCGGGAGAGGGAACTGAACAGATGCTCTGCACCTTCAGACGTGTTCCTGCCATCAGTGCTGAGAGGACATCAAGGTTTTTAATAGCAAAATGTCTGGGCTCCCTCAAGCCCTGCTGATTTCCCAACCATCTGAGCGGATGTTCAGCTGCCGTAGGACCAGTCACTTAAAGACTCTATTGCAGCTGAGTGATGTTTCCCTTTTTCCCAGTGCTTTTGTAGCTGCTCAGTAATGATCATCATGGGTCACTGTTTATTATCCTAGCTTCACAGCAATGTTATTTTTCACAGCCCCCCACATGACTGTTTTCATTCCATTCTCTCTTTCCTTTTTGGCTTTGAACCCTTCTGAATCCAGGACAGAAAAAAAAAAGCAGCAAACAATCCAAAAATGCAACCTTCCCTGGCCAAAGTAGGGCTAGTAGTCAGAACCCTAAAACTGAGTGCAAAGTTGTGCCTCTCTGCCTTAATGTATCCAATTTCCTCCAAACTGTCTCCCCTAGCTGCCCCTAGCCAGAGTTGAGCAAGCAGACAAAGATAAACCACCTGATTAAAGGAGCTTTAAGCTGTGAAGTCCTTGTACCTGCACCCATGGCCAAATATCCCAAGATAAAAAGACCCAGGGAAGGGTCAAGACCAATCAGCTGGTCTAAAACATGCAGCTGGAAGAACACTGAGTAAATATATCTTGGTGTTAAAAAATACGTAGATAGTGCCACGAGTGCCCTGTTCATTGTGCACAATGTGTATGTGGGGGAGAAGGTCTTATTTAAGCAGAAAAATAGAGAGGAAGAGTATCAGAATCAGCACTGCTTACAACAACTTCTCATCTTTAGCCAACAGGCTCCCATCTCTCCATTTAGCATTTTCCAGGAAATTAATGAAGGGGGGAAAGGTGGAAGGAACTCAGTAAATAAGTCTGAAATCAACTCTCGCAGTGCCTCATGGAGCTATGGGCAGGTGATTAAAGGCCTCCTTTCATTAATATTTGATTTACACCAGGGATTCTTCATTTTAAGTCATTTCTCCCTCTGTCTTGACAGGTGGGTTGGCTGCACAGCAGCCATCAGCACACAACACTTCAGTGCTGGAATTGTGCTTGGCAAACTGCATCCCTGCACACGGATTTGTGCTGGATTTGACCGCCTTCCCTCACAACAACACACAAAGCTCTACAGAGCAGCAGCACCTATAGAGGTGCAGATATTTGGAGTTGCAACAGGACAAACTGCACCAAAATCCCTTGGAAGACAGCCTTCTGTTATGATGTTATGATGTGCTAAGAAAGATCAGGCAAAACCTGTCTTTGGTAAATTCCTGTGTGCCTGAGCTGGCTAAGGATGGTGAGAGTACGGAGCTTAGATAGCTTGGTTGAAAGGATTTTAAGCAGGAATAAGCACAACAGACAAAGAGTTGGTGCCCTGTGAGCTCTGCAGCCTTATTTTTTCTTAAAATCTCCCTGTTTCAAATGTGTCAGGAGTTCATTCTCACTCAGAACAAAATATTAAGTGCTGTGTAAAATAGGAGTGGTTTACAGTTCATAAGCAAATGTCTGAATTGGGACCTGACAGAGGAAAATTTGTAAGGAGCTAGAAGGCTTTGCTTTTCTAATCTAGTTTAGTAAATTCCTTTATAACAATGTTTCTGGACATTTTATTGACATCTAGCTGCTGTGCAGAGGTTGTGATGATGAAGCTTGAAGCAACAGTGCTTTATTAACAGGAGCTCTTTTGGAGAAATTCAGAAACTGGGGAGGCTACACAGGACTGTAAATTAGCCACTGATCCCCATTTATTTGTGAGAATATTATAGGTGAATCCTAAGGATGATTCTTTCCCACTGCTTCTGGCTGGGGCTGTCTTGGAGTAGGAGGAGAGCATCAACTCGTTTAATTCACTCAGTGTTGTTTGGTTTGAGCTGAGAGACTCTGTGAGGGGCACGGGACAGAAAACAAAGCATTCCTCTTCCTGTGACACTGAGAATGTGCTGCTTCCCTCTGCAGCCAAGTTCAACTTCAGCACAGATGTCCTCTGTAAATACAAACAAGTGTCCTTCTGCCTCTCACTCCCTGAGCATCTGTGACCACTGTGTTCACTATTTCTGATGTAGAAATCTCTTTGTTTAAGCCAGCAGCAGAAATAAATGTCTGGAAGTTAGCAGAGTCCCCACCAATGAAACTTTGCAGCTAAGTTCAAACAAACTTCTGTGAGGAACAGATTTCATGGAAAGGATTCTCTTGCAACTGAGCAAGCAGTCAGTGTCAAAACTTGTGATTGCTGCAATCATCAGGGTGTAAACAACCCAGCTATTTAGGATTTTAAATTGCCCTTAACTATTAATTGCAGTAGCATTGACACAGCAATGCAACACTTCTAAAAGCAGGCAAATAAGCAAA
The DNA here is from genome assembly GCA_013399225.1 of Rhipidura dahli. Classification (NCBI taxonomy): domain Eukaryota; kingdom Metazoa; phylum Chordata; class Aves; order Passeriformes; family Rhipiduridae; genus Rhipidura; species Rhipidura dahli. Next base: position 50,529 of record VXAC01005701.1, read on the forward strand.
ACTGCTACCTTAATTTTGCCTTAATTTAAACCAAATTTTTAACATTGCTTTTCAAAGTTGTTCTCATCCTCCACTGCCAGTGTGCTGAGCAGCCTCAGAGACTGGGTCAAAGGAGGGGCACATGATGTATCTTCAAAAGAGACCAGCTGCAATCCCCTGAAGACCGGGCTGCATTACCATTACTGAAGATCACTAATCAGCAGCAACTTGCTATCCTGCACTGGACATGTGTAACTTTTCTCCTCGTATTAGCCCCTCTTTCAAAAATCCCACCAATCTCCAGCTAGCTACGTGCAGGACTGAATCAGATTATGACCCTGCTGAATCTGGAGTAGAGTGTGACTCAGACACTGGGGGATGCTGGAGTTACTCTGACTGCCTGAAATAAACAAGATTTTTTCTCTTTTTTTTTTCTTATTTTGCAAGGAAAACAGAAGTTGTGAGAACTAAACTGGGTTTTATTAGATGCAGAAATTCATTTGAGTGATAAAATTTATCCACATTTGAGGTGTTCTTCATATTAATATCAGAAAGAGAGCATATTCAGGCATCTGGGTACTATAACCACTATGTACTTATTTGACTTTCAGTTTAGTTATTAGATGCCCACTTGTGTTCTTTTGCTACCTGCTTGCTAAATACATTGACATTCAGTCATTTCTTTCTTAAACAAGATGGGAGAAAAATGGGAGGAGTACAAAACACATCCACTTTTCAAGATCACTGGACTTAAAATACAAATTTTATTAATCAGATGATTTTTTGCAGTCACCACAGGGACAACTGCATTTCCAGCTCACCCTGGCATCCTCTGGAATAAATAACTGCCAGCATCCATCACCCTCAGCTGACTCACATTCTGTTCCCGCCATGCACATGTGATTTATCACAGCTGCCTTAGCAGCTCTAAGTCAGCCTCTAGCCCTAGAAACAATATTCATGATAACTAACTACTAAATTACCTCCATGAAGTAAAACATGGATGTAGAAGGGAACCACAAAGAAGCAGATACAATTCCAACCAAGGAATGCTTTGTAGCCACGCCAGCTTTGCTCCCCCTCTGGTTTACCACTTCTTTTTAATTTCTTGTCTCTTGTCCCTGTGGTTTGCCTTCTTGGTCAGAGTGTCTCTGCAAAAACTGCTGCCTGTGTCCACCTGGAGAGCCCACAAGGTTTAACTCACCCCCTTTCCCCAGCCTCATCTCCCCCACCACCTCTGAGACAGCTTTTAATTAATCTGGGGATTCTTTCCATCCCTGAGCCACCACTCTGAAAAAACCAGGGGAACCCTGGAAGCACATTCCCCTAAAGGCAGCACGGAAACAAGATCACCTGCACTAGCAGACCACATATTCATAAAACAGTTACACAGCAGTGCTGCACTGAACCCAAGATCAATAATGTTTCTCTTAGCAGACTCCTTCATCAAAAGAATAAATGGTTTCAGGTACAGCACTGACCCAAAATTCTGTTCTCATCTGCGTACTTGGATACGTGTGTTGTGTTCTGGGGTGGATAAATGCAACGTTGCACTGCTGGGACCAGCAGAAATATTGCTTGTCTGCCACGATGGTGATACCAGCAGATATTAAGTGGTTACCAGTATGCAAAGTCCATGAGTACTAATCTGTCATCTTGCAGCAAATGTGGCCTCAATACCATATGTAAAGATTGCATTATAATAATTTCCTTAGTTTTCCCAGGTGTAGGAGTGATTTTAATACCACTTGCTCTAAAAGTTAGGGAACTGGCTAATAAAAAGTCATCTTTATGAATTTATTCATGAGTCAAATATGGCACAGAAATTTCAGTTCTATAAGAAAAAAGGTGTTCCTAGCAAAAGATAATAATGAATAAAAGAAACCACAGTTACACCATTTTCTCAGTGAAGAAAATGTGTTTAAAAGTTGAAAGCTTGCTTCTGCAAGTTGGAAATTAATGCCATTTCTCTTCCTACCTCCATTGCCCTTAGGCTGGGGGAAGTCTTATCCTGCTTAAAGTATATGATTTTGAGAAAAGATTTGGTCAGCCTCCTTAAGACCCCATTGATCTTTTGGGCTGAAGTTTATGAGTTAAGGAATGGATGTAGTGATTTCTTTTAGACAAAGACGAGGTGTTCTGTCTTGGGTAGAGTGTAATTTTTTAAATTTTTATTTTAAATATAGAATCCTTTTTCAAACCCAGGCTTTAAGATAACTTTGACAAAGTAAAAGTTCTGGGTTTTTTTTTTTCATCCTGCCCTAGTAGCCACTATGTTCATGGCACATAGAACTCTCTGCTGTGCACAGTTGGAAACTATGTCATGTTTCTCGATTCTGTCTCACTTGAATCTGCCTTGTTGAAATGAGGAGTTTGTGTTTTGTTACTATGTGTGGAAGATAAAAATTCTAATTGATTTGCAATTAGAATGGTAATAGGGAAGCTATAAATACCTGAAGATCCACCAAATAATTTTTATCAACATGGTCTGTTCCAATACCCCACACAGCAGAGGCACACAGCTGCTGTTGAAAAACAAGGCTGTGCTGTATCTGATGTGGGCAGAGCAGGTTTGGTGTGCAGTGTCTGGACAAAGGGAAGGCCCAAAGCAGAAATAAAACAGGTTTAAAGCTCAGTAACATCTGAAGAATTCCTGCCCCCAGTTCTCATTTTCATATTTGGCACAAGCTGCCATGACCTTTGCTGCTATACTTTAACAGGATAACTTTATAGCAGTGGGGCTGATTTGGCTTCAGATGTCTCAAACTTCTACTGAATTCCACTTGCAGCATATGTGCCTGTAATTGTGTGTGTTGATTTAGTGCTGTGGGCTGTAATCCCACTCTCTCCACCTTCCCATCCCAAAAGAGCTCAGAGTTCACTTGCACTACTTAATTAAAGACTTTATTACACATAGCTGGCTGTAACCAGGGTTGTTATAGCCTTGCTCCCTTCCCCCTCACCCTGATTTTTATACCAGTAAATGTCCAGAAGTTTCTGGTGCAAGTGCCTAGAATAATTAATACTAGCTTGAGCATTCCAGGCTTAAGAAATACACACTTTAAAATCAGATATTTAGCTTTAGGGACATGCGGCCTTAGCCTAGTAGCAAGTCACTTGGAAAAGCAACCATATTTTAAAGGGCTCAGTACACAGAAGGGCCTTTTTTCACTAAAAAATTATTAGAGTTAGGCAAGTTTTAAAACTTGAAAGCCACTGAACTAAAGGCAGGTTCCAAAAGAATAGTACAAGGAAATATTTTGTTTCTCTGTTTTTCTGCTTGAGATGATGATAGTCCTCTCCTTCCCCACTTCATTCCCACATTTCTGTAAGCGCAGACCCTGACTTAAAATTTCATTTTAAAACAAATACTTTTTTCAGGAAAAAAACCCCCATCATTACTCATCTTTGTATTTTACTTGTTTGAGGTGAACACAAATATTCCCCCTCCTTGTAATGAAGAGGAAAGATGTTACTTTTACATTTGGTATTCTGGCACCTCCAAAACACACTCATCAGAATTAATCTCTGTATAATTACCAATTGCTTTTTAAGCTCTGGAAATGTCTTGTCACTACAAATTCTGCAACACAAAATTTTAATCCATTAAATATTCACTTTATCAAGGAATGGTTGGAGCCCAGCTCTCCCAACCAACCAGAATTAACCAGTTGTCTGTAAAAACTCTGTTTATTTCTTTGTTCTTTCACTCTTTATTGCTCATTGCTTCTTTTGCTGCCTTAACCATTTATCCATTTGTGAAATTTCACTGTTATAGGAACATCATTAATATTGAGGCATAATAACCATAAGAACCAGGGAGGTTATTTCCCTGAAACAAACAAAAAAATGTGTTCAATCCCAAAGATGCAGCTTTTTATTGATCCTTTGCCATAAAAAAAAGAAAAAAGGGAATAGTTTAAACACTGGCTGTGCTGAATCTTTCAGCTGTGTACATACTCAGTTGTTGACATATTCTTGAGGCACATCATCAGTCATGGTTTTCTGTATAAAAAAGTTGGGATAGTGGTGTATTTTCTATATGTAAACACCTTCAATATATTGCAATTAACAGGGGAATCTATGTACAGAGAAAAAGTGTCTGCTGGTATGCAAAAGAAAGGGTTAAACACAGAGAAATTTGGTTTATTAGCTAATGCTACATGTGGTCTCTGAAAATCAAAGCAGGAAGCATCACGGAGCTTGGAAAATGATGAAACCACATGTCCTTTTTCACTAATTCCTCTATCCCATGTCACTGAATTTTACAAGATACAGCAGAAAGAAGCCACCATGTGGTTTCATTTAAACACATGTTGACTCTCCTAGGGGAACACCCTGAAGCAAAATGAGTGCAAAGAGGACAGGGTTTGGAGTCTTGCTTGGTACTGAAGTATCCCATGTCCCTTTCTGTGGTGGAACCCAAAATCGAGTAGTTCAGAGGGACCCACAGAGGCTGCAGGGAAATGGAAATATAATTCAATGCCAATAAAAATACGCACGATGAATTGGTATTCTCTTTACCTTCTTGCCCCTGCAGTTACCTCTGGCTGCTGTCACAACCTAGATCTAGGTTAGAAGGTATCCTGGAGGTCTTGGCTAATAATTATATTTTTCTGCCATTAAATTAAAATATCTGTCTGCCTTCCTACACTTCTGTTTCGTATCTCTGTGATGAAAACATGAACTCGTTCACAGCACTTATCACATAGATGAGCAGGTAATTTATATCAAGATAAAGATATAAAGACAGCTTCTGAAGGGATTTGTGTACAGAGCCTTTTGCAGGGCAGCTCTCATTTCTGGGTGGGCCTTTGTGTGTGATAATGATTTTGAAAACTGGAGCAGAAGCCTGAATTCTTTTTTGTTTTTTTGTGGTATATGTCCATTTTAGTTTGTCTGGCTGATGAACTACTCAGGATTTGAGTCTGTTTTTCAGTTACTCGTGCAGCATTTTGCACAATAAATAACCTTCTAAATTTCTGAGGGAAAAAGATGTTTGATAGCAGATAACATTTTAATAGTAATTTTTGAGTAAAAATGGAGCTGAGAAAGATTATGAATTAGGAATTTCTATTTTCCATAATATACATAATCCCATTACTTTTTATGCCATTGTTTTTTTTCCAAGAAATTAACACAACAATCTAAAAACAGTTCTGAAAATAAAACACAAAACTATATTCTTGACAATGATGCACATGTTAATGACAAGGTAAAGTACTTCATTGGTTCTTAAAGATCACTTAAAACATTTTCCTTCTGCCTGTGTTAAATGATTTTGCAGAATTATGGCATGGGCATCTACACTGCTGAGAAAAAAAAAAACAAACAACCTGCTTCCTTTTAAAAATTGCTGTTTCAAAGCTACTGAAAGTAGCACTGAAGTTAGTGAAAAATTCTGAAACAAGAGTTTGAGCAGCTGGTCCACTTCTAGAAGAATTATTTCAGTTGTCTCTATGGGACTATGGTACAGGCATTCCCAAGTATGTTCAATCCTAAAATCTTACAATACTCATTTAGAAATCACGTCATTGCCTTTTCATCACCAACACTTGTAAGATTCTTACACTGAAATATTTTCTAAGGGAAAAATTAAACAGAACTTCATTTGTTACTTTGAAGCTTTAGTGATTCCATTCTTTTCTTTACCAGTAAAATACCACAAAATGTGAATATCTTTGTCAATATGAATAGTTCTGAATGTTACAAACAGGACTTGCAGCCACAAAAGCCACTTGCAGCCTTCCCTGTCATAAATGAGAGTCTCTCCTTTCTAGATTTTGCTCTACTCCAGTTTAAATGATGCAGGACTGATGCACTCTGAGCACCCTCTAACAGCAAGGATTAAACTGTTGTAGAGCAGACCTGTCAGGGCAAAAAAGGATGGAACACATCCTGATAGATGCACACCCTGGTTCATTTCCAATAATTCCAGGGGCTGATGAATTCTATTGCCAAGGGATTTCACTATGTAAATCTGCCTGACTAAAGCTTTGCTGAATTTTATAAGAACAGAGCGTTGTCTTTGTGTTGCTAAACACAATAGTTAGTGGGTCTTGTGACCTTGCTCTCCAGGGACTGGATCTTTAAAATGAAAAACCCATGGTGAAAAAAAGCTCCACAATGCACTGTGGAGCACAAATGATGCCCTAAAGATCCCCTAAACCAATCTAGGAGTCCACAAAAAAAAAATTTGCAAATGCAAGAGGAATTTTGATGGAGCATGAATAGCTGGTCGGGGGCTGTGGGTATAAAAGGAGCGGGCTGTGCTGGTGGAGGTTCCATTCACGGGACGCAGTGCTGGAGGTGAGAGTTCAGCAGCAACACGCTGTCCTACCACACATTGCCTGGCCCTTAACAGAGTAGCCAGGGCAGGGGACAGCAAGGGCCAGGAGCTTAAAGGAGTTTAATGCACCCAACGAGTGGGGTCACCCAGGCGTGCTGCGGGGTTATTTCCAAAGCAAAGTGCAGAATGAACCCCCAGTTCCTCTGTGTGGCTCCTCTCCTTCCTCTCGTGGCTGGGGCTGGATCATTCCTGAACAAATGTCATGGTTTTGGTGTGAATTCATCTCCCTGTGGCTGCTCAGATGCTGGCCCTGGGTCCTCCTTTGGGTTTCTCTTTCCCAGCAGCAGCAAGTCCAAGTCTTGGTGGCTGCAGAGAGACTGCAGAGACCAAATCTTTAAAGTTGAAGCTAAGCCTTTAAATTTGAAAGCTGAAGGTTTGTAAAAATCTGGATTAAATGCTAAAAATTGTGCAATTACTATAAGCTAAAACTTCTACTATTTCTTATTTAACATTGGAAAACTTGTGGTGCTTTTGCAGAAAGCATTAAATTAAAGCGTGTCCAGCTTATTTATTGATTTATTTATTTATTTTTTCCTTTTTCCCCTATGTGTATTTCCAACTAGAGGAATTTTGGAGACTAGCAGAACGGGTAAACTCTCTGATGGGAGAAGGGAAAGTCCTAGACAGAACAAGATGCTGCTGGAGAATGTCTTTGCAGACAATTTTTAACTCATACTTTGAGAAGTATCTGCTTCTGTTAATTCCTGTCTCTCTTTGTAGAGGTGCTGATTTTAGAAGGCTGGAAAACAGCACTTTTTTTCCTGCAGCCTAGGACAGAAGAAGTTGTGACCTAAACTCTTTTCCAACCCAAGAATTACTCTGAAGTCAGTACTGGGCTAAATATAAAACAAATTACTCTCAAATAGCACACATTTGCATGAAACAAATATATATTCTCCAAAAGTGTTGCAAAGTTTGGGGTTTTTGCTTTTATTGCCCTTAAAAGTCTGTCACTGGCTGAGTATAAGAAAGGGATTTTTCAGTCTAGAAGGTTGTCTCCCAAATAACCGTATGAAAAGAGATGAAAAATTGCTTTACAAATTTGTTTCTGTAAAGAATGACAAAAGCAGCTGCTCAGATGTTCCACAAAAAATAATAAAAAGCCTTATCAAAAATATCCCTAAAAGAAAACCAAACTCTTTTGTTTGTTTTCTTTTTCTTTGAAATTTGTTTCCTCATGAAAAGAAAAGCTATAAGAATATTGTGTAGGATGGTTTATATGGTGATTTCAAACTAGCTGAAGAGAGATTTTTGAATTCAAAGGGACATTCAACTCAGCCTGTGTCTCCTCAGCCCATTTTTTCTCTGAAGTTCCAGCCCCTTATTCTGAAGTCTTCAATTAAATGCACAGAAGTGATTTGCCTTTTATTTTTATCCCCATTTATAGAGATGTTTGCTGAAGAGGCATTAGTATTTATCATGACAGGTTCAGCCATCAGAGTAAAATCTGCTGTCTGCCTCATTCTGGTTTTGACTTGATTTATGATGTTATGGAAACACTAATATTAGTCCTTTAAAGATTAAAACAATGCTTAGACAGAATGGACAGTAATCACTTTTGAAAAGGTTGAATACTGTGATCTATAGGATTCCTTAAATATAAAGATTTAATCTTTCAATGTTTTATCCAGATGCCATGTCTTATGAACAGCCAAAATTAGGTTGACAATATTAGCATATGACTGGCATCGCAAAGAAATTAAGTATATTACATATAGAGATACATTAAGCTCTCCTGCACCTGAATATATTATAGGAAGAGGTTCATTCTTCACAGCACCTCTTTAATTTTCTTCATCAAAGGTGTTGTACACCAAGTCTTTCTTTTCCTTTATTGCAGTGTGAATTTAGTATTCATGAATCATGCCAGATTAACAGAAAATACCTTCTCACTGCCCATTCTGCAAAAGTCCTGCATAATTTAATGCAGAGGAAAGCAACATGGCTAAATATAAATTTATCAATGCAATTTTTTCTATAGGTTTTATGAACCAATGTGTATAATTCAATACCTCTCAGTGCTGCAATGAAGGTTATTATCTGTCTAGTTCATTGAAATTTTCTTGAGATGGCCCACATCTAACCTATTTCTGAAAATGGACAATAAATTGCTGCCTGAAGTTGCTGTGATAACTAATCCGTGGTTGGTGTCCCCCACGGTGTGCCAACCCCTGCCAATTGTCACACTGCCTTTGATGGGACAGATGAATTTGGCCAGATCCCTTTGGCTGCTCGTAACCTGAACAAATCCAAAAAGGTTCATGGCTCAGTGCAGCTCTGCTCCCACAGTTGTGACTTTCCAGGCTGCTGATTATGAATGGGGATCAAAGCCTTTTTTTAGCAGCCTGATAAAACTCTATCAGAAGGTAACAATTTTCTGTCTTGCATTTTTAATGGCCTTAACTTTACATTTTGATTCAACAACTGCTGTTTAAAATGACATTCTGTGAAGAGTTTCTCTGTAGTGTGAAGGGCTTCATCTGCCATCCCTGTCCTATATCTGTATTAGTGACTTGCTTGTACTGAAACTGTTATATCTACTATTAATTATCTGTGTCACAGTGGTACGTAAAGACCCTGGTGAGGACTGAGCCTGTGCTGCAGTAAATGCAGTGCAAATGCATGCAAGGTCTCTGCCCTTGCCCTAGAGATAATAGCTCCAATTTATTTTTGTATCTGAGATGTTATCACCGCGTTATCAGAACAAATGTTTATCTCTCGGCAGCTCTGTGAAGCAGTGGGATATAATCCCCAATTCAGAGATAAGGAACTGAAAGATTGTGACTTGTCCAAGGTCACATGAAAAAAACCTGTGGCAGAGCTAAGAGAATGTAAATGTCTAATCCTGGCTCATTGTGTTGAGTACATGGCTTCTTTCTGGTGTCAATAAAAAATAGATTATCTTGTATTGGCTTTAAATTAGGCAATCTTTAAATTGCAGAGCAGTGAGTAAAGTGACCTGTGCATTTAACTATTACAAGAAGCTACTAATTTCTGCTTTTCATGGATGCCTGAGTCCTTTCCCTTGTCTTGACAGCTACTTTCCTTCCCACCACGTTGTTGGTTGGTTTCAATTAGTGTAACTCCACCCATCTCAGGATCCTCCCCATGACTTTCACTTTTCTGAGCAGTCTGAAGCTCCCAAAAGTTTACCAAATCCACTCACCTTGAACTGTGACTCTGCACCTCCAGTGCCTCACCTTTATTATATGTATGTGGGCCAGATATCCTCAGAAGAATTCAACACTGTTAATTTGCTCAGGTTACTTTAAATTTTTTTTTTTTGACTATGGAATGACTGTTTTCATTAGAGAATATGTAGGTTTGTTTGGATTTTTTTTTTTTTTAAATTAAACACCTTTTTGTCATTTTTTTTTACCCACCTGTTTTGACCACCCCAAAATTATTTTAAAAAACCATGCAGCAGTCCTGGCAATATTTTTCAAACTGAATTTTTTTTTTAAGCAGAAGTAAGACTTGATGAGCTCAGAGTGATGGCACACACACAGCAATGTGGGGCACACTATGTCATTGACAGAATTATATTCTTTCAGAATAAGAATTTCCATTGAAAGTCACAAGTTTCAACTGAAGCACAAAGGTGCACATGGACACATATCTGAGAGAAAGGTGTAGAAAGCTCTGCCTTTGAGGCAGTGAAGTGTGGGAGGTAGAGAGTGAGGTTAAAGGCTCAAAGGGCTGGATGCTATTCCTGCTGCTGTGCCTGACCTGGCCTATGACATTAGAAAAGTCACTTCTCTTTGCTCCTGTTCACCTTTGATGTGTTCTATGCTCAGCTGGAACTTTTGGGCAACCTAAACCACATTCATACCACGAAAAATTTCTTGATCAATCTCTAGGCAATTATACAGGAATTATAAGCAGACTGAAGCACAAAAAAAAAAACCAAAAAAACCCCAAAAAATCCCCAAAAAAACCCAAACAGTTTTCAATTTAACAGCAAATAAACCAAACAAATTCTTCCTCACTTTTAGTAGAAACAATTGCTGCAATTACAGACTTAGAGAAAGGATCATACTGTGGAGAGACTGATTTATCACCTCAAACATATATTTGCAAATTATTTTGGCTTATATCTGTCTCTAGGGACAGGCATGCTTGGACCAGCATTATTCTTACCTTGTCTTTTCTTAACATCTGTCCTCCAAATAACATTTCCAATATATGAATATGTGTTTTATGGGATTCACTTTAACCCAGGACTGTTGGATTTTCCCTGCAGATGATTATGTTCTACTGTTTTGGGATATTTTCCTGCAGAATGGTGGAGTCCCTCTGTAAACCATAATACTTATACTGTGGATTTTTTAGATTTTTTTTTATTATTTTTCAGCAGAGTATTTCATATATTAATCAGAATCCAAGTGGCAGTTTGAGGAAACAGGATCATCTCAAAGCAAGAACTGAACATGTGTAATTTTATGCTGTTTGCCTCAAGTGCTGATGCCTCCAAGCTACCCATCTCCTCTGGAACTTCTCCTCTTTAGCTCTATTGCACTTAGTAGCAATTTTATTCGTTTTTATACTTTTTTATTTATTTTTCTACTTGTGCCATAAATACAGCAGCCATCCTTCCCAATACTCATTTGCTCTTTGTCTCACAGCCATTAGAAAGATCCTGCAAGCAACAGGCAGGGCGGAGTTTGCCTTATAAAAACGTAAATATTCTTCTGTATTGGTTTGAAAACAAACCAGTGGGAGATCACAAGTCAGGATTAAAATTAATAGGAAAAAATAGAAATAAGTGAAATAATATAAGGAAAAAGCACAGACAAAGTCAGATACAACCCGATACCCTATTGGGGTGGTCACAGCAGTCCAAATGAAGTGATCCAGTTGAAGCGATGATCCAATGGAAGGTCCAGGGTCCAGCTGCAGGTCTGTGATGGCTCTTGTCCCGTGGTCACCCAGTAGACAAGGCTGAGGTCAGGCAGTTCCAAGGGCAGCTTATATCCAGGTGGGAATGCCCGGCTCCCCGCTCCTGGGTGGAGCATCTCACAATAGGGTGAGATAAGTCCATGAGTTGTGTGGTGGTTTCTTGATGGCCCATCGTCTGTTATCGGGGGTGGGTCGTTAGCAGGTGGTAAAAGCTAACGGCCCACAGCTGGTGGTAATAGAATACTTAAATACATCTATTGCAACCTAAGACATCTTCCCCGATTTTTTTTTTTTTTTTAATACTACCTCTTATAACTTTGTACTTAGGTTTGGGGTTTGTACCTTTTACAGGAGTTTTTCTCACAGCAGTAGACCCTGACTTGCATCCATTTACCTTTGTTTGCTTCAAAATTAACAACATTGTCTTGGTTTCTGACATCAAACAGCATGAAAAATATGCTGTCCCACTTCTCCTAAAAATTCCTCTGGGCTGATTCTGCTGTTCTCATTCCCTCTGCTATATTTTGCAAGCTCTTCTAAAGATGTAATTCTTACATCTCATTCAAAATGTTGGCAGTGGTTTTGTTTCCAGTAATTCCTGTGACATATGCTCTTCCCTGTAATATAACTTATTCTTTCAAACTTGGACCATCACTACTTATTTTTTTTTCAAATCCCAGTTCTTTCTGGAAATCATTAAAGCTCTCTGTCACATCACAGTGCTGGATTAGCACAGGGAGGAATGTCCTTTATTTAGATAAATCAATATGAATATTTCGAAACAAATTTTGTCTCTTTCAATGGAGTTTGAGTGTTTTCTCTGTTCCTCTAAATCTTCGTAATTTCCTTTTTAACAGTTAACCTCAACAAATTGCTCTCATCCTTAGATTGCTCTGTGGTGTTTGGAAACATTTCCCACTTTACCTTCTGTTAATAGAAGTGTGTGTTTTATATTCAATGCCACATGTTAATCACTACCAAAGAGAATGACAGAGCCACCTTTTATTTGGTGTCTGAGATTTAAAGGGGTTGCTGTTCTGTGAAATGAGGTTTATGGCTCATACCAAAGTCTGTTTCTCTGCAGTATTATAAAAGTGACTTCTTCTCATCCTTTCTCTTTCTCTCCATGAGATTTTTCTCTCAATTGTTGGCTGACACTGCAGTGGAAAAGAAGAAGAATGAGCATCTTCTGCTGTGCTGTAATACAGAATAGTGAAAAAAGCCCTAACATCTGTCAGCACCTGCTCTGCCTAGAAATTGTATCCCAATCCACAGATGCTTGGTTACCAGGCTTTGTAATCTGAATCTGTAATTTTGTGTTTCCCAGAAGAACAAGGACACCCTGTACCTTTTACTTGTACTTTTATCCTGTGTTTGGCAACTTTGAGAATGGATGTGATCTGTTGTTGTTATGGAGCCTTTACCCCGGTGCAGGGCATTGTTTTACTTTGTGTTTTTTAGAAGTGCTATCCCATTTCTTCTTCATTTCTCTGCTCATTTGACGCTGACCTTGCCAATTTATTTCATCCTGTGTGTCAGTTACCCTTTGTGTACTGAAAAACACATTCCACCTAAATTGCTTATAGGTTAATCCCTTCCTTATAACTTCAGTCACTGACATCTTGCTTTTGAATTAGTTACTATCATTTTGTTGACCTTATCAATCTCCACAGTGTCCTTCCTTCTTCTAAACCAGCAACCAGAATTGAACACTCCAGCCTCACTGGAATCGCAAATGCATCTCAAAGCCTAATGATAATCATTCTGTTTTCTCTCCAGACTCCAAAATAAACATTTTTGATGCTTTAGGCTTTCTTACTGTGCTGCATAGCAAACTGCACATGCCAATTAATTAATTATGAATACTTGAGAGATTTTGAGAGGCAGAAGCAAAGGGTTTGTAAATCATGCATGTTTTGGTTATACTATAAAAGTTCCACCCTCCTATTGCAGAGCCACAGGATATAGGTGGAAACAATTTCCAGGTCCCAGACACCCCTTCACTGGGCTGTTGAAGTCTGTGAATGTTATATAAGCAGTTCAGCCCTTGGGAGGAGGACTCACTTCTGGTGCTTTCCAGTGTGTCATTTCATGAGCAGAATTTATTTATAGGATCTGAAAAAGCAATTTCCTCTTCAGCCCGTGATTGGGGGTTCAAAAGCAAAATAAAAAAAAACAAAAAAGAAGATACCTACAGATCCCTACAGAGTTTCCAGAGATAAGGCACTCTCCTTCTAGAAGTCAAAACAAAGCGTGTTTCAGCTCATGGCTATCACTTTTGCACGAGTCTCTTGGTATTACCTAATCCCAGCCCTGGGCTTCCTGTCTTCAGATTTACACTGCTCTTTTAAATTTTTAATTTAAAAAAATTAAAAGTTGGCTTTATCGTTGTAGAGAATAAATTCTATTGCTAGAAGACAATTTTATTTTAGAAGTCTCAACAATATTTGTCACATGCTTCACTTGAAAGGGGCCCAGCTCAGATGCTTATATTTGAGTGTGGTTAGCAGCTAACAGTACTGCAGGTTATCTTACAGTATTCTGTGCTGGGTTTTGCATCTACCAAAATCAGTGTGACAGCTGTGACCCTCCTCCCACAGCAGTGGCACTAATCTGAAAATTTCAGTCCGGTGATCACCATCTCCCAAATTTTAACGCCTGCAAAGCGCTGAAGGTGTGACAGAAACAGTCACAGTGCTACCTGAGGATTATCAGGGGCATTCTAAGGGAGGTGTTGGCAAAATTTCAAAGCAGCAGTGAAAGCAGCCCTGTTCACAAGATGAAGTTGCATGTGTTTAGGAAATCAGACTGATAAAATCCTAAATTATAGAGGAGCCAGAAGAGGACAGGGACTAGAACTGAAACACTTGTTCCAAACACTCCTAAATTGTCAGTGTTACATGCACTTCCAATAACATTTCTATCATCTCATGGCTACGAACACCCTTCGTAAAGTTTCAAATATAAAAGAGTCACTGTATTATGCGGAATTGTTAAGAAGATTTTTCTCTGAACTCTTCTGAGTCGAAATCCATCTAAAATCTGGTAGCATTCAATAATTTTTATGGCAGATTATATTCACTATTCTCTGCAATTATAATACTGCATGAAATAAATAGTAGAGAGAAAAATAATCCAATGATCCAGTGACCTAAAACTGAGGTTCAAACCCTTCTGTGTTTGCAGACTTCAGCAGTAAAAACCTACTTTGTCTATCCATGCTGCTATCTCTTCTCTAGATAGAGGGGAACAATAATTCCTTTCCCACCTCAGGTGTGTTGTAATGATAAAACTTTTTATAGTATATGGTGTTGATTGTGGTAGGGGCTGATGAGTATAGGAGATAGATAGTATATATGGAGATGGTGAGACAGTGAGAGATGCAGAAAAAAATAACACAGAAAAGGACATTTTAAGTTTGTGAGCGAAAAATATGTCTGCCATTTGCCTAACCCAATATTAAAATAGGTTTTTTTGGTGCCCAGAGAGGGACAGAATCTTTTTACCAGTTAAAGCGAACAACCAGATTATATCCCATTTGGTCCAGTTCTTCCCATGAAAGTCCTGGTACTTCAGAGAGTTCCTTCTCCAAATCAGATGTCCTTCCCAATTACAAGTATGAAAAATGTCCCTTGAGTGCATGATTACAGCCTCTGTCTTGGTATGACAAGATAAAAGGATATTCTCAGACATTATGATACATCTGAGGTGACAAATGTTTAATTCTGGGGAATTACATCTCCTGTGAAGACTCATATGTGAAGAAGACTGGAAAATCTACTGACACAGATGGGTAAGGTCCTGCCATCACAAGATATTCCATAGAGGCTGGTGAGGGACAGGAAGCCCAGAGTCCATGCAGCAAAAATAATGCTTTGCAAGAGTCTCTGGCTATGTGACCCCATCCCTGGCAAAGCTGTAAAAATGAGCCTCCTAATATACTTAAGCCATTGTTTTCAGACAGCTTTAAATGAATGATTGCCTCATGACACAAACCTCCTTAGCAAACTGTGCAGCATCCTGCACATCGGTTCGGCGTGGGCCCCCTTGTGTGCTCAGCCTCATCAAGGACTCGCTCACCTTTCACCACAGTTGCTTTGGGAAAATGAAAGAACATCATCAACACGGCTTCCTGGAGGCAGAGATAAGGATGCTGGAAAAGTGCTAACATGATGGATACAGACTACATGAGATCCCGATGGCGATTGTTTTGTTCAGAGGACAAAATACCACTCAGCAGCCAGACATTGACTGAACTCTGACCTCAACATCTGACATCAGGGGGCTGGCAAGGCACAATGGGGCTGAAAGTGTGAGCATCAGTGAACTCTGTCTGCACTGTGGCTGAAATCTTGCAAAGTGGTCCAATGCCACAAAATCTATGCCACGAGGATAAAACGTTAGCCACATGATATTTCCCACAGGATGAGAAAGAACAAGCTCAGAGGACAGCGTTCGTGTTACAGGTTTTCCACTGGAGGTGCTGTTTTGTCAAGAACACAAGCTACCAAAAATCAAAGTGCATGATTATAAGACACCCTACACCCCACTCCAAAGGTACTATAGAACAAATTCAGATGTAAACCACAAGGAAGTTTTACAGATTTTGGCCACACACCTCATTTGGGGAATTTAGCACCAACAAATGCAGGACTCGAGAGCAAACTCCACTGCTGGGCAGCAAGGAACGGAAAAGATAGATTTTTGGGGAATATTTGTTTTGGAAAATGAATTCTATCTTGGTATATAATAATTGATAAATTGCCTAAAAGGGAGAAGACTGGAAAGAAGAAAAGGCAGGCAGTAATAGTGTTAATAGACTTTTCCAAATGAAAAGCTACAGATGTTCTTGATGTAATCCAAGCCGGAAGAAGTTTGATTAAGATTGAATAAGATGTATAAGTTGTCAATGTTGAAAATAAAAAATTTTTTCTACTTAGCTGGACAAGGAGTGGCCATGGTTTTGTCCACAAGCTGCAGATTTCAACCTTGTAGCATCCAGAGTAGGATGCCAGCCAGCAGAATGGGCATGGCACAGATCAAGACTCAGCTGTAGTAAAGGTCAAGATTTCTATTTTTCGTTAGTGATGACCTGGGTTATAATATGAGAAGGTAAAAACTGAAAATGTGCATGTTGTAGCCATGTAAAGTCCAGAACAACTCAAATACTTTGTTTATTTTCACCAATTTGCTACCTTCTTTACCATAATAGCTTTGACATGTTCCACACACAGTGAAAGAGCACCTTTGAAATCTGATGATCAATGTGCTATTTGTGTCTGGGATGAGTATTCCACTGGGCTGAGTGCACACCATATTTCTATGGAATGGTAACCCTGCTCCTTAAATTGCTGGTACTCTCTGCTTCATACTCTGCCCCCACCCATCTTGTGTATTTAAACAGATTTAAATGGCTCCTTTATCTTCTTAGCCTACAGACATAACAAATCTCATGCCTTGAGCATGATACCTCTGCATTCTAAAGAGCTACAAACTGCAGGGAGTTACTTTTTTAGTAAGACAGAAGGTTTTAGGAACTACTTTGGAGCTGCAGTCTGGGACTATAATTCTTCCCTTGACATCCTTTTGCCTCAGTAACCTTGTCTCTCTTAATCTCTGCATTTTTTAACTTGATATTCTCCTCTTTATTTGTTTTCCAATTGACTCACTTTGTCTAGCAGAATAATCTCTAGCCCCACGTAGTCTACAGAATTTAAGAGCCTGGGCAAAACTAATTGGAAAGATAATATAAACACTGTGCTCAGGAGGGGAGACATGACACATAAATTACCAGATGCCTGCGAGCTTGTGCTGCTCTCAGTCACCGCTTCTTTTTCCTCTCTGTAATTGCTGCTGGGGAATGGATGTAAAGCTGGCAAGACAGAGGTAGTTTACAAATAACTGTGCATAAACATGGAAATCCTCTGATAGGAAAGACCACAGGGTTTGTTGTTTAAATATTTTTCTGACAATAGTGTTCCTGAACTTTTTTTGTAAATACTGAAACCTTAAGCAATTAGGGAATAAGCAAGGATTCAGCTGAAAAGTTCTGTGTGATGTGCTTTCCTGGTAGTGTTGGATGCCTTCCTATTAAAAGAAAAAACTTCATGGTTTTATTTGACAAAGGGGATTAAAACCATGTAAGATGTAGCAAATTTAGCAAATATAATTTAATGCACCTTTGGCTTAGTCTCTTTGTTAATAAAGGCTCTGTAAGGGACTAAGAAATTATTAAAAACTGCTACAGACATGATAAACTTTGACTTGACTCTCAAAATGATAACTTTTTTTCCTCAATTGTCTGATAAATTATTAAGAGAATCTTTAGTAGGAAATCAGGACTTATCCTCAACAACAAAAGTGGACTACATTTTTTAGCCACAAATATGAAAACGTGGGCAACTGTGAATTTTTTGTGAGTTTGAAGTGGATCTCACCCTCAAGTTTTCAATGTAATGAAAGAATTTCGTGGTCTCAGAAATTCTGTGGCTCCAAAGGGAAGGGTTAAATCAAAAAGATCAGCAATTGCAAGTTCTTAGTTTGATCAGAGAAATAGAATTAATTGTGGGTGAAAAGTCACCTCAGGTATAGGGGAGAAAATTGCAGCTTCATTGGTTGTTTTGTCTTTATTCCTTGAAGGAAAGGTAAATTGGTAGAGAGGTGGGTTTTTTCCCAAGCACCTTGAAAAATTGTGTCATTTTTGTCTCTATAGAGTAAGTGCCACTTTTTACACCTTTGAAAAAATTATTGCTTAAAATATATGCTCATGGGGTTCCTTTTCCTGTTAAAAGAACAGAACTATTATTCTAGCTGGATATTTTTATTTATTTGAATGACACATGACTTGGTCTGTCTCTGATTTCATGGAGCAGAAGGGTAACTTGAGCAAGAGATCCAATGGGAAAACCACTCCTTGTATTCTTGTAGTGTTGGGGTAATCAGAAAAGGTTTTATAGCTCCTGGTGTCTCATTGAAAAGCCAAGGGAAGCAAAGGAGGATGCAACAACTGTGTTTATTAAGCCATTGTGTTACTCAGGTTTTACTAGTGATTCCTTAGATACTGCTAAAAATATCTAAGTTCATACTACTTGTTACCTGTTAGTTGACTGCTAGAAGTGCTGTCACCAGTCAGAAACAGTGATTATTTGATTATCTCATGTTAAATTACTGCATTTGCAGCTAATCATGAAGTCTTATTGTCAACTGCAACTTGATTTATTTAGTATTAAACAAACCAGGCTAAGCCATCTGTAAACTGTTGGCTTTGCTAGGGGTGGTTTTTTTTGTGGTTTTGGATTTTTAAAAAATTTATTTATTTCATTGTTTTTCTCCCCTCTGCCTTCTATTGGCACCATGACATAGTCAGTGGGTATTCAGTGGTTTACAGTATTTCTGAAGTGGTGTCACCATGATGAAGTTGTGTCATCAGGCCACACTTCAGTTCTTTGTTTTGACAAACACTGTGAGATACTTCACTGAAAATGAGCAGTAAGCTGACATTTGCAAGTGGAAAACTACTTTCATTAAACCTTTCCTCTCCACTTTGAGACCCCCTTACTAATAAATGAAGGTGGCAGGAAATATCTCTGTATATTAGAGCACTATGAGGTGCAATTTGAAAGTGACACAGATGAAAAATTGTTCCTGTAATAAACTATTGATTTTGCTCACGATCATGACTGAAAGAACAGGATATGTAAGAATAAGTGTCTCTGATTCTGAGCAATAGTAAACACAGGGTTTAGTGCTTCAATAATTATATACATTATAAAAAACACAGAGAAGGTGATGGGTGAGGTAGGAAAAAATACAGATGGTTTTTAGAAGAAAAAAAAAAAAGGAAGAATGTCTACCAGTCCTCAAAATTAATTCACCCCTAGATTAGTAAACAGAGCTGAACATCTGCTACAAGCAAACCACCTCTGGAGCAATGAGGTGTCACTGTGACAAAAGCATGTTTTCAAGGCATTAGAATTAACCTGACTGAAGGAAATGGACCAACTGGTTTTAAATACTAGACAGTTTGTCACAAAACATGTGAGATCTTGCTCACACAGCAACATTTTAAAACTGTATGGGCAGCAGTTCTTCAGCAAATAATAAGTTTTAGGAGAGCATCACTCAGACCCTCTGTCAGGCCCTGTTATGCTGAAATGTAAATAAATTCTCAGTGGATACCTATTTATAAAGTTATTTTATCTGTGTTCCTAGAAGTTCTTAGAGCAAAACATTAAGAGGATTATCCCTTTTCCTTCGAATGAGCTTGCTATCTTAAAGGGGAAAATCAACAATTAGTTTACATGTTGTTCAGAGTCACCACTCTTAAGCTTCCAGTATCTGCTGAAATTCAAAACAGAACTTTTAAAGATGGCTTTGAGAAAAAGGCTTGTAACTTGAAAGTGCAAGACAATTTTTTGGAGTTTGGGGTTGATTTTTGCTTTTGTGTGTATCTGTGACCTTTATTGAAAGGTCTATGTTCAACATATACACTTTAGGTTGTCCCCATGTCCCTTAACCTGACTTCACCCTAGCTCCACTCTCAAAAACCTCTCCCAAAGCACAGATAAATTTTAGTCAATTTAAAATGGAGGAAAGTCACATACTCCCTACAGTCAGCTGTTGTTCTCCCATTATTGCCATTTATGTTAAAAGAAAAGCTTGGTATCAGCAGCCTGTATCTTTCAGGCTTGTTCAGGTGCTAAGTTGTATGTGGAAGCATAAAGTAAAAGATTGAGCAGGACAGATAAGGGGAGAAAATTCTGGAGCATTGGCATTTTGGGTTGGATGTCTACCTTTGGAGCAAGGGAGTTGTGGTTGTCCCTGCCATAAAGGACTGACCATAGGTTAGACCTCTAAGGAGGTTTAACTTTTCATGGCAGATCTGGAGGTGCTCCTAACACTGCATTTTCACCTTGATTTAACGTTTGAGAAATGAAGTATTATAGAGAATGACTCTTTAAGTCAGAGTAAAGAATAGGAACTCCTTTCAAATATTGAAGGAGCCAGGAATATAAATGGAGATCTGAGGATTACTCCTTTTTGTGAGGGACAGCAGGATCCATCAGGAGCTAACGTTGAGTGGTAACAAACCATTCAAAACCTGTGTTTCTCTGAGGAAGAGGAAGTGAGAACTACTTAATGACTGAATAATGAAAATGTGCAGAAGCATAAAGGTTCACATCTGCTGAACTGTCCATCCCCCAGACTGATCCCACCTATGATTTCTTTATCCTCCTAGGACAAGGAAGGCAGATCCCTGACTCATTACAAAATCTCAGCAGAAGTTTTGTTTATACATGTGTTTTTGGAAGGAAGTGGCTAATGTTTCTAAGTGACAAAAATGTGGCCTGCACTTTGTTTTGTTTCACTTTTTCAGGGTTTCATTTTTTTTTATACTTCTGTTTTATTGTCCTCCAGTTATGTGGTGTCTCGTGATACTTAAAACAATGCATCCCGTGATTGTGAACAAATGGAGGCTGAAAGTTTGGAAAAGAGTTCTAATTGTCCAAAGAGTGAGTGAAAGCATGGATGTGTTTTCCCGGTGGGCAGTGGTGATGGGAAACAAAAGTTATTTAAGGTAGCAGTTGATAGCCTGTAAGAGTAGTTTGTACAATAAATTAGGAGAAGTTTCAGACACAAAGCTTGTCTTTGACCAAAGGGCTGATATAGTTAAGGGGATCCGTTTCCTGGTGTTATAACTACATCCTGTTGATTCCCATGATTTATGGAAAAAGAGGGTCTGTGTCATCCCTCCCTGCCCCTTGATGCATATTTTGTCATTTCATGTGTGTGTGGCTGTCACTTCTTTCTGAATCTCTGGGAAAAGGCTGCACCTCAAGCAAAGCTGTTGTGGTATTGAGAGTGAAATTAAGTTCTCCTGGCTTTGGTTTGTATAACATTGACATCCTGAAGACTACAAATTGACAACCAAGCCTCAAGAGTGAGCAGCCAAAACCCATCAGAAAACACATGGAAAAAAACCTAAAGGAACACCTATGAATGAGGATCTCTATGGTATTAGCTCCAAAAACTGTGGCCTATTAAGGACACTTCATGTCTGCCTTGGAGGTGACTGTTCATGTTGAAGAAGAGGAGAAGAGGGCCCTGCATTCATGGAGTCCAGAAATCTGGGAAAAAAACCAAACCAGGGTTTGTTGAGTTCAGCACTGGAGGTACAAAAGATTGAGCTGGGTAGTCAGAGTAGCTCTTAGTGCTGGAAATAACCATTTTGCTCAGTTTTTCTTTTCTTCACCCTTCTTCCTTCAAAAGCCAGAGGCTTCAGGTCTCCAGTCACAGAAATAAAATCTAGATCAGAATCTGGGAGCCTACATTTGACAGATGTAGATACACCTGCAGGCTTGTCAAGTTTTTCAATAAGTTCTTCTGTCACAAAATAGTTTCAGATTACCAAAATGCACATTGCCAAAGTGTTCTGGTTTGCTGGGGATTTTGTTTGTTTAATGGACTTTCCTGTAGTTTAGTCTTTCTGTAAGGAACAGATCACTGCCCTTTTAACACAATTTGAAAATAAAGAGTAATTGGGTATGAGACAACCTTTGCTTTGTCTTCAAGTGGCTCAAAAGAGTGAAAACTTTAATTCTAATATAAATTTTGGGAATTAAACAAATGTGGATTCCAGATTCCTTGGAGAATGTGCTGTGAGTTTTTCAAAGCCTGCAGTGCTGGAGATAGTGTTAATAGAGAACATTTTGTAACAGGGAGAGAAAAAAGGAAGCGTAGGGCTGGGGTGATAATAGCAGAAGTAAAAATGGACTAAGAATGCAGGAGTAGCTATTTTATGGGGGGTGGGGGGCGGTCTACATAATCATGATTTGGAGCTTTAACAGGGTATCAGGAATATGTTAGGAAGGAAACATAACTTGAATTAGGTTACCTGGAAGAAGTATGTCTCAAATTTAGAAATCAAACTGTCAAAAGTAATTAGGTGTCTTAGTTTTCAGCGAGTAGGTCCTGTTAAGAACGTGAAACAAGCTGACTTGTTTCTTGACTTTCTTGGTGATAGATGTTGTTTAACAGCTTCTGACTAGACCAGAGGAACATTTGTGTCACAAGGGAATAAGAAACTCTGTTTGATTAGAATACCTATTTACCTAAATAAACAAACAAATAAATAAATAGAAGAGTACGCTGAAAATTACTTGAGGCTGTGTTTCATGACGAGCATGCCCAGGACTAGCCTCCCTGACAAGTGTGAAAGAGTTTGTTTGTGAGCTTGTTTGTGAGCTTGGTTTGTGAGCTTTGCCAGGTAGTTCTGCCAGTAAGATGGGAAATGAACCAAGCTTGGCTTCTACAACTTGCAACTGTAGGGGGTGGGACAGGTGGGTGGATGTTTTTTGTTTCAATTCAATTATGGTTGACTGATGCCTGTTCTCAAAAAAACCCCCAAACCCTACCATGAAGGTTTTGCATTGTTAATGCAGAACAAAATGCAGCATTAATGAATAACAACTGCCTGAACCAGTCCCGTTCTATGTAAGGACTTATGCAGCTTCTCAGTTCATCTCTGCCAAAGTTACATGTGAAACCATTTTTAAAAAGGCTTTGGTAGGAATTGCTGCTTTCAAGTTTATATATTCCATATAGTTCAGGAAAAAAAAGAAAGGAACATGGCAAAGGTTGCATAATTTCAATTTGTTTTTCAGTGTAGTTTTTGAATTTGCACTGCCTACTGCATGTAATAACTGGAAAGAAACTGGAGTGACTAGCAGACAATCAAGGGAAGGGAGTCAGATAATTATGGCTGATTACTTTAATGGGTGTTGAGCCACCTTGCCTTTCCAGCCTTGCTTGTACTTCAGGAGCCAGCTTTGATATCTGCTTACTGTAAATAAGTAGATATCTTATCTATCACTTACGTTCTTTCCATTCCAAGTGAAAAGAGGATCTGTACATGTCTGCAAAGTTTGCAAAAATGACTAGAAATGAATTAATCAGTAGATACCTAGCCAGAAATCCAGGTTTCATGGTGAAGGATCTCTTGAAAAAGAATCAGTGGAATGAATGTCTAATCTTGTAAGCAATTGCCAAAGAGTGCTGAATTTTCTGCTTGTAGTCTTTTGTGGTAGAAATGGTCCATCTAACATAAGGCTGCAATTTGTTGAGGAAAAGAGTGAAGGAGTGCTCCTGCTGGGGTCTCTCTTACATGGATTTCTGACCCTCACAGAGATAAATAACAACATTCCAGCACTTATTCAAGCATGTCAATGAAAACAGCTCATTGTGCCTAGCACTTGGTTCTTTCAAACCTGATTCCCTTACTGTCTACAGCAAGTCCTGTACTGCTGCAACAACATTTTAAATGGATATCTTTGCTTTCTAGGTAACTCTTAGCAGTGGAAATGCATATTTCAGAATGCTGACATTTTTGCTCAAAGAAATCTCTTATGTACATACCTGCCTCTGTAAGGGATCAAGTAATTTCACAGGATCATAGAATGGATTGGGTTGGAAGGTACCTTAAAGATCATTTCATTCTGACCCCTCTGCCATGGGCAGGGAAGCTTCCACCAGACCAGGTTACCCAGAGCCCCATCTGGTCAGGTCTTGAACACTTCCAGGGGTGCAGAGTCCACAACATCTCAGGGAAACTTGCTCCGGCGCCTCACCATCCTGAAAGAATTTCCTCCTAATATTTAATGTAAACCTGTCATCCTTTGCCTTAAGGCCATTCCCCTTTGTCCAGTCGCTCCATGCCCTTGTGAAAAGTCTCTGTTCAGCTCTCTTGCAGCCCCCTTTGGGCACCAGGACTCTGCTGTAAGGTGTCCCTAGAGCCTTTTCTTCTTGGACTGAGCAACTGTCTCAGCCTGTCTTCATGGGTTTCATCACTGTGATCAACTCAGTGACTCTCCTCTGGACTCATTCCAACGATGATTGTTCTGTTTCAGGTGATTGTTTTTTCTAATCTATCTGGTTGTTACCAGATGTTGATGGCATAAATGAACAAAAGTTGTGCTCTCTGGAAATGTTAATTCCTAACACAAAGAAATGCCCATGATTAAGAAATAGTATAAAAGCTGCTTTAAAATCTCATTGGTTTGGCCTTTACTATTGATTTTTCCCCCAAATCTACTCACCATGTTTCAGTTTGGGGTACTTTGCATGATAGAAAGGGAAAGCTTATATGTCTGAATTTTGAGGGTAAGATTTAGCCCTACCCTGTTTGGAAAAGAATTGCATCCCACATATATTTGTTGTTTTCATTTGATGTCAATATAAATTTTCTTCTGATTTGAAAACTTTGAAATTGCTGCTTATTATTTCTACTGTTACCTCCACCATTTTACAGACTTATTTACTTATCTCTTCTTATTGCATCGTTTTAGTGCCAATTACACAAAATACAATCCATATGTGGATTGAGGTTCACATTTGTAAGCTATGTAAACACTGTCAAGCCTTATGAGTTTAAACAGCAGAGTTTACTTCTGCTAAGAAGCATTCTAAAGTCCATTATAAACAACACAGATGTAGAATGATAGTGATTTGTGCAGACAAAATTAAAAAAAAAAAATCCTAAAGATATTATTTCAAAGTGCAACTGATGGAAGGTACAGAAATAGGAACACAATTTTTTGGCTTTTGGATGTGAAGTATATTTTGAAAAAGAGCAATACCTAAGCCTATAAGGAGGCTTTAAAGCTTCAGAAGATGCTGAGTGGAATTAGGCTGATTCAAGTCGTGCAGTTTCACATTGAGCACAGCTATTTCCTTAGAAGTGTGCTGCACAGCATGTCAGGACCTGGAAATATGTTGCCTGTGTAATGTCAGGACCTGACTCGATCAGCAGTTTATCTTTTGGCCAAGAACAGTAGGATCAAAACATCAGGGTAGTGTGCCCTGGCACCTTCAGGATGTTTCAAAGCAAGCTGCTATTGAATAAGTTAAATCTCCTGTGCCCTTCTTTCTCCCAGCCACAGAGCACAGCCTGACATGGCAGTTCCACGGGATCTGGGAGCATCCACCTCCACCCATCTCTTTAATACCATGGAAGGATGCAATGGGAGAATCAGCACAATTTGTCCCCATCTTGTATTAAGCTGTCAGTGAATATCTAAATCACTTCCTTTTCTGTCACTTCATCCCTTGACTACATCCTTCGAGACACAACACCATTCAGTGAGAACCACCAGAAATACCCTAGAAAATGATATGTAAATCCAGCAATTCATCATGCTCTGTGTAGTACAGGTTTAATTCTTCCTGCTAGGCCTCAATCTGCTGAAACATTACTCTGATATACAGTACAAAAGCGGTAACAAAGATGTTCATATCAGCCCATTGTGAGCTGGTGGCAGGGAGAGAAATCAATGAAGCCATGAGGACAATGGCTGGGGTTTAAACAGGCTGCAGAAATTTGCTAAGGCGCGGACAAAAGCCCAGGCGCTGAAAAGTGGGCTGCCCAGGAATTCCTCGGGCTCCATTATACCACCAAACAATCCTCACTCAGAGAGTGGATTTGCATCTCTAATAGGGTTCAGGGTCTGTTTGTGAAGGGCTTTCGCTGAGGCTGACCCCATCTCTCAAGATCACATTGATACCCGGCGCCTCGCCCTGCCCCGGCTGCTCCGGGCAGGGCAGTATCATGGGAAAATGCACCCGCTTAAAAGGAAGCGGAGGAAGGCAAAAAAAATTTAAAGGCTTCAGGCAGTTTTGGTGGTACTTAGCAGGGAAAATTACTTTGGCAAATAATAGAACCTACTGCTGGTAATTACTGCTAACAAGCTTCCCCCAACCCAAATGTGACACTTGGACTGATGTGAGAAACGCTGATATAGGCCAAGCTTATTAAGCCTGAAAGAAAGGAGGCTCTTCCCTATGAAAATACAGCACTTGGAACCTGCAAATCCTGTAATCTAGTGTTACCAATTAGCCATTAAAATAGAAAATAGAGCTGTAATATTTTAGGTCCTTTCTAGTGTATGCAGTGCCAGATGCTCTAATCTGAAGTGATTTTAAATGGAAAAATATTTTGCATCATTCATGTGCTCCTGTTTAAACCAAGCTTGGCTTTACTTGCTCAATCTTCTTCCGGAGATAAGTGACAATCTGCCTTTTAAAACTGCTATGGTAATTTTATTGTTCTAAGTTTTCTGAAAACACAACTGTCTTTACTCTTCGAAAAAATACTTTGAGTCAATTGAAACCCTCTTCAAACCTTCCTGGGTGTAGGTTCCATATGTGAATCTCCCTGTTCTCTTCAAGTGCATTGCTTTGCTTGCGTAAAATAATTTCTCTTGCAAAAATAAAATCCAAAAAAACCTAGAACCACACGAATATCCTCTGCAATTTATCTAGAGTATTTAAAATAATTTCCCCAAATTCAAGGGAAATGTTTCCAGGCTGGCTATGTATTTAAAGAAGACTATCTAGAAATAGGACTTCTACTTAACCTCAGTATCCCTCATTTCTTAACAGCAGTGGGTTATAAGTACTTTACCCCGTGCTCCAGGTGCAAGCATCTTTGCACTAAGATCAGCTCATCTGCATTATGTCTGTTTTTTCTAGAGGTCCCCTTCTACTGTGGTGCTTACAATGAGTGGGGTTCAGTTAGTTTTAGCAACAGTTTAAAAAAATACTGTAGTAAAGGAGGTGCAAGGCAAGACTACAAGGAACAAGTTACAGACTGCCACAAGGGAAACTCCATCTGAAAAAAAAGGAGACAATTCTTTGCTATGAGCAAGGTGAAGCCCTGAAACAAGCTCAGTGAAACTGAAGAATCTCCATCCTCGTATAATCCAATAGCTTGGTTACATTGGACACTGATCTCCCCAACCTAACTTTGAAGTTGGTTCTGCTTGAGCAGGAGGTGGGATGTAGGAGCCCTCCAGAGGTCCTTTCCACCTAATATTTCTGTATGCCTATGAGGTTTATCTTTTTAATTTGTTCATTATTCCCATCTTCTCTCTTGCTGCGACAATCTCGGACCAGGGAGGTGACATCTTTGAATACCTGTTACACCTCTGGGCAGCACAAAACACAATCAATAGCTGAGAACTCACAGTGTGAAAATTCACAGCTGAGAACAACCTTTAGTGTGCTCTGAACAAGCTATCTTGTTGCTACAAAAAAAAATACTGATTGGCTTCAGAATGGGTGCGTTTGTTTCCTTGTTTGTTTTTTAAGAAGAGTGTTTGTAGTCTGTCATCTGTAGGCTTGAATTTCAGAAACTCTGAGACTAGCATCATAGGATTGTACATATAGACTCTTTCTGGACTAAAGTGAGCAAGCTGAATCTATAGGAATTTTTTTGGTTTGCTACAAAACCATAAGGAAACTTTCAGTCCACATAGCCTTTATGGATTTGTGAAGCTGTACTCATTTAATCAGTAAGCACCTTGGATGAATTCAGGCATACTGGTGCATCTTTTTGAAGTTTGACATTGATTAGGGAAAGAAAATTGCAGATTGTAGGGTCTTTGCTTAAATAAAAGGGCAAATTATCCTCTTTTAGAGGATTGCAACAAAATAATGGGTGTCTGAATTATTAGCATGCAGAATAAATAGAATATTTGTATTTATATAGCATTTGGATAGGTTTCTAAATCTTACGGTACATATAGCAACATTAACCGTTATTTTGTAGAATGTTTTCTTTTAAGGATTAGATTTGCAGATCTGCTCTTTTCCTTTGTGTGTGGGGAAGCTATTATATCTACAAGATGGAATCTCCTTACTGTGTATAATTGTAATTATGTAAATCAGGTTATTTCTGCCTGTCTTATGTTTAAAGAGCCAAAGGAAATTGTTGATGATATAGTTAGTGGGATACATTCAAAGTGACTGTGAATACAGCTGCTGAACTTTTCCGTAACAGTTCTAAAAACCACCCTTTTCTAAAAGTGTGACTAAAGCTCCTGACCAGCTGCTATTTTTGAATTTATTCACCTCGAACTTTAGGAGAAGAGGAATCGGTTTTGTCACGTAATTAAATTTAGATTTAAAGTCTGTAAATTTAGTCTGTAAATTTAGTTGCTTCTGTGAGGAAATTTCATTCCAGCTGAGTTATGTCACCTGGGTACCGACGTTAAATTGGTTTCCAATAATGCCTTTATCTCCCAGTACTTTGTGAAGTGCAGTCGGCATCGTCGTTTGCTTATGCAGATGAGAAGCCAGATGCACAGAGAGGAGAATTCACTTTTCAAGGTCGTTTGAATGAAGCTGTGGTTGGATTTGGGTATAAACTCTTATCTTCTACCTCTTAACTCAATATCTATCTCTCCATTCATATTGTTATTTTATTTGTGTCCCTGCCCAAGAAATTAATGAGGTTCTTGTACTTTCTCCTGTGGCCCTACATCCACAAAACTGTCTTCCTTAGAATTTCACATATTAAAAAAAAAAAAAAAACAAGTTTACTTGAACTAAGGCAACATTTTCCCTGGTGCTAATTGAAGTGCGAAGCAATATGATTGCACCTTCTGTTTGGTACAGCAGTTATCCCTGCTGATGTCTCCAGCCCAGGGAATGACTGTGTGTTCACTGAGGGCAGGTGCAGCGTACTGAGGTGGAGTTTGACTCTCGTATTTATGCTCTGAGTTAACTTTGCACTGAGCTAGCCCCAGGACAAATCACACTTTTTTTTAAAAAAACCTTTCTTTTATGTCCTACTAGAGTAAATGCCGTGATTCATTCTATCCAGATCCCTTTCCAGAGCCTTCCTACCCACACACAGATCAACACTCCCACCCAACTGGGTGTCACCTGTGAATTTACTGAGGACACACTTGATCCCCTCACCCAAATCATTGATACTAAACAGGACTGGCCCCAATCCTCTGAGCCCTGGGGCACCCCACCCAGTGACCAGCTGCCAACCATATTTGGTTCCACTTACCACCACTCTCTGGGCTTGGCCATCCAGCCAGTTTTTCACCCAGCAAAATGTACATCTGTCATGTACACGAGCAGCCATGAGCAGCCAGTTGCTCTAGGAAAACATGAGAGATGTGTCAAAAGATTTACTGAAGTCTATCTAGACAGTATTCACGGCCATTCTCCCTTTTGTCTCCTCCATGCAAAAAAGCTAATTATTTTCTTTCCCACCCATACACTCTAATGTGCAGGTTTACAATAGCTGGTCACTAGTTGAATACATGAATTTTCATATTTTGATGAAGCATTTGGAGTTGTCTGGGACAACATAAATTTGAATGGCCTAGAATCAATGTAGAGCTGCCTGGCAACAACAATTGGTATTTATTTCTGCAGTGGAGGTAGTTATTTAACCTTCATTGTAACAGAGATATTTCTGTCATAGATAAATGTATTATTCAGATGTCCCTTAAATTAATTCAGTGAAGCCTCACGTATCCTTAGGAACAAGCTAAGGATGAAAGAATTATCTCTTGGAACTTTCCCCACATGAGCCCTTGAAGTAAAAATTGTTCTCAAATATTATTCTGGATAATGGTTCTGTTTCTTGGGGGTTTGGCTTTATTTTTCACTGGAGGTATTAAGCTCTGCAGTTGGCCAGTGGAGTAACCATTTCCTACTCTCAGAAGCTTGACCAGTGTAATGTGACCAAAGAGAGAGTGAAGCACAAACCTGGTGAGTAGCTGCTGGTTGGGGCCCATCTTCTGAGTGACAGCTTGGATTTAACTTGTCTGGTGGACACTGAAGTCTGAGACGGAGGCTTTTCTGAGAAGTCTGAACTTCTGTTAAAGTGAGAGTATCTTGTTTTCATCCTCTCCTTTGCAGCGCTTTCATTCTTCAGCGTGCTAACTGTGCTTGGATTTTCTTGTCTGTACAAAGGCTTTTTCATAATCATGGTATGAACACCAACTGGTGATGGCTCCTAGAGGTACAGCTAAAAGTTTTGTTCTCATAAATGGAAACAAATATTTAATGATTTACTTTAATCATTCCTGGCTATGAAGCATGCTAATCTAGTTAGTGAAAAAGTAACATAAAAGGTGTGTACTGTAGGGTTGGAGAGGGGGGTTCATAAGCTTTGTGATGGAGCTGGTTTATACCAAATGATTTAATTATCCATCAGTGAAGTTACCTGCAGAGTTAGTCTTCAGCAAAACTATAGTTTTGGTGACAGAGAATGAAAGTGAATGTTTTGATGGAGTACTATTAGTGTTGGGTATTAGTATTTAATGTATAATGTGAATAATGTATATTGTCCCTAACTAGTACCTATGACTTACAGATCCATAAGTAAGTTATAGAATTTAAAGACTTAAAGCAAAAGGAAAGAAACTGCATTCTGGAGGTGAGATGTCTCACATCTGTCTCTTCCTCTTGCTTCTATTAAGTTGCTGTGAAAGATTGCAAACACCAAACTAGAGAAAGTATGCTTTGGCTTTGGGTGCTGTGACTGATGGCCCACTGTGAAAAGGAGCCCAGTGAAACTGCTGAATTAAGGATAACTCTGTGCTCTTTCTCTTCAAATTGGAAAATATTGAAATGACTGAGCTCAAACAGCTCCTGTGTTTCTGAATTTGACTTAACTCTTGAGCTTGCAGTCTCTTTGCAGATTCTGAATTCACAGCATACTTGATGCTAATTATATTAGCTCAGGCATACACAGGAGTGCTGCCCGCAGTCACTGGAGCTCTGGCAAGGAAAGCGCTTCATCAGAGAAGGCATGTTTGGGTTTAGGTTAGTTGTGTGTAAAAATTATTTTGACAGGAGGCTGAATACAGCAGGTAAAACTATTTTTGAGAGGTTTTTTGCCTAACTGGCAATCCTGTGATGTTCATTGAGTATTGCCAGTTTCAAAGGGGAAGCTCCTCTCCCCTGGCATCTGTGGCACAATGCATTCCCAATTAGGTCACCCTGAGCCCACACTTCTTCTGCCTTGTTGCCCAGCTTGGTTCTGTTTCAGCAAAGCAGCCCTCAGCCATCAGCTGAGGAGAGCTGTGGGGACACAAGAGATTCCACCTCTCAGCCATTGTCTGTGACAACAACCTGGAACTCAACGCATGACCCTGCTTTAGCAGCCCTGGGCTTTTTTGCATTCACAGGAGTAAACGATACAACCTGCAGCTAAGCAGACTTCTGGAGCTGTTTTTCTGGTCTTGGTGAGGTAAAAGCTCACTTATTAGTTGCTAACCCTAACTTCCTGTTGTTAAAACTTGAGCAGGGGCAGGCTATGTGATTTCTAAAGTAGTTTTCTGGCTAAGAATTGTTTAGGAATAGAAGTTTTGATCTTCAGGGTTCATAACGAAAATGGGCTTGTCTTGGCTACCAAAAAGATTTATGTTGGACTGAATCAGGACAGGTAACATTATGCAGAGGGAATGAAAAGAGCATTTCCTTTTGTGCTCATCATGTCTAGTGATGCTTGGAGATATCGTTGTCAGTAATCAATACTGGGGCTTGACCGCTTCAAGGAATGTGTTGCTGGCATGGGTAATACTGAGTAGCTGACAGGTTACTACTCCATGACATGCTCTTAGCCCACCTCCTGGATTCCTCTTCCTCCAGCTCTTGTCCCTTTACCCTTTTTAGTTCATCTTGTCAGAAATGAGAAATGGCTGCACTTGGTTTAGTTTGTGGCAGACAAGAAAGGCAGTCTACATCTGAACTTGAATTTTAGGTCATCATAACATTTCTTCACTTTGAGGGTTTTCTGTTTTACACACTGGACACCTTTGTTGAAGGGAATAAAGGGAGAGGGCTTCACACCGAGAAGGGACTGATATCATTGGAGAACAATGCTCTCTACAAACCACATATTGTACAGGCAGGCACAAAATGAGCTTTCATGCCGGGTTCTGTCAGTGTCACTCAGCCCTGCCTGAATGGACAGAGCTCTTGTGATTTATCTTCCATTCATCAGTCAATACCCAGTACTTTTTCAGCAGTGATGGATAAGATCTCTTGCTAAATATACTGCTGCTGCCTGCTGAGCATTGTTGAGCCTGAGAACTGAACGGGAAGGCAAAACTTAATGTATCTCACACACGGAGCTGCAGGTTAGGAAAGTTACAGGAGGTTTCTGAGCAGCTTAGAAGAGCGCCTGATTAATTTTGGATTCTGCAGGTGGAGGAATATAACTATCCTATTCTTTTTGTACTATATATTTGAGGTTTAGCTTGTGTCTGTGTAAGAAGGATGTATCTAGGCTTCAAAACTGTTCTCATTTCCTAAACCCTTCCAAAGCTGCTGTATTTGCAGGACATTCAACCTACACAGGGTTGAATATATTTGCATATATATTTTTGCCCACTATATCTTCATCTGACAAGATACCAAGATATTTTAAAATGTTTTATGTACTTTATGTGTAATCAAAGTCAGGCAGATGTATTTTATAGCAGTGGCCATTCCCACAGCACAGGGATGCTCAGCAAACTACTCAGGCCTCACTCCTTCACATCACCTGGCTTCTGAAATAGAGCATCCTGTGCTTTTTAAACTCAAACCCCAAAGCAAAGGCCTCCACCTTTTCAGAGCAACCAATTTATCTCACATACTTGTGGCCTCTGGAGTGCAATAGAGGGGAAGTGGAAATACCTGTGGACAGAAACTTTTCTCTCTCCTTTTAAAGGAGGCTCTATATTCACATTTTTGGGGTGACAGTAGGCTTATGATCAAACCAAGAATGTTCTGAGCAAAACAAAAGACTTTTTAGATGTATGGCAGGGCCTGTGAATGGAAACATAAGTGTCAGAGGGTTGTAGCAAATGCACAAAAAATACTTTCTACCTCAACTCTGGTGCCTCTTATTTGCATCTTGAGCAGTAGCAGCTCTTTTAATTATTTAAATAGAGGGAATAAATTTCTGAGGAGGAAAATAGCAGTTGAGTTAGAAAAAAATTAGAAATTTAATAGGTATATCCTCTGTTGAGGGACTTGATTGCCTCAGGACACAGAGAATAGTGCAAAGGGGAAGAAGTATCCCTATAGAAACTTTGATCTGATTGTCAGTGCCCCTGAAAGGTCATCTTTCCCAGACAACCTAGGATTTTATTCCTCAATTTTGTGCCGAAGTTGATTTTGCTGTTCATAAACAATGCCAACATTCAAGCAGCGCCCCACCACCAAAAATTGTGGAGAGAAGCTGGTGAATTTAGAGCTGGCTGCTTGTTCCACATCAGTTAATATATCTAAGAACAAAATCCCATGTAGAAGAAACCCCCAGTCAGTGTGGGTAAGGACATCGAGCTGTGTTCTGGGTGAACCTCTCCCTTGCCTTTTTTTTCCTTTCCAGGAAACTTGAACAACAGTGTCAGCAGTCTGCTAAGAATTTCAAGGTAGTCAGTAGAATGTGCTTTGATCACAATTTTTTAAGGTACATAAATGATCTGAGAAACTCAGATTCATGGGCTCTAGGTATTTATTGCCAGTTTTAAGAGTTCATTTCCAGCATTTTATCACAGGACATAGGACACTGAAGTAACTCTAATAAACCTCTCCAAAGGAAAAGAAGGGAGAAAGGTTTAAAAAATTTCTGCTGGCAGTAATGTCTATTTCAGATACTTAAATATAATGATGCCAGTAGGTGCTGCTTTAATATTGCTAGCTATAGTCATTTGGGAAGATGTTCTTTTGTTTCAGGAAGATCATAAGTATGGTGACATGTGATATATTTAGTGCAAATGAGTACTTAAAGAAGCAGCTGTTAAAAGATTAAACAGTCACATAAAAACTTCTTAGGGTTTTATAGAAATTAAAGCTGTCTCCAGGAAATCTAATTTTATATGCCCCTCTTGTTCATTCTTTTAGATTTTTTTTTCCCCTTGGAAAATCAGCCAGAAATGTTTAATGGTAAAAATGAGATTTCTTGCCAGAATAGTAAGATTTTCTGCTTCAAGTCTTTTCTTGTCACAGACAGGGTGGAAAACAGCCAAAATAAGACATTCTGTTTGGTCTTTCTCCTGGGCTTAGGGTGGATTGTGATCTCTTCATCAGCTTTTATGTGGACAAAAGGGAGGCCTCAGACAAGAGAGGGCCACTGGTGGCACTGTCAGGATTTTAATTCATGTTTTTGTCTAAGTTGTATTGCAGAGAAATGCCACGTGTAATAATCTTCTGCTCCAGTCAACTTAACTTCAGAGAGCCAGTCTGGTGAGGAGTTAAATAGCCTGAGTTTTCAAAGTCTGAACATCTTGGGGTGAACTTCCAGTACTGTCCTCCCAGACAAAAAATCCCCAAGTCTTTCTGAATTTCTACCATTTGTCAGGGTCTCCACAGCATGGGGGTTTCCAGGTGGGCAGAAGAGACTTTTCAGTGCTTTCAGGGTTTACTGATTAATCATATTCACCATCTTGAGCAATTCAGAATTTTGATTCAGTCCAGAAAGTGGACAATATTTATTAGTTAGGCATATCATGGTGCCCAAATGGAATTCTAAGTTATTTGGTGTGTTTCAATATTTTGTTTTGAACTGGTGAGCCACATATTTCTAAACCAACAAAATTTAAAAATTTAAAAAATTAAAAAAAAAAAAAAAAAAGAGAGAGAGGATGATGTATATTTTTAGCTGCTTCCTCAAGGGATAACACCTTTGTAAATCTGCATGGGACATTTCAGTGGAATTGGGACTATCACCTACATCCCTTTCTATGCAGGGCACTTTAGTGGACATCTGACTTTCATGGACTTAATATTTGAATCTAAAAGGTGCTTTGTACATTAAAAACTTGTGATTTTCCTTCATGGATGGAGCAGAGCGGTTCTAGCTGTTTTCTGGTTGTGGGTTTGGGGTTTTTTTTCCACTCTGGATTATCCATCTGCTTAATTGGATGAGGGTTGTGCATGTTGTTTCAGTGAGTTAATTTCTGGAGCATTAATTATTTGATAAGCTCTAATGAGGATTTAAGCTTGAAGACTCCCATACATTTGAATATTAAAAGTTTAATAAAATAAATCCAAAAAGTTAGCTTTTCTTTTTTTTTGACAGCTTTGGCAAGAAGGTGGGTAATTAAGAGGAAAGCACTCCATGCCATTTGCATGAGAATAGAGTAGCCAGAAAGAAGGATGACATATTTGTCCTCTGCCTTCAGAAATTAAAATCTCGGGGAAGGGAGATTGCATGGCTATTGAAGCCACCTCTTGGATCTGATTTCCCACATCACCCCAGCGTAAATGAGAGGACAAAACTGTTCTAATTTCCTGGGCCTCTTGGGTGTTGCCTACCCCATCGTTTGAATTGCTCCAATTCCAGCTGTATTCCTGGCAGACTTGTGCTGAGGCTGGCCAGAAACCTGCACAGGACTAAATAAATAGCCATGTCCCAACTTATTTCAGAGTGTTTCAAGATGAATATCTGCACTTTTATTTTTTGTGGCCTTAGTCCTGCTGGAATCCTTGTCAGGATTTCCACGAATGTACTTTAAACTGACATGATAAAGACTTGGGTAGGAGATTTATTCCCTTTAGGTCTCCTGTAGGCAGAAGTTTGCAGACTGTTTGCAATCATTTCCCTTTGAAGTTCTGGGCTCTTTTTGCTGAAATGGGGAGAAACAACAATTGCAGGACTGCACGTTGCTGTAACGAGCTCTGCCAAATATTCCAGAGAAATTGTGCCAAAACCTGAAAGTTTAAGGAGGGTTCAGTTTTGCAGCAGTGTGAGTTTGTAAATAAAGTTTTATTTCATGGTGTTTTCCTGTTTAGATAAGTGTTAACAGTTTCAAGACTCCTTGGAATCAACAGCTGTGTTGGAACCATTCCAAAAATTAAGTTCTTCAGAGAAGCTCCTATGCCTTGATACGGAAATGGATTTATTTTGTATATGGCACAAGACTGCCATTATTTAGTGGCATGGAAGTTCCGTGCTTTAATTTGAAGTAAATACCTGCCATTCAGATGGTACATTCTCAGCTATAATTATTAATGAATTAACACAGTGTTCTAGGCTTCTTCATATTCCTTTTACTGTGTTGTATTTTCACGTGGATCACTATCCAAATTAACTATAGAATTGCTCAGAAGAAGTAGGTGATAACACTGAATCTTTGCAGGATAACATAGCTGATGAGTTGCCTGATTTATTTCTCTTTCCTGGCAATTGGTGACAATTTTACAAAGTACTTTACAAATACTGACCACTGCAGTATTAATTACAAATGTACTACCATGTTTTTTTCAAAAAAGAAGTTTATAGATCCATGTTTTACTGTCCATGTTAATTCTTCATTTATTTTAGTTGGTCTTATACATTTAATGTTTGGTGCACAAGATGATTTACAAGGTGTACTGGTTTATCCTTAATCATCCAACCTCTCATAAATGGGTCAAACAGAGAGAAATGAAGGAATTCTTTCTTCTTTGAGACACAGGTTGTCTTTGCATTGCTTTTATATTTCTATGTGCTAGAAAATTGAATTTGGCCTTAACAAAAATAGTTGTCCTATAACTACTGCTAGTTTTGGATAAGACCTTACAAATTAAAATTAGCACTGTCTCTTGGTGTATTTATTTTTCAGCTATTCTGTTGGTTTTAATTTTTCTCTCTTTCGAGTTTCTATTTGATCCAAAGAAGCCACTAAAATTAGATTACAAAGTAAATAGTGTTTACAAACCCCTTACACTATGGAAATGGCTGTCATGAAGTGGTCATGCCAAGTGGTAATAAAAGAGTTATTCTATGCCTTTTCCAAAGCAAATGCTAAAACTTTGAGTTTTCTACCTTAACAACTGAACTTTCATGAGGATTTTTCCTAGTACAAGAACAATGCAAATTTACTTCTCTCTAAAGATGATTGTGGGAAGATTCATTACAGAAAAGCCCAAGCCATCCTTTCAGGGGATGTGCAGTTGCTGACCTTACTTCTCTCGCTGTTCTGGCTGTATGGTTTGGAAGAGATGATCACAGACACATGGAAAATGAACTTGATGTGTAAGTGTCTCTAATGTTTATTGGGCATTTCTGTTTATGATCTTTTCACTTTTAAGGTTTATGTTGCTCAAGAAAAAAATCACAATCAGGTCAATAGCAATTGTACATTTGGAGCACTGTACAGCTCTGCTTTTAATCATGAAGTAATTGCAAGAAATAAACATTTATAAGTAAGCTTGGAGTGATTTCTCTATCATTGATATGCCTTTTGATGTATTTGACCTCCCTTATAAAGAAAATATTTGAGTCCTCCTTGTTATGTTCCACCTATTATGACTAATTTCTGCTGTTTGAGTTCATCATCCACACTGCTTATTCAAAAGCTTGGGTGTTTTGGCAGCAAAATCTGAACTATCTTTGCAAGTTCAAATCTTGGCCACCAACCCAGGAGCCTAAACTATGTGGGATTCTGTGCAATGTTAAGTTTTCAAAAGGTACAAGACTGCAGAAGGACTCAGTTTTTCTTCCCCTCACAACTTTTTGGAGGGTCTGATAACCACTTCTCAACTTTCACTCTTTAGTTTAGACATATCTCCAGCTGCTGTACTTGTGAAACAGTGCAAGTTAGGAGGATACTGTGAAATTTTATTTAGAACATAGTCTTTCAATACTCAGGTGCTTGTACACACCATATCAGCCTCTACTCATTCAGGTTTTTACAAATACTAATCTTTCTAATCTTTCTACTCAGTCTTTGGTTCCAGCCCATCGACACCTACTCTTCTTCCTTTATTTGAACATCATCTACTTATGCGACCACATACATTTTCCCATTCTGTTAAAGATTACAATGTATGGAAAACAAAATCTCATTTCAGTGTAAGAAATGTGAGACAATCAAGAGTCAAACGCTCTCCTTATGTGCAGAGATTCTGAAGGGAGGAAAGTCTTGTTTTGAGAGAACAATATGCTCATTGGGCAAGATTTGGCTTTATCTGCTTGTGTAGCTTCATTACAAAATCAAAGAAGTGCTATGCTTACCTTTTAAATGTTTATTTAAAAGGGTAATAAGAGTCTTCCATAAATAATCACTTTTATTCCCTTGAAGCTCACCATCAAATATAGTTTTGGAAAAAAATTACCATGAAAATAAAATCTCAAAGTAAAATTTCTTTTTAATATTAGTTTTCAATTTTCTCCAATCAGATTTAACTTTAATAGTTATATATGGATTGAGCACATGGTGCTAGAATTCTGCAGAGACAGCTACTGGTTCTCTAATCACTACTTATTCTGATTTTCAGCAGGAATTTGATCCAAGTCACTTAAGGGTGTATTGTTTTCTCTGCTGTACTCAGTTCTGCAAGTACAGTTTCCCTCACTCCATTGGTAACAATGAAGCATGTGAAAGGAAAGGCCTGTGGAATAGAAGAGATTTCATTAATCATGAATCATTACATTTGTCAGTTGGCAGAGGGAGACTTCCTCATTTATCCCTTGAATGAAATTAGGTCTGGCCTAGCTGCAGTTAGAAATTCTAAATTACCTTGGCATCTCTCTGTTGCTGTTTATATGTGCACCATAAAATGGCAGATGGCATTATATTAATAGCAGATGAGCTGAGCCTTTCAAGATATTTTTTTCTGAGATTTGGGTTCTTTGAATTTGAAATGACACCTACCCACATAATTTTGTGGTGCTTCTGCATCATTTTCTTATTTAAAAAAAATAATAAATGCTTGATGTGGTTTTAACTGCACCTGCCACTCTCCTCCCAAATCTGAGATGGCTAACAAAGTACATCATAAAGATGAAGCTTGAGGAATTCATAGTTCTTACCTCCTGAATACTTTCTTTTCTTTCTGGAGGTAGCTGACTATGAAGAAACTGACTCGATACATGAATTCTGATTTTTGTTGTAGGTCTAAGTTTAAACACTACCTTGGCCAAAGCACTGCAAAATATTGCTGATATTTCCAGGTTGTTCTCTTTGGGAAATCTGAATGTCAACCAAAATAAACAAATGTGGGGAATCTTATATCCATAATATTTGTCATCTGTCTTGCTACATACGCACACAGCAGACACCTCTAAAGGAGCAGGCCATGCATACAAAAAACACAAAATGCATTAGTTTTGAGTGACAACCACTTAGGATTTACTCACTGGAGAGATGACTACTAGTCACAAATAGTTACACCCTTTAGATCAAGTCAAACCTGTCCCTGTGATAGCCACATTAAATACTGAGGAAGACAAATGCCCCCTCCCACAGACAAGTTATTGGCACTAGAAGTTGTAACATCCTTTTTTTCACAGCTTATATTTGGAATGATGTTGATGGGAAATCTTACTGCTCCTTAGACCTACTCTGCATGTTCTTAATTCTACCTATATCTGGGAGGGCTCTGCGTTGCATGAGTGAGAAAATGATTTTTTGGTCAACTTTTTCAAATTTCCCGTTTCATTCTGCTTTGAAGAGTGAAGAGGAAGTTCTGCAAATATCTTTTTATTTTCTCTTGCTATTCCTGTAGCAGCTCAGATAGAACTTGTCTGTTCCAGGATTCAAAAAATCAGTAATTATCTCTCTTTGAGCTGAAGTGCTCTGTGCTATTCAAAGTCCTGTAAAGCAAAAAACCGCAATACTTAAGAGAAATTTATGAAGAAATTATTGAAAAGGGATGAACTTGAAAAGAAAAATAATTATAGTGTTTGGTCCAGCATATTAGAGCATATTAAGTGTGTGTATTAATAAGGCAGATGGAGTCAGGGCAAAATACATGGAAAACTTTGCTGTTGCATTTGATTGAGTCAAAACTGAGCATGCAAAGTAACCAGAGCATATTGTAAAAGCTGTTTCCATTTCTGGTAGTACTTCCTAAAGATAGAAGGCTTTTAAAATCAGTGGATTCAAACACTACTAGGCCTTTATTGCACTGGACAAGAGCAAACCACTTTTATTTATCATTAAATAGGAAAAAGACCCCCAACACTAATCACATTTCAGCATGTTGCCATGAGATTAGTTCCATAAAACTTTTGTCTTCATTATCAGTATTGTTTTTCTAGGTTTTTCTTTCACAGAAAGAGGGAGACCAGCACTCTCTGGAAAGTTTTGGATAATAAGACAAATTAAGCAACTCTTTAGGAATTCGTATGAAATTTTCTTGTCTATTGGAAATCTCACATCAGTGAAAGAATAGCCTTGACTGTGCTGATCTTCTCTTCTAATATTGCTGATTAACTAGTGTTATATTACTGTTTTTCTTTTTTTGTCATCATCATCATTTCATTTTCCTATTGTGGATGCAATCTATTCCTATTAAGCGACCCATTATTTTGAATTAATATTTTATTGTATACACACTGCTTTCATGGCTACCAAACCCATAAGGGAGCATCCTATATCCTAAAGTGCTTTAAACCATTGATTTTTTCGGGTCATTAACAAACTAATAAGCAGACTATTTAACATTGATGCTAAATGTGGATTGTCAATGACAGCAGCCAGTGGTGTCCTGCTGACAAGTGATAATGTCATTTCAACATATCCTCAGAGCATGGTAATTACTGCTGTACTCATGAATGTATATGGCTTGATGTTTACCTGATTTGAATATGAAAGGCTTCCTGAAAACTTCATACGTGCTCTCTGCATGCTGAATGCACTGGATGAAGCCAATTTGGCCTAACAATGTGCAGAAAACAATTAAGTCAGATGCCACCGACCTGAGGCCTTCCATTGTGGTCTCCATACAGCACCAGCAAATCACTCAAGGCAGAATTGGTCGGCATTGTTAAAATGTTGCTCTGGATTCTCTGCCTCAAAGATTTAATTGATATTGAGCAGGATTGGCAAAAGAAATTAGACAGTACATAGATTGCAAAGTGACCAGTAACCCTTGATGTTATTTCCCCTCACACTCTATAGAAGCATCCTCCACATGACTGATGGTCAAAAATTTGTGTTTTTAAAAAATAATTTCAAAATATGCACATGAAGGTCAGCATTTGTCATTTTGGTGCTAGATAATTTCTAGTTCTGTACCAGTGTTGGCTCTGTTGTAACAAAAAAAATATTTCAAATGGTTTATAGAAAAGGACAGAAAAAACAGACATCTGGCAAATCTGCATTCAGATATTTGCAGAGATAGGGATTGGGTGGACTCTGAGGCCTTGGGATCTGAAGGAATGAAACATGGATGCAGTAGGGCTGTAAGACTCTACTTTTTTATCATTTTGGATTTATTTTTGCATCATTAAGGAGTGTTAGAATTTCTTGTAGCCTCTCCATGGCAGCTATTAGAAATACTTCAAGCAGACAAATGCAATTTTTACTATCTACGCTCGATTTCTGATGAGGACCTGATGGAGATGCAATCAAAACATTTCATCCAAAATATATGTGACTGAGGTAAAGATAAAAGCCCCAAAATACTCAAAGCTTTTCCAATGCTGAAATAATCAGACCTTTCCTAAACAAACAAGGAAACAGCAGAAATTAAATCAATTACAGTTCCGTATCCTATTTTTGCCTCACCAGGAAAAAAAAAAAAGGCCTGAGGAAGCAGATTAAAATCTAGTAAACATCAATTTATTTTTTAATTGCATTCAGAAAGGATGCCTTAGAAACAGATCTAATTTGCTTCCTTGGAAAGCTGTTCAAACCTCATTACCTAGTGGTTATATACCTTCTTTTAATTTCTGTTTTGAGTAGGCTCATGACATCCTTTGTTCTTGTGTTGGCTTTGTCCTCTTACACCCTGGCTTTATGCTCCTTACATTGCTCTTATTATATTTAGAGAAAGCAGTGCCATTCCCTGTCAGCTTTTCACAAAGCTGAACAAACCAGCTCATTTCACCTCTTCACATAAAAATTGCCGTAGCCTTTTCGTTCAGCCTTTACCCTCCCTGTGCATGGCTGGCCGTGATTTATCTCTCACTGGGTCCCTAGGATTGCTTTCAATTCCTCCTCAGACATGTCACGCTCATGGTTCACGATGTCATGTGATTGAGGAGCATGCAAAGGCTTGTCTTCGTTGTTTTGTGTTGATGGCCAAATTTGTTGGTCCCCAAAGGCACAACCCTTCACTTTGTTTTATGCAGTTTCTTTAGTCTGTTCCTCAAGACCACGCAGTGCTTCCTGCAGGCCCCTGGCAGATAGCATTTCCAAATGTGGGGATGCTGGCATGCCCTTGGTTAACGTGTTATTAATGATGCCAGCAAAATTTGTCCCTGGATTGCTCCGTGAGGAGCTGCAGCACTCAGCTCTCTCCAGCCAGTAGCTCTTCCCTTTAATGTTATGG
Source organism: Rhipidura dahli (assembly GCA_013399225.1). Lineage (NCBI taxonomy): Eukaryota > Metazoa > Chordata > Aves > Passeriformes > Rhipiduridae > Rhipidura > Rhipidura dahli. The sequence continues at coordinate 92,815 of VXAC01005701.1, forward strand.
GGGGCACAATCCTCCTCCTGTTCTCTAACATTTCAGCCTCACCAGTAACTTTGATATGCCAATAAGTCAAGATGCTTTGCTAAATCCCAATAGAGGATCCCTTTGTTCTCTGTTCCTTCTGGGAAGCCAGGTATGCTATGAAAGAAAACATACAAGGTCAGTTAGGATCAAACTCTTTCTTTTAAATTTGGCTGTACTCTACCCTTTCTCCTTCAGGGCCTGAGCCAGAGTTTTATGTGTTATTAAACTTCAGTCATCAAAGCATTTCCATTCCAAAGTTACTGCATTTGCAAATTTCTAATTACAGGCAACCCCATGCATTGTAATAGATTACTTAAACATCCTTGCTACTGTACACACAACTTCATATGCAGCTTGTTCCAATCTTCTGGACTGGATATTTTCCAGTCCCTCTGGCTCTCATTGAGAAATGTTGTTACCAGTTTGTATCTCCACAGCTCTTTTTCCTCTTGATATTCTGCTTTATGCAGTCTGGCACTGATGCTGGCTCTTCTCGCTTTATTGTTCCATGTCTTGATGTCCAAGGCAGATTTGTGTGTATGTGGAACTACTTTCTTCCATCCTGTGTAGGGTCTCAGTTTGTTCCCGGCATTCTTGTCAAGATTTGCAATCTTTCCCATCTTTCCCCAGCCCTCACTTTACAAATTCCTCATAATTGCAGCATCTTTCCCCAAAGAGAATGAAATCTTCCCAGAGATGCATGTACCTCAACTGCTTCAGCTTGGATTCAGCTGGATTCAGACCTTGGTTAATTTTTAGTCTCTTTTCAAGACAAGGCCAACAAACTTAATTCTGATCCTTTTTCTATTTAGGAGTAACTAATTTGCAACAGCTTCATTCAGGGTTATTCTATAAACCCTTAGAGGAAGTGCTCATCTACTTGTCAAGACGAGATACCATCTCTTCACACTTCTTTTTGGCAGAATGTTTCCCAGCTGAGCTCTGCCTTTGTGGGCACGCATCTAGGGGAGCTGAACATTTCCTTTTGTGAGGCAGAACTTGGTGCTGTTCCTCACTGCCACAGCCTGTCCATATCCAAACCTGGCTCTGACACAATCTATTCCAGGTCTACCACAATGAAACCACCATTATCAAAGTGTCCTTAATTTAAATGGATGTGCTAAACAAGAATGAGCTTTATTTTAATTTTTTTTTCCTTCTTAATTTTTCTGGACCTCATTTTAATTTTCTATAATTCTATTTGACCTAACTATGTATGCCTCTCAGCAGTGTTCTGAATTGCAGGTGATATTTTTCTGTTCTAGATCACTTCCTCCTCAGAAAAACACAAAAAGGTTTTAATTTTCTTTTTCTTTTTTCTCTTTTCAATTTCATACAATATTTGTTGCTGCCAAAACAAAATATTGTGAAAAGAGGAGTTATAATTTTTTCCCCCCTCCTCCCCTTCCTCACTCAGCCCTCAAGTCTGGGCTCTAAGGAAAGAAAATGCTTCTTTGTACTCTGTTTTTAGGTGGATGTGTAGCCCATTATAATCTGATCCTGTATGATCAGCCCATCTTCTGAGATACTCTGTTTATTCCAGATGTCAGCTAATATTTTGTCCTGGCTCTTGCTTATGTCTCTGTCATTCTTCCCAATATAACAAGGCCAATCACATATTTAAATACCAAATCTGCTGAGAGGAACATCTCCCGCAGTGGGATGTTCTGGCACACTCCAATTATTTAAACAGAACTGTAAAGGCCTCTTTCCTCTCAAAAACTGTTTAGTGAATCCAGATAATTAGGGACTGGTCTTTTTTTTTATTAATTTTTATTAAGTAATGGAAAAAGTGGCACTGAAAAAGCCTGAAAGTCTAAGATGTGATTTCCATATGCAAGTGAGGGGCGAGATGGAAGGAATGGACAAAAAAAAAAAAAAAAGAAAGAAAATTGTAAGAACAGTGCAGCAAAGTTTGTTCATGAACGTTTGTTTAAACACTGAGAAATGCCCGAATTCCAGGCATCATTATTACAGGCCCATTTTCCAGATACTGATCTTAAGAGCTTACTTTTGGGGGCAGGAGGGAAAAAAAAAAAAAGAAAAAAAAATCTCCTAAGGTTCTATCCGGCAAATAGTTTTATAATCCTGTTCCCGGTGAAACACAGATGGCCTTTCAGCAGCAATCCAGATGCTCCTGCAGGAAGCTTGGGCTCTCTGTGGAGCCATTTGGAGGGTATCCGTGGGTGCTGCTGCCTTGTAACAATGCAGCATTTCTTCTCTGAAAGATGAGCTGAAAAGAGAAGGAATAAATTCCTGTATCAACGGGGAATTAACTTCTGACATGGTCAGTAAATTCTGTTTACACCTGGAGCAGTGGTTGGGACCACCTATGCAAAAGTAGGATGATACACGTGGATTTTGGGATAAAACCTTTGGTGTTGCAGGTATTCAGCAGCCAAAATAACGCATTAAATCATGGAATTTAGCCTGATAATGTATCAGTTTGCATGGAATATGGAGCAGAATGCTGCACAAAAGGCATCGGTTTATACTAAATATAGTAAGTTACAGTCTATTGAAGAAAGCAGTGCTTAAATTTACAACATGGATAGCTCAAGGCATCTCTTGGAAAACACACATAGAAAATATGCTCATCTTGTCCTGGATACTGAAAGACAGAAGGAAGTAAAAGGAGTAAAAGAGCAAAGTAGACAGATAATAGAATTCAGTATCATTGCTTCAATGAGACTACTAATAAGCATGAAATTGAACATCTGCTTAAGTGCATGTCTGGGTTATAGCAGAAAGATAACTCTCATAATTGTACCCTGATATTTCCATAGCAGAGATGTGAGTGGATGATAACCAGCATAATGCAAATATAAATGTTATACTCTGGAAGGAGCTGTACAATTATTTTACCCATGATTGATAGGAATGAAAAAAAAAAAAAACAACAGAACTAAAGATCCTGTAGTTTACTTTTATTTGAAGAAAATCCTTTGAATATACAAAATATTTGGAGAAAATATTATCATGAGCTAAACACTAAAAATTTGCTGTCAGAAAAATCTTTTCTCGTTCCATAGCAACTTGTGGTGGTGGATGGTCTCTGAGTGTTTTTTTTTCCGTGAAAGAAATCTTATGCTGCCAGTTTAGTGTCCATGCTGTAGAAAATGTGTTCTACAACAAAATAAAGAAATAATAATGATAACACAGCCAAATATGGTACCAGGTGACTGTTTTTACAAGCATAAATTAAATAAACTTCCACAACAAATCTTTCAGATGAAACAAGGTGTCAGCTTAGATTCTGTTGCTCAGATGGGAAAGACCTGAACTGAAAACCAAAATGCTCTGGCAGAAAGAGAGTTTGTGCATGGGAGAATGAAATGTCAGTGATGTAAAGCAACTCTGTAGGTAGATTTAAATCATTTTTTTCTATTTCAAATGCTGGTTTTGTATTAATCTAGAGAGATTGTGATGCTTTATAACTTGAATTTCAGGTCCTGAGCTTCACATAAGTGAAATGTTCCTTACCTTTCTGGAACAACTTTGCTTGAAATTCCTTAGACTTTGTGACTACTCCCAGTAGATAACGCAAGATTGGGTCTTTTATTTGTTTTCTCCCAGTAAAATGCTGCTAAAAAGGGCTGTGGCTTTGTGAGACCTCATTGTCATTCTGCCACGTATTGCTTTGGGGCAGCTGCTCTATTATAAGCCCACATAGTTATGAGTGAGAGACTGCAAATTTATTCTTCTAAGGAAGATGCATTATTTCTGACAGATACAATTAATAATTCTGGCTTTTTAGATGGGTTTTTTTTTGTCTGTCTGGTTTGGGGGGGTGTTTCTTTGGGGGAGAGGGGTTATTTTGTTTGTTTCAGTTGAAAGGGTGTTAAGATATATTAAAATATTGTGTATTTTAAAATGGAGGATACATGAGTTTAGATATGCCCTCAAACTTCTCAGAATGCTATGGATCAATGTAGGACTGACACTTCAGTAAGAAAGCTTTTCTTAGTTAAAATATCCAAATTAATCAAAACTAGTGGTCTGGCATTGTTCTTAAGAATAGACCATCTTCAATATACTTTTCTCCTCTAATTTTTACTTTTTAATAAAATTATTCAAATATGTTATTTGATGGAGAAGTAATCATTGGACTCAATCAAAAAGAAAAGCTATACTGTACAAATTAACATGCTGTGTTTGGGAAAGTAATGTCTGCTAAATAACTGTCTATAGGACACAATAGAAGTGAATATTTCATTCACTTAATGCAAATAGAATTTTAGTTTGCATAGAAAAGTAACTTAATCTCTGTTTACCACAGATCTTGGTTATTAATACATTAAATGGATATTCAAGGTCATTCCAGGTAAAAACTTTTGTAAAATTCAGAAGCTTGTACTTAAAAAAAATTGCTTCGAAAACTGAGTTGTCTCATTTTTTGAGAGCAATAAACTCCAGAAATACAGGGTTAGGATCACCTGAGCTGAGTTTATTGTAGTGTGGAAATAAATTCTTATATATTTTAATGCTTTTGCCATCAGAATAATTTTTTGGCTCTTCTCTGGATATTCCTGACCTTTATCCCAAACCCAATAGCTTCTTTATCTCCCCCTGGTGGGAATACCCTCAGGACATGGAACAAAATGTGTTAAATTGTATCCAGAGAGACTCTTTTCATGGTGACCATCCTTTGTAAACGCAGCCTCTGATTTTACAACATCAGTTAAAGGAGAACCCCAGATGCTCTCTGACCCTCTTAGGTGGCTTATGGGGTTTTAATAGGACAGCTGAGAATTAACTCCCCAGTAATCATCACAGGGACATTATGGAGTCAGAATCATGCAGGATTAGACCTTAGGTCACTCACTATTGCTAATATTTTCCCTTAAGTGTCAGAGAAGGGATAGGAATAACACTTGGGCCTATTCAGAGAGAGGGCTGCATCTGTCCTCAGAAAGCTCTTTGTCACCACTGTAATTAGCTCCTATAGCTGAATGTTCCTCCAAGCTGAACCCAGATCTCCCCAGGACTGTGATTTATTTATTTATCAGGGTTAAATCTAATGATTAGGTATCTGTGTCTTGTTGGCCCTGTCTGGGCACCAAGTGCCCACCAAAGCCACACTATCACTTCCCTCCTCAGGCTGGGCAGTGGGAGAAAATATCACAAAAGGCTTGTGGATCCTGTATAAGGACCATGAGAGATCACTCACCAGCTGCCATCTTGGGCAAAACAGGCCTGGTTTGGGGAAATGAGTTAATTTTTTACCAATCAAAGCAGAGTAAGGCAACAAGAAACAGAATCTTATAAACGTCTTCTGTCCACTCCTCACTCCATGGGCTGAGGAGTGAGAAATCTCACAATGAAATCTTGATCTTCCCTTTACTGTTTATCAAATTTGCCTTTGTAGCTTTATAAATGGAAAAATATTCAGGTTTTCTCACAGCTGACTGAAATTCATGTGCAGAAATGGGGCCCTCTGATGCAGCTGAGCTGGTTTGCTTGATCTCTGCTTCTGTCCTGAAGTTACTGAGATTAGCAGTGTTTAGAAGAGATGTATGTTACAAATTTATCTCACTACTATGACAACAGATTTTGGTGTGGCTTTACAAAGCCACTTAAAGGATTTGCAAGTCCTTTTTGCAGTAAAACTTGTCTTTGCCTAGGCTTTCAACTAGAAAAGCAGAAGCACACCATGTTCTGTTTTCCACAGGTCATTTTCTTCTAGATTAGACAGCCATGTAATTCAGTCTGTGTGGTTTACCTTGGAGTGCTCAAATGTCCTAAAAGTTCCTAAGAGCAGCCATTTTTCAAGGGACATGGATCAAATCTGTATCAGCCTTGTGGTCCAAAAACTTCCTTGGATTGCTGGAGAGGGAAAGGGAGAAGGGGATGAAGAAACAACTTTAGGGCCATTCGGAGCCTTCCTTAAGTGAAGCTCTGACTCTGCAGTCTCTCTACATTTAGGGATATGTATTGTGTGGAATTAACATCTCCTAAACTCAGTATTTACAAAGATCTTCTCATGATCCTATTTGTAATAAATTGCATTCCTCCTTCTTATTCCTTCCCTCCCCATTCAAAGTACGAGTTGAAGTGAGGTTCAGTAATTCAGGTTTAAAATAAAGAAAGAACACAATTGGGACTACAGACAGTGTCTCGACACTGCTCAGGTAAATATGGGTGGTCTGGAGGTAGACCAAGGACTTTCTGATATGATCTGAAGTGTGAAAGAAGGAGAATTCAGAACCAGAAAGGCTCTACTTCTGGTTTTGCCCTTTGGAAAAGGTCATTGATCTCATGATGGTCTAAAAGGCATTAAAATTATTCTGTTGAGCAAAAATCCTCTTAAAATGCACCCTAACTCACACTTTCTCAAGTGTATGGAATAGGGAATGGCATGGACAAAGCATGGCTAACCTTGCCCACATTTGGACAAAGTGAATTTTTATCTCTCACTGAGAGTTTATCAGCCTACAACAACATCACAACGTGCGTGGAGATTATGAATTCACTCTTTTGAAATGCTTTGGATTTCCACAAACTTTAAAAGTCTCCTTTAGCCACTGTGTTACAACACCACCATCTCCACCTTGTCTTTTTTTTTTTCCAACTAAACTTCTGCACGGCTTCTCAGGCAGTGTGCTTATTTAAATTTCCAGGGAAAATCTGCAGTCTTGTGTTCATGGATGTGTGGAAAACATACATTTATCACAATCAGAGGAGAGAGAGGAGGAAGGGAGGATATTGTCACTTTATTTTTTCTTCACCATTAACCTCTTAAGTCTTTAGTAAATTGACTGTCCTTTAATCACGTCCTTAGCAACCCCTGATGAGCTATTAATTGTATGTGCACTTGATCACTTGCAAAATGCCCCTGTATTCTTTTAGCTCCCCTTCTCTCAGATTATAGCAGCAAGAATTTATCTGGAAATACTTTATTTTTTTACTAGCTCTCATTAAAACTCCAAAGGTCGTATCCCTAGACCAATATGAAGTTGATTTTTCCACTCAGTCAAGTTAACTTCACTTAATTTAGCACGTGGACTCCCAAAGATGACAATTTGTCCCATTTCCTGTCTATTCTTTTTGTTCTCCAGAAGTTTTTGTTTTTCTTCTGAAAACAGAAATAAATTAAGACCATATCTGGCACAGATTTATGGTTTTGTTCTTCTTCTTCGAATCTTCATACTCTATGGATTTTTTTTTTTTTTNGGGTCCACTTTTTTTATTGACAATTTAATAATGCCCAGAGAAAAACTTCTGTCAATTTCCATGGTCAATCACAACCAGTATTGTACTACTACAATATTTAATTGCTATTTCCCCTTTTTACTTCTTCAGGCTGAGCTAAAGTGGAACAAACCCAGCTTACCCTTTCTTTGAGCAGCACCTGTACTGCATTTTCAATGCTGTAGAAAACAATGCTTTTTTATTATTTTCATTTTTTTATAAATCTTCTACCTTGCTAAATATATTACTTTACAAAGACTAAAGACTTTTAGACTTTTTTCTAGGATTAATTAATCCAGAGCTTTTTCAGTAGAGAAATTGGTGGTATGTGTAAAAGGAGGCCTGCCTGTGGTGCTGGTACTTGTGTTGTTCTATTTTCTAGATTGTCATGGAAAAACTACAGAAGAAGCAAAAGGAAAACCATGCTGATTTACTGAAAGACAGCCAGAAAAAGGTTTGAGATGAAAATTCATTTGATCTGCATCAAAAACCTGTCTGGATGAAAAGGATGTACTTTGTATGCCACGGGTAAGTTCCTTGTAGGATGTATTATTGCCTCCTGGGCCCATCAAATTGAATTAACACTCAGGGATCTGGTGAAAAATGGGGCTTGGATCAATTGTTCTGGGGATGGCTGTAGGAAAACTGATGTACATTCCACCTACCTCCCAAAAAATCAATGAGACATAGCTGACTGTGTGTATGTGTTGCCATCAAAGCGGCTGAAATTCAGATTCATGTTCAGTGTGCACAGAGGAATCAGCACCTCCAGGACAATAACTGCTATTTTTAGCCAAGATTTGTTGTTTGCATACCTGCTTCAGCCATGCAAACAGATCACCTGCTGCACAGTGTCCTCTCAAAAGTAAATTGATAAAAAATTTGAAAATTTAATAATTAGGAGTTTGTGTGAGTGATATCCCACAAGTTTGGGCAGGAAGCTCATTCTCACAAGTTCCATTTCTCATACCCCAAGCTCTAAAATAGTCTGGAAACCTCTCAAGACATGAGAAAGGGAGAAATGAAGCAATACCATGAGACACGATTTGCAAAGTTGCAAATGCTTAAAAATTGAAAGTCAGATACATCCATAACTTCAGTGAAACTCTCTATATCGATATTATTTAACATTGCAGCCTCAAATGCTAAATAATTGTTTATAAAACCTGGTGAAAAAACCCCAAACCAAACCATCCCATCATCCTATATATGAGAAATGCTTTCTTCAAAATCTGTGCATAAACAAGATATTTGCCATAATTTAGAGGGACAGGAAAAAGTATTCCATAAAAAGAGATTCCTCTTAAAGTAAAGTAGGCTGGGAATTTCCTAATTTTTTAATCTTCCTATAAGTTGCAGAGATGAATATTCTCTCCCTTCATCAGAAAAGTTTTTCTCCTTGTTCAGTTTTCTCAGCAAAGTCTTGTACAGAGATATATTTTTGATATGAAGTTACACGCTTACATTTAAGGGGTAAGCATTCAAAAATTTTGTACTATAGAAATCTGGGAACTGAAATCACTGGAGCAGACCTGGCATAATTCTTAAAAGTAAAGGAGTTCCTGCAGCTTGGTTTTGTAGGAGGAAGAATCTCTTATTAGCCAATTAAGCAAATGACTGATATTGAATACAGAAGGAACAAGATCTCCTTTTTCACTGCTGAGGGAAATGCTTTATCACCCAATTGATTGTGGCTGAACGGATGAGATTGTGCATTGAGCAACTGCAAAAAGGAGGAAAGATGATTACACCACTTGAACCAGGCTCCATTTGCAAAAATCAATTCTACCACGAGAAAAAAAAAAATATTTGTTGCTTTTTATCCTGGTGAAGGATTGATGCTTAATATTGCAGAAAGCACCCAGCCCCTGGCTGGCACTCAGAAAATATTCTGCATTTGCTTAAGCTGTTGTGCCATTACAGTATTGCATGTAAACAGAAACAAATGATGCACACTAATTTCTTAGAGGCGAGAAATTATAACAAGGGGTGATGATTACTCTGCTAATGTGTATTTATTTATTAGCCATGTCAGAATGTACTCACAAGTGATATCAACAGGTAAAAATATTTTGTGTACCTACAAATGCAAGGCCGCTAAACCAGGCAGTACATCTCCCTGTTTAAGCTGGTTTTGGAGTCTACAATTAGAAAACTTTGCTCAGTTATACAACTTGTGCAGTAAATGCAAGGTAACTTAAATATATTTTTGTTGTAGTTGAGAGGTAGGGTGTTAAAATCATCTTGCATGATGATTGAAAAGTCAGTTAATTAGGGTAGTCTGAACTCCTGTGCTTTGAAACCACTTGTTACTGACTAAATCAGCACTAAAGTGTAATCAAATCAAAATTTTCAAGCCACACCATGCTATCAGGCGACCAATCACTGCAGATAGCGCAGGACCCTTCTCTGTGCTTTTGCTCATTCAGGTGTCAGAGAGCCAGAAGGGTAATCACACCTTTTCAGTCTCTTCAAAACAAGCAAACAAAACCCTCTCAGGCAGCAAACACAGAGCATTTACCCTCCTTTCCGGCTGAACACTAAGCAGTATCTTCTTCACAGATTTCTTGAAACAGGGGGGGAGTTTCTGGTGTGTTAAAAGGCAGTAGAAGAGACAGACCCAGCCTTGGACTGGCTCACCTTTTTCCCTTCCAAATAGCTTTGATTCACCTCTAACCTCACCCAGAACTCATGAGTGTGGATATCTCTAAGCTCTCGTCCTCCAGATGTAACAGCCACCCTGGGTTGTCCATCCCTGCTTCCCAAAAATAAAACCTATTCTTGTTTCCTAAGTATCAGAGATAACTCTCCCTTCTCCCACCTCTGGAGCTTAGAGTAACAGATAGAAGAGACAGAAAACCAAATGGGATAAAGAGAAAGGCCAGGAACACCTGGGGTGAGAAGATTTTTTATTTCTTGTAGGGGAAATCTGCTAACAGAGTCAATAAATATAATAGTGGTTTTCTACTGTGGGCAAGTTAAATGTGTTTAGTTCTGAAGCACTTTACAGTCATGTGTGTTTAGTGTATTTGAACTGGAAAGTGCTATTATACTTGGCCAGAATATAAAAGTAAATTTGAATTTTTTTAATCCCGTAAAACAGCTTGAGCTATTAATACTGGTCTTTATGGACCCCAGCAGAGGCGTGGAAATCTCATCAGGAATGTAAATGTCAGGTAGGACACTTAAAAACCTCATTATGGAGAAGTACCCAAGTACCAGAAGTGACATAAATTACTGCCCAACCCAAGTATTGCAGAAGAGAAATCCTGCAGATCTTTATTATGTGGTTTGATTGGAAGGACAATTACTACCAGCTTTATCTTGATATAATGAAGATTAAATGTACATTTAACTAGATTTGTGCTTAAACTGACTGACTAAAAAGAAAGTAAGGTAGAGAAAGGTAATAAGTTTCTTTAAATATTGAATAAATATCTTAGGGCAATAAAACGTTTTTGTAGGAGTTTTGTGTACTTTAATGTTTTATCTGTTAACAGCAATTCTTCAGATTGACATGTGGTATAAAATTACATAGATATGTCTATTTCAGATCTGAAATGTAGGTTACTCAGCAATAATTCATTTCCTAATATAAAGTTAGCTATTCATTCTGTTGGCCTCTGTATTTTTGGTCGCCCAATACTTCCCTTGACTTTGTGATGGAGAAGATGGGCTCTACCTGGCAAGAGCATGAACCACTGTCAGGTGAGAGTCACAATGTCTTGTCACTGAGCAGAGAGCTGGGCTGAGACCATCACCCACCCTTAAGTGATTTCAAAGCCAAATCTGAAGAAATTAGCTGTTGGTGTTGGAAGATGAACACTCATGACCTGCTGTTGTAGTGATGGAGCTTGGATGGTTTGGCAGGAGGAAGGATAAAATTAGGAATTCAAGCAGGGTATGAATTCAACACAGACAAAACTGCTTTTGACTGCTCTGTACCTTTCAGCTGCCTCCGTGCTCTCTTTCTCTCTTTTCACACCTTTCCCCATTACCAAGGAATCTTTGGAGTACAGTAGGATTGGCTCTTTGCTTTGACGTAAACAAAATGAAACTGTACTGCTTTCAGGTGATCAGTTTTGATTATTTTGGTTTCTCTTTATTTAAAACACACACGGAACTCTGATCATGTCAGAGTCTCATCATAATACGGGGCTTAATTTACTCCACCATATCAAGATTAGCCAGAAGGTGATAAGGAAGAACCTACCCAGGTTCAAGATTTCTGGCTAACAAAGGCAAAAATATCCAGGAAGAATCCTTGCACCTTCAGCATCTGAGCTACTCTGTACAATTTATGGCATGCATTTATTTCTTGTTTTTGAGTCAGTGACAGAAAATTGGTCCAAACAAGGCATAGTGGGTATGTTTGGTGGGGGTTTTTGTGGGTTTTTTGTGTTTGTTTCTTTTTGTGTGAGTATATGTTGTTTTTTGGGTTGGTTTTTTTTTTTTTTTTTTTTTTTTTTTTAGGAGAGAAAGCAGAATCAGCCAGCGATGTAAGAAATTAAGGTACTGGGTTGAGTTTGTTATACCCATAAAGCATAAATTAGTCTGGATTTAGCTTTAAATCTCCATTGGATTTGCTCATTCACTGCTGTCCATATAAACCCATCACATTGTTTAGCACACTTAGGCTTGATTGTTTAAACAGTCTGGACTGAAATGGCATTAATTAGCTATGTCATGCTATTATTCATTGTCCATAAACTTGCTGTTACCATTCAGATCATGCTTGGATTTACTGGCAGAGCAGAACTTGGAAAAGCATAGCAGGCAGTAGACTTTGTAAAGCTGTTTTATTTTTTTGCTTATTTTGTTTTCTGAGGAAGGACATAGTGCAATGTTAGGAAAAGATCTTTAACCCTATAATGGAGAGAGAGATGGAGATGGGACCTAGTTTTACCTATTTTTGTTAATACTTGGCTTCACAATCAGGAAGCATTTATATTTTTCCTTGTTCAATAATCCATATTAAAATTTCAAAATTGACTGTCTGGGTGCACCGAGTTGGTCTTTGCCTTTTCCAAAGATCCCAATCCAGCAATTTACAGATGCAAGATTTATGGTCCTTCTGGCAGATGTTTTATTTGCCTTGCTTTTACATTCACTTTTCCTTTTTAGCACTTGTAATGAGCACATATACTCAGGCAACACAAAATAAATTAAGATTTAACCAGTTCATTTATAGCAACACAAAGTCAAATATAGAGGAACAAAAGTACCATGCTGACTGTGATTCAAGTTACTTTAGAAAAACCAAAGCTGAACAAAACCACTAGCATTTATATTTATTTACACAAACAAGTGCCTGTCTGTTTACAGTATGCTTTCTTTTTTTTTAAATTTAAATAAAAGGTAATTTTCTAGTTATAAAACCCAGGCATTATCAGATCCCTACCCTCATCTAATGGCAATATCTCTTTGTGCTTGGATGGAGCACCAGCTTGCTCCTTTGGTGTAAGCAATTACTGTCATGAGCCATAAATCTGCCTTGTGAAGTGACAGCTTAAGCTCAGGATCCTTAATACTCTCTTAGAATAATGGTTGCTTAACATAAAACTTGGAGCATTACCCATGTGGCTCAAAAAGAAGGTTTCAAGTGAAAAAATTTGTTCTGCCTTCCAGATGAGTCTTTGGCATTGTGCTGCACGTAAACTGCTGTTAATTTCACTCAATACTGAAACTTCTACTGAGCTCATATCAGAAATTCATTTAAAGACACCAAGAAGACAGGAAAGAAGGAATGTCAGTAGTTTAATACTGTTTTCTCCTCTCTCACAATGTTTTTATATTAAAAAAAAAAAACCCAGTCAGCAATGGAGAGGCATAAAGGTAAAGAGTTAATTCCTCCTCTAAGAAATGAGCCTTCTGCATTTGCTGGCAAAGCTTTCTTGTGTTGATACAGTTACAGAATACAGTAATTTATGCTGGAATTCTCTAGTATTTCAGTGGAGGGGAGTACAAAATTTCAAAGTACCCCAATCAAAAATTAGCCACCACTGAGAAACTTCATCAGTCTTTATGCAGATGATGCAGTGAGGGCAGATGGAGTGTTTACTGCTCTTTTTTTTTGTCAGGACTCTGACATTATTGAGTCCTGAGGAAATTTCCAGCTGACTGGTTGTCATAGTTCTCAAATTCTAGTCCCAGTTTGTTTTTTGACTTTCTGATAAGCTTGGCAACCTTCACTGTCCTTCCCTAATCACAAAGGAGAAATATTGGCCTCTTGAGTAGCTGGTAGAATTAATGCTTGGTGATTTCACGATTAATGTAACCTTTATGCAGCAATTTCCACTGTTGTTCAATATCCACGATGAATCTCTTCACAGCAGCCATGAAATATTTCAGAGAAATTGTAACTTAGTGGAGAGCATGAGATACACATCTAATCAGAACTTTCTGAATGTAAATCATATTCATGCAATGTGGGCAGATTTTATTGGTAGGAGAAGTCAATAACACTAACGAGGGAAAATTCATTCTGTAGAACTTTTAGTTCTTTTAATGTGCCCAATTTTTGCTGGGTGCTCTTAGGCTGCCTTTTTAATTTAGATTTCCAGACACATCTAAACCACATCCTGGATGCAAACCCTACCGCAGCTATATGTAATTTTAAATCAGAAAAACCCCTCACAACCATAAAGTGCTACATGGAGATGCTTTTTTAAAAATTTCCTTTCAATACTATTGACATCCGAGTAAGTCTTAGCAAATGTGGTTTAGTCAATAATTCCTACTGGCATTACTGGTATAATTTAGGAGAGAGAGGAAGTATCCTACCTGACATAATAACTGTGTTAGGAAGGATGCTATTTGTCACACTGGGCTTTGCCTGCCTGCACAGCAGGAGATGAGAAGGCAGCTTGCCTGATTTGGGGATTTTTCATTTTTTCCTCTTTCTCTGGTTTTTCTAAATCTAGTTCTACTGAAGGCAGTGGAAACACTCTGCTCTTCACATAGTCTTCACTCATGTAACCTTGCCCAATTGTCTATTTTATTTCTGTATCTACAACTTATTTTCATTCAAGGATCCCAGAAAATATTGTAAAATTCCTAGAATTTGAACACACTTTTAAGGGAAATCCTCCAGCATCTCAAAATCCTTCAAAGCCTGTAATTACTATCTGAATTACATGAAGCAACATCTCAGAAGGAGATTTTTGAAAATCTGGATCAGGAAAAGGCTCAAAAATTGTAAGCTTGTGTAAAGGCTGATAACAAGAATATATTATATCCTCCTCTCCACATTCATCCCTGCTGGTTTGGTGTGGATTAGCTTCTCCAGGCTGACATATAAATCCACAGCTTCATCTCATGGAGCATTAATTTTTTTATGTCTCTAGGATAATTCAAAATTAGAATTCTGATCTTTGTGCTCAAAGTCTTTTCTCGCATTTGTGCTTTTAGATTCCAAATCAACCACACACACACAAAAAAAATCACCACAAATTTTGGCTTTGGTGAATCATCTTTGATGCTGGAATATAGGATGGGTGAGAGACACAATGGATGAGCTGCCACATTTCTACAGCTGAACGTCAGTAAGATGGAGAATTTCCTGCCTCAAGGTCTCAGCATAAGCTAAAAAAGAAATTTCCTTTAAAGTCACAGAAGAGTTGGAGCAGTATAAACAGTGAGGCTGCCAATTCATTGCTCTAGACTCCTGTCAGGAATCTGAGTGAGCTTGGTACTTGATTTTGACGTGCATGTTTATTTTACACCACAAGGTTTGCTTTTTCCAATCATACTTCTCCTCAGGGTTTATTTAGTTTTGCCAATACTAACAAAACTATTTGTGTGGTACCTGCTGAAATATTATTGAAGACATCTAGCAAGTCATTCTACACCCTCTTCTTAACGTATTTTTAACTCTACTGCATAAACAGTTAACTTCTTCCTGAAGTAACTCCCTTCCAAGTCCCAAGCCACTTAAGCAGTCCCTGATTATGTATTTGCTGGATGTCATTTGTTGAATTCTGTTTTCTCAACATTATTAGAGCAAAATGCTCTGGCTATCAGAACATAACAGTGGTGTTTCATGTACTGCAGTCATCCTACACTTGTCTGGGCCTTTCATCCTTCTGGCACTGCTTTTCCTTGTCAAAATATTGGTTGGTGGCAGCCATTTGCTAAATATTTCATATGGTGATTGCTATTTTGTGGTGGGTGTGTGGGTGGATTGATAATTGGTCACTGACTTTAATGTATTTGAGGACTCCTGAGATGGACAAGCAGGATGTTCTTTCAGTTTTACAAAGCAGAAAGATTAGTTCAGTGGAGAGCCTCTCTGCAGGCTCTTTCTGCTTTAGGGTGCTCTAAATTTACCAGATCTGAAAAGTAATCTCATTTTGAGCTTAATATTCTTAACAGTCTGTACTCTCTCTTCTTTCTTTTCTTCTGGCTATCACTGATCAGTGCTGAAAATTCCTGTAGACCCTTGTGTGCTTCAGTCGTTGCCACGACTGTTACTATGCATTGTGTTTTCCAGGGACAGATTTCACATGGGATTGGTGAATCAATGCTTTCTGCCAAATTTCATGAGTGTTTGGCAAAGTGACAGTATTAATTGAAAAAACCTGCTGGTAGTTCAAGTCTGTTTATGTAAACAGGGGGCACTTTTTGTTTCCAGCCATGTATTTCACAGTGGGATTTTAGTTCCTGGCCACTTGAAAGCTCTCATTCTGAATGTCAGGTAAGAACAGGAATATTCTTCCTTTCTTCAGGAAGAATATTATTCCCATTCCAGGTGAAAGCATTAATCTGAAACAGGCCAGCTGAAGTTATCCCCCTTCTCAAAAAAACTCCTTTTGATTTTTTTATTTCAAAGGAATCTCAGAGAAAGTAGAGTAGGCAAGTTTTCCCTTGAGATGAAATATTCGCAGGAATGAATGAAATAGGTGAGGAGACATGTAATTTTTCATCACCAGTCTTATAAAGGGATTTCCAAATCTTTGTATTTGCATTCCTGGATCATCTGCTTAGAGGACAAGTTAAGGTCTATAAAATATTTTAGGCTGAAGTGATTTATGAGCTGTATGATACCAAATTGTAGGTGAAATTCACTTGAGTGAGTGAAAATGAAGTCTACCTTTAAGCTGATGAACAGAATTCTATTCTGCTGTAAAGCTGTGCTGTTGTTTTTTTTTTTTTTTCTATTGGATAAAATATTTAAATTCAGGATTGAAAACATCAAAAGGCTGTTTATTGTGAGGAGCCCTGATCTTCACACAAGAATATTTAGCTGAGAGCCTGAATAAATACTGCTGTACCTCCTTTGCTGCAAGGGTGAATTCTCCTCTGTTAGGATCCGATGTGTTTGCTGGGACAGACGTGCAGCTCCAGTGTGGTGTTTCACAATCACAACTAGGATGAGCCCAGAACATCCTTTTTTTTTACCTGCTTTGGCTCTGATAACCCTCAGGCCTTGATGCTTGGACTCTGCCCTCCAGCTGAGTTGACTTTCTTGCAGTGAGCTGCAACATTTAGATCCAAGCCACCTGGTCAGAAGGTTTTAATATTTAGTACTGAAAAGCCATTTCTGGTTCAGGCCAGGCTTCTAATTTAAAGTAGCCCTGCTGGTTTCGATGAGACATGGAAAACACTGAAGTCCTGCATCAATCCAGTCAGTCCAGATATCAACAAGGAGGTTCCAGCCAGGACTCAGGATAATTAGGCCACATATTTATGTGGTGCTGGTTTGTTTTATTTTCTTTTCTCTTGCCACCTGACCTAAATGTCTTCAATTCATCCATGTGAGGACACGTGCTGCAGTCGTGCCGCTGACTGTGGTGTAGACATAGCCTGTGTCTCATTTTGCAAGGGAAATAGGCAAATTTTCCTGGCATAAATGGGATAAAAAAACTAATGGCTGCATCTACTTTTCTTCATTATCTTCATCATTTTGCTGCTGCTCTTAGGGAACATGTCAGCATCTCCATAAAAAATGTGTGCTGATAAACATTACGTTGTATTGCAAGTACACATCACACGTTCTGAGTGGGTTTTTTATGGTTTTGAGGTAGGTTGGGTTTTGCTTTGTTTTATTTTTGGGGTTTTTTGGGGGGTTTTTTGTTTGATTTTGGTTTTGGTTGGTTGGTTCTGGTTTGGTTTGGTATGGGTTTTTTGTTTTGGGTTGGTTTATTTTTTTTTTCCATGACTGCAGGATTTTTTCTGAGTGACATTATTCAATGATCCCTATCCTTGCCTTTTCCTAATTTTACTAATGGGCCTTTAGAAGTAAATCAATCTGCACAGATTTGTTTTGGATAAATATTGGGGATTTCTAGTAAAAAAAGCTATTGGTAGTGAACTCAGGTGCTCAAAAGGAAAGAAACACAGAGCTGGTATTTTGGCAATTTTATTTGATGGAACTAAATGTGAATATGAATTTTACTGAGACAAAAGGAAGACCACAAGGCTTGACTTGTTAGGATGAAATGCTTGTTTGTGGATAAATTTTCAAAAATTTGATCCTTTTTAATTAAGCTGCCACTTGGCAACTGAAAGGGGGGGAAATAGTTTGGACTAAACTGATTAAAAACATAGAAAGGGCTCTTACGGAATTTTCCGTGAATTTAAACCTCTTGATGTATTTGAGTCAAGTCATTATGTGCCACATTCACAATTTATACCAGCTGACTTTAAGGGTACTTCCTTAGTGTAATGCCAGTGAGAATTTTCCACTTACTGAAAACCTAATGAATGCAGAAGATTTAACAACCTTTGAATCCCTATTAATCTAAAACACAAAGAATCAAAAATAACAATGAAATTTTCACTTACAATGCAATTGATCATGTTAGTGATCCATATGGGCTAGAATCCTTATATCCTTTTTTGATATCTTGGAAAGAGTTAATGAAGAAAATGTGTATGTAATGTATTCCTTGCAGTTAGCAACCATTAGTTATTGCACATCTACTAAAATTCATCCTAAAAACAACAGCAAATTTATCTCAAATGAAATCTAGTTCTTCAATACATCAGTCATTCAGATGAGTTTTGCACGAGCTTGAATAAGATTTTGCTTTACAGAGGCCATGTGTCTTTTATGCAGTGCTAGTACTAAGTCGCTTTTCTTGTAAAATGTGAATGGATTCAGTTTTTGTCTTACCGCTGCCTCTAGTAATGAATTGTTTGTTAATGAGAGCAGTTGGAAGACTTCTCGAACTGAAATTTTTAAGATGGAAGTTGCCTTTTAACATTTTTAGATAAATGATCTGATTCTGGTCTCATACTTTTTACCATCGGTTGACTCCAGTGCTGCTGCTTTGGTTTTTATGCCATCCAAAGTGATGACTTGGCTCAGTGGGAAGCTGAAAGTTCAAATAATTAGCACTATCTGGACATTATGTGGGGATAAGTATTAATGTTTTTAATATTTATATCCAATTAATGAAACTCTATTAAGAACCACGATGATGGCAGGAGTAGCATTAGTCCCGTCATGTTGGATCTGCATCCAACTTTAAAGCCAAGTTTGAAATTAATTCCTGTCTGCAACTTTTTGGGCAGTCAGACAGAGTTAAGATGGTTGAATAAACCCACAGATGTCAGTAAGTAATGATAGCTTACCATAATTTCTAAAAAAAGCCCTAATATTGCCAAAAAGGAAAGTCATGTGCTGTGGGCACAGAAATGACAGAAATCAGTGTGCTCTTCTAAAAGCCTCTGAAGTTTCTGTTCAGCTCTCACACTACATCTCTATGAATATGTAACTGACTTTTTCATTAACATAAATGTTTATGTATTATAATGTCAAATGAGTGAAGGTTTCAGCACAAAAATTTTAAGCATTTTGGAAGGAGAGTGATTTAAAAAGGAGTGACAGAGATGGGAATCTCAGCCTCCAGTCTATGCTCCATTAATCTTAAGCAGTAAAATAATATAAATACAGTGACAAGGAGAGCCAGATTTGGATTTCTGTTCCACGAAGGAATATCAAGAGGCTTCCGTTGTTTTCTGCCATAAGCTAGGCTAAAAAGTTGAAAATTTTGAGTCTCAATTATGTTTGTAGAATGTTGTATGGGTTTCTGATTTGTAGCATTACCTATTTTATATATATGTGTGTGTGTGTGCAATTTTAAAATACAATTAGACTTTTAAGGAGTGATTCAGTTGTCAAATCACACTGATCTGGCATTTCTTTTGCAGCGTTCAGGTGCTGCTCTGGAAGTGTGGAGGCCCTCAACTGTGTGTGCTGTCCCAACATACATCTTGGGAGCATCTAAAATGACATTTAAAGCATCTATTTAGGCAGCTGAATACCATTGTTGCAATCATATGCATAACACAGTTATAATTTCTATTGCTTTGGTTCTTTATCTTGTGGAAAGAATAAATTTTCAAGTTGTAAAATTAATTCTATGAAGAGCTTAATGAAGTAGAGCATTTAATTATTTAACCCAGTTGCTTTCACTTAGTTTGCTACAGAAAATTTCTTAATTTTTAGTAGTTCTTTGTAGTGCTTTAGATACTTCCAGTGGCAGACAGGATACCAAGCTGGGTGGTTTAAATTGCTGGGAATGTTAATACAAGCACTAGTTCAAGAAATTAAATTCAGCCCCAACAAATTGAGGAAAACTCTTGCTTAATTGTTTTCAGATATAAATTTAGTGCTGTAGAAAAGATACTCTGCACTGAGCAGGTAAGGCACACAGATGTTTAGTTTCAAACAGGCAGGAAAATGTGGATACTTGTGAAGAAAACAAACACTGAAAATAAGTAAAATAATTAAAATGCAATATGTGAAAAAGATCTGGCAGAGCTGTGGCCCTACAAAGAAGCAAGTGCAATAAACCATGAGGAAAGGAAGAAGAAAATCAAGAACTGGTTTTCCCCCTCAAGGAAGAGAAATGTTGACAGAAGGTGTGACAGCACAGGCTGAGTCAGCAGTTATCAGTCATGAATCAAAGTTTTTTTCTTAAAATTTTGTGCACTGGTTTCCCCAGTCTTTACAGTTAAAGCATTAAAATCACAATGCAGTAAATGCAGAGCAAGTAAATATGTGGGTGTGTATATTTTCTCTTTCACACAGAGAACTCAGCAGGGAGAACAAAATGTGAATATATTTTGTTGAGCATTACTGACAGAAGCTGAGGCAGAGAAAGCCAATAAATTTAATATGCAAATAGAGGCTCTCATGAATCAGCCCAGTGTCCTGCTTGCCAGGGGAGGGGAAATACAGTATGGGAGACATAGGAAATCAATGCAACTGCAACGCCTTAAACACTCTGAGATTCTAAAGGTCAGACCAGTCTGGGTTTTCTGCATTCACTTCTGCTACAGCCCTCCCAGATGAGGTTGTCTTAAAAAAGGAGGAAATTCCTTAAGCTTTTACAATTTTAGTTTTGTAATTCTACAAGTCATGGCAGTGTAATAAACAACTTTTCTTTTCAGAAAGAAGTGATGCAATTATTATTGCAAAGAGGTATCTTAGTATGGGCAAGGGTATCTAGAAAGGAAAATTATGCTGTGCTAGAACAGAATGCATAAGAAATGTGATGATAGTTTCCAGTTCACATATGAGACTGGTTCCATAATGGAAAATCACAGAAACATTGGCTGGAAGGGACCTATGCAGGTCCAACCATATGCTCAGTGCAGCGCTGTCACCAATGGGCAGATTAGCTCGGCTGTGGGTCTGTCTAGCTGTGCCTCAAAAACATCTGAGGAGGTTCCAACATCTTTCTGGACAGAAAAATGAAGAAAAAAGTTTGCCCATAAATCAAGCTGAAGGCAGGTGATGAGCTGCTCCTCACCAGCCATTTCTTTGTGCAGACCTGAGAGAACACGGACAGCTAAAAGGGATCATTTATTTGCCCTGTTTAATTTCCACAGATATGCAGATCCATAATATGTTGCTGAGGAGATGCATTATTTTGACACAACTCTGCCTCTTTGCTGGGTGATTTATACACAGCAGCAAAAGGCACTGTCAATAAGCCACAGGTACAATTTGGATGAGTAGGGGGTATTTTGGTACAGAGAGCAATCCTTTATGCACTAAACTGCTGTTTTTCAAAGGGGATTATTTTAATGCATGGCTACGGGCTGCACAGAGTAGCTGTCAATAGACAGAAGAGAAATATGCCCATTTCCTTACCAAATGTGGCTTCACTTGTACCTTTCATCTGGACAGCAGACCTGAAGGAGCCGAGTACAGCAGGGTATGTTCCATATTGCAGCGCTGCTGGATCACTTCCCTCCTTTTCAGTGCTGAAGTTATCTGGGTGACTGAACACATGCTGAGAGTGTAGCACTGAGACTTTAGTGATTGATGCTGCTGGGAAAAAGCAAAATGTGTCCATTTTTTCCACTCCTAGTGCAAAATAGAGGCAGCATGAGTGCCTGTACAGAAACTTCTTGAGGACTTTGAAAATGTGAGGGATAGAATAGGAACATGGATGCTGCAGTGTCACATAGCAAATATTTTTCAATCATATGACTGCTTTTCTTTCTTGGCCTGAATGCTTGTTTCTGTTTGCTGCTTCTGAATGCTGTGGGATTTTGTTGCAGAACAAGCAAGTTCATTTAAATGGTGGTTAGTATTTCTAAATACTTGACTACAGGTTTCAAGAGCTACATGGATGCTGATCTCACATCATTCGTATGAGATGTGTGCAGGAAAAAGGTGAAGCAAAGTGATTCCATGAGAGTTAAGCAGAGTTGTTGAAGCAAATTGATAAAGCTGGGGTTTCCCGTTGTGTGAACTTGGAAAAATACTTATCCAGGTGTGGATTCTGATGTTCACTAGAACAGAAACCATCTAATTTCCATAGGATTAGGATGACACACAAAGCAGAAAGAGACCAAATTATCACCAAGGAATTCAAATTCACAACTTGGGGCTTCTGTGCTGCCACCACATCTTGCAAACACTACCAAGCAAACCACAGTAATATTTAGCAGCACGCACCCTAACCAGTCTTGCTTGGATAAAATAATCACCATAAAGCTATTTGTAAGTTTTCTCACATTTCTGAGCTTGTCAATACTCTCCAGACAGTTGTAGGAGGCTGGGAGAATTACTGAGTAATTAATGCTGTTAAAAGTAACAAACACCCCAATCAACAACAATAAAACCCCCTCATGTCTGTGGAGGATAGAAAATATTAATTCTGCTTTCTTCAGCATTTCCCTACTGTTTGTGAGTATCACAGCACATACAAAAATGGGAATGCTCTACATTCTCTTGCCTTGTAGGAGTCAAGCCATCCTCAGCCTGGAGATCAAAACTGAGGTAAAGTACAGAAGCTGCTATTTGGAACTGTATTTGGGTGGGGCTTTTTTATAGCAGTGTTTTCAAGCATTCAAGTCATATGTGCATTTTGGAATTCCATTTTCAGTATTTCAGAGTTCCCTGTTTACAGTCCGAGTTATCCCTTGGTCCTTGAAAAAGAAAGGGAAATTATGTAAATATGAGGGTATTCCCACATTCCTGACTGCTTGCTGACTGAAGTATCTTTAAAAAAAAATCTATTTTATGCAGTTAGAACTGGTGTCATTTTTACAGATTTGCTTCTCTCGACTAGTTTAAAAGTTGCAGTCTATCACTGGAGTGATATTCCCAAGTTGCTTCATATTTGTCTTTGTTAATAGGATTTTATAGAAGTGAATACTTAGAGCTCAGCTTTATGTTTGCTTCAGGTTGGACTAAAAGTCTCACACGAAAGGAACTGGATCTTCTCATGTTTTTGGGGGAGAAAGAATGCATGTTTTTGCTTCATCTGGTTGCACTTAGGTTCATTAAGCTGAAAAAGAAATCTGTCAAAGAGACTAATGTGTAGCTTTGTTTGTTTATTTGTCTTTTTCCCAAAAATGCCTGTAGCAGGAGTTTGTGTTCATCTGGAACTCTCTCCAAACTGGGGTTTCTCTACAAAAGTGTGCAGAAGTTGTGCATTTTCTTTCTTGGTTTTAGTTCTTAAGATTTTGCAATGTTCTTTCTGTTTGAATAGCTGAATAGCAAAGCAGAAAGTCAGCCCTTTACAGCATGTAATCAAGCTTTTTATAAGCTGAGCATTTTTCATTAGTATAAGGAAAAAAAATTGCTTCTTTTGTGTGGTGTTTTGACAGTAAATACATTAAATACATTTCTTTCATTATTCCAGGTAGGTTTTTGAGAAACCAACACTTTAAACAGAGATTTCCCTTTCTTTACAAAGGATTTGGATGATGTATAACAGAAAATCAGAGGTGATCTCTAATGCAAGGAACGTAACAGAAACCACATTTTCATTGCATATCCCTGCAGAAGTCTGTGTGTGACAATTTCTGACAATCAGTGCAAATCAAGCACCGTGCACCACGCTGAGCCTGGAATCAGCATTCACCACGCAGCCCTCAGGAGAGAAATAGGTGGTGCTGGTGGGCATGGAAACTGATGTGGATGAAAACTCTGAAAAGTAGAGAAATAGATCCCCTGACGACAAAATCACACCTGGTGTTAAAGCCTAGGCTCTCATTAAGTAATGATTATTGCCTGCTGTGTATAAAAATAGCCAACACAAATAGCAGAGCTTAGCAGTGCTAATTTAATAGCTGACTGTGCTTATGGGTGTTCAGTGGAGCAGAATCTGGCTAGAGTAGTATATTGAGTGATTTTAGTCCCTCTTTTCTGCTTCTGGAATAACCACAAACAGATCACAGTTTCCTGGAGTTCATCTCTTCAAATATCTTTTATTAACAGCTTTTCCCAGATACAACTGACTGGTTGATTGATCGTGAATATTCTCAGTTCGAACCGCCGTGCATACTTGTGGTTAATCAGATAAGTCACATTTTATCATTTCTGTTGACTGGCTGGGTAAATTCACAAATTCAGCTCTTGGGGAGCTGAATCCAGCCACATGTAAAAGGAAGCAAATATACAAAAAACCACACGCATCTTAAGTGTGATATTTAACAAAACACATCTCCATTATTTATTTTCAAATTAAAAAGAAAAGGATCTTCATTAAGAGCAGAATGAGACTTGCAACTTTGCACTTCATGAAAAGTTGTATTTCATTATCGCAGATGTACATTCTAGTGGGTAGTGTTTATGGTGTGTTTCCTTCACAATTTAAGGTGAAATAAGACTCATCCACTGCCTTTTCAATGTTGGAAGGGAATGTCATGCTGGAAAGGCATAGAAGATTTAAATACTGTATCTTTAAAATGTGAAATGGTAACCAGGTGATGCCACCAAAATAGAACACACTGGAAATATGACCTTACAGATCATTTTAATGCCCTCATGTGATTTATGTATGGTCTATCACAGAGGAGCAAGACTTTTATTTATATTTATTTTTTATCAGGGCTTGGACCAATGGGAACCCTGGGAGGTGTTATCCTCTTGCAGATCCAATGTACCTCAATTGTCTTTAATGGGCATAAAATTACAACTGAATTTTATCCCTTGAAGCTGCTACTTCAAAACTCATCAGATTCTATGATTCTATAGGTTATGCCATGGTCATGCTTTTGTTTGAGGCTTCTGGAAGACAATAAAGATGAAATAAGAAGTAAAAATAATCTTGGAACATAGCTGGTATTTATGGTCTCATTTAATGTTTTTCCAAATCTTTCTACATCTGGAAGTTGCTGGTGGTTTATGCTTACAAAAAAACAGGAGTCAAATTAACAATAGTGTGGAAATAATTAATGAAAAGGATGCTTGAAAGAGGAAACTATCAGAATTTAAATACTAATTTGTAAAACTGGAAATACTCACTCTGAAATGAAGCTAAACATCTTTTTCAGGGAGCATTTTTTTTAATTGATGGTCTTTACTTATATTTTTCTCCATTTGCTTTCCCTTCCTCCTTTTAAAAGGAAAAAAAAACCCGACAAAATATAGCAAAAGAGCAGATGCATTTGCTGAGGAGGTAACTGTCAGCCCAGCAGGAAAGAACAAGCAGGAGAGGATTCTTCTGCTGGTTTCAAGTTGTTCATGAGTCTTTCTCCCAGATCCATGAAACCACAGCTCTATACCTTTGACATGAGATAGCATAAGAAAGAGCACCATCAAATGAGTAATTGGGACAAAAATTGAATTTTTATACCCAGAGGTGCCAAGCATTTTCATCACATAGTGATTCCCTGACAAGTTCCTTCATTCCAAGCTGCCTAATCCCAGGCTGCTTTTATTTGCACATTTAAACTTGAACATAACATTTATTTTGCTGCAGAAATAAAAATGTACCCCAAAATAGATCTTCAGTTCCAATTATGGCAAGTGTGTCTTTAAAACCCATCTAATCAGGGCCTTTGCTGCTTGGAGACTTCGTACTTCAACTTTATCTTGTTTCTATGGAAAATGGTTTTCAAAATCTGGATAACAAGGCATGGACACAGCTGACTTCATTGTAACAGAAATGAAATGAAGGAATCTTCAGATTTTTGCTCTGTATCAAAGGTACTGTTTGACATAAATAATAATATCCTGAGTTAAACAGCAACAGTAAGAATTACTGCATGGTCTAAAATATAACCAGAGGTGCAGGAAAGCCTCTGTCTCAGTGAGCTCAGTTATATTCATGCATCATCTTTTTTTTCAGATGTCCTCCAGTCTGTAGTTCCAGCTGGGTTTCCTTCAGCCAAATCTGCTGGGAACTTGAGGAGTGAACTGAAAAATGCTCTCTCCATTCCCATCCATCTTAACGGGAAATGCTTAAAATCTGTTTTATTCAGCAAAACCTGCTCTCTCTTTTACCCCTAGGAGGAGCATGTTTTCTAAGGATGGGTGTTGGATGATATCAGTTGTTTCCTGGGTTTGGGGAAACTTTTACTTTATTTACATAGCTTTCCTTTAAAGCTGAATCATGTCCAGGGCTAGGTAGGTGCCTTACTAAGTGAGTTCTGCAGAGGCAGATATTTGGTACAGCTGGTCCTGGCTGGGTTTTTTACCCCCTCACTCTTCTTTCCTTCTCCTTAATACACTCCTAAAATGTCCTCTACTTCACTGATGCTAAATACTTTGACTTTACTCAGCAAAGTCTCAGCTTGTGTCTGTCTCAGCTTTGTCTTGGCTCTTTCAACTCACATTTACCTCTGAATCTGTTGTGTTTATTAAAGACCAAAGAACAAATTATTAAAGAACAAACCTGCCTGATTTTCTGAACTGCACCTGTTGCCTTTTGCCGCGTCTGCGTGGATGGTTCGGTCTCAGCCACACCCAGCCGATAACCCCGGATCGAAGGCTCCCAGGCCGAGGGCTGACGCAGCCTCCAGGATCCAGACCTGACAGCTCTCCGAGCTAACACAGGTCCTGTGTCCGCCGAACGGATCTAGTTATCAGAGCTCGCTCGGTCAGTCTGCTCCGATCCCTTCGGAGGCACTCCTCCGCCAGGTGCTAGCGTCACCCGTGGCACCTGCCGCAAGCCTCTGCGTATTGGGCTTAGTGGCTCTCGAGGGATGATGACGCAGAGTGAGAGAGGGAGACGTAGAAGGGTGAGGTAGCAAAGGTTTATTCCGGGCAGGGTCAGGGAAATCTCCGCTCCCCCCGAAGAGGGGAATGAATTTTATACTCCCACAGAATTGGGAGGGCACAGCGAGAACAACCAATAAACACAAACATTACATTGACTGAGACCAATGGCGATATTATAGAAGGGAGGGGAAAACATGTCAATCTGTTCTAAACCAATTACTCGACGCCCAGTGAGAAATTTTCCAGAAGCTTGCCTTGATAGGCACCTCAAATCCTCCCCACTGGGCGTGGAATGTTCTTCTCCAACACTCCTGGACCAAACCATCTCTTTTAGGGGAAAAAAAACTGTACCAATATTCTTCAAAAAAGGAAAAAAAAAACTTCTTTACGCCTCGGCCCCAAGGCTTTCCTCTGCAAGGGACTCCTCTAGCCACCTGAGGGCTAGGGCTGGAGCAGCTATTGGAGTTCCTGGGGTCCCCACACGTCCCCCGTTTTTATTTAGTAATTTTTTAAATAATAATTTGCCACAATTAGCACAAATTAAGATGAAAATGCATATAATGACAACTTCTACAATTGTTTTTAAAAGGGATGAGGTGGTTTTAGAAACTTCTCCTGCACTAAACAAATTATCGAACCAATCTTTGCTCTCGACTTTAAGGTCTTGAAGTCGCTGGAATATCTCCCGGATGCTTTCTTGGATGCTGCGAGAATGTGATGTCAAATTGAAACAACACAGTCCTTCGAATTCCTCGCACCCATGCCCATGTGATAGGAGGAGGAAGTCGAAGGCAGCCCGATTTTGCAGAGTAGCTTGCCTGTTAGTTTGTTCATCTGCAAGGAGCTCTGCCAGCGCGTGGGAAGTAGCATTCGCGGTTTTTCCCAGCCAGCACTCCAAGTGGCTAATTTGTCACAAAGCTCTAGCAGCTGCCACCCATGGCAACAAGACAGAAACTGCAACCCTTTTTGAGTAAGGCCAATCGACTACTTCCGAATCGCAATTTTCATTAATAGGCCTGATTGCACGTTTTGGCCGAGATGTTTTAGTCAGCCAATCTATTAAGTGTTTTCTGTCAGGTGTCATGGTGGTTAGATGTCCCAGTGAACACGGGCCTTCTTGCAGATGACTGGGAATTCCAGCCCAGGCTCTGTCCCCACAAATTAAGAAGGTGCCAGTGGGCAATTTACGGGAATCCGTGGGAGACCACACAAAATATGAAGCAGAGTCATTGCACCATGTTTTGACCCCATATCGGGGATCATGAGGTTTTGCAACAAAATGACGATCTACGGGGTTTTGAAACATGACACAATGAACTGCCAATGAGGATCCCATTAACGTCAATTCCTGTAGGTTTTCGGAGGCTCTCGGTAAACCATTAATCCAATTATCACACTGGTCCTTAGGCACTGTCTTACCTTTAAGCCTTTCAAATTCATAGGGCCTATAAGGAATTCCAACCAGGCAAGTAGACATCAGATTTTCTACAGCGTCCAAGGAAAGGCATAACTGATTGATTTAGAGCTTTTGCTAGAGTCATCCAAACATTCGTTTTTGAAGGGGGCACAATCCAACAGTTGGTGTATGCGAGGACCATCAGCAGG